>JACEVL010000646.1:297376-305497 GCA_020284085.1 Aporrectodea caliginosa
ACCACAGAAATGTAGCCCCACATTCCCTCTATAGAATGGTATAATTTGTTTTTCTTAATATTAAATGACGGATAAGATATAGTCGAAAATCTAGGGGGGGTGGTATCCACCCCCCCCACTGGTGCCTCGGGTATATTGGGTATAACTTTTGAACGGTGTGAGATATCATCTCACATTTTACCTCACAACGTGTGTAAATGAACCCCCTACAGCTACCTAAAAGGACAAATTTTTATTCCATACGGAAAAAGTTTGAGATGAAAAAAACCTGGGGGGGTGGCAACCACCCCCCTGGTAGCCCGAGGGTTAAGAGAACTGAACGGAAAAGAGTAGAATATGCTCTAGAACAGTGATTGTCAAAACTAGGAAAATCGACAGGGAGGAAGCCTGAACAGGTCAATTTTCTCAGAATACCGTTAAGTGGCAAATCCCCACCAAACAGAGAAGGCATAAACTAGCCGTGCGAGGGTAGTAGCCTAGCCCTAACAACGTCAAAGACACGTTGACCGTGCACGGTGACCGTGGGCGACCAAAATACGTAGCCGAACATGGATTTTCGGGCTTTGCAGCATATTTTGTCCATGTGTGCCCCAAAGCCAATCCGATTAGAGATGGTGACACCCAAAATAACCATCTCCTGGACCCGCTCGATGCCCGGGATGAGAGGAGGGGGGGCAATAGGTTTGGACCAAGGTCGTCTGACAACCATTTCTCTGGCCTTAGCATGGTTTAATTTAAGATTCCTAATGGATGCCCACTTAGCGATATGGTCAAGTTCAGAAAGAGTGCTGTCTATGCAGGAAGCAGGGACCAGCAATTAGCTATCGTCGGGATATTTAGTGAGACGGTTTTCACTGTATTTAGGTTTAAGGCTAGAAATCACAAAATCAGTAGGTCCAAGGCCAGAGCCTTGTACTATAGGCCCTACTGGCAATAATGGTACAGAGGGGAGAGATCGCGGAAGGCAAGAAGCTCCTAACGACTATAATAGGGGTATGGGGAGCGTCGTAAGTTCCCCAGAAACCGACGCAATTTTGATCATTTGATGCCAAATGGAGTGCATTTTGGGCTCTTGTTTGCCTCACAATTTTCAAAAGTTGGGGAGGGACGGTCCCAAGCTGTTCGAAAGTTGGGGGGGCGTCCCACGGGTCCCATAGGGTGGTTGCGCCTATGGTCTCACCATGCCATTTTACAGAAATGGGTTATAAAGGCGTTGTTTCAGATGTTTGAGTCAGGCATGCTGACGCTCCCAGTCCAACCACGGTGATAAAAATAAGTCTTACGGAGCCTGTAGAACGTAGATGAATTATGTAGCAGGCCTACCTCCAACGGGAGACCATTCCAGATAGAAGGACCTGCAACTGAGAAAGCACGACGCTGGCGGGTTGAGGTTTTAGCACGAGGGACCAAAAGCTCCCCGCTAGAAGCAGAGCGAAGGGCTCTGCGAGCTATAGCCCAGCATATACAGGACAACAAAGCTCACATATAGATAGACCGGAGCATAGCCAAGGAGACAACGCCAAACCAGCGCAGCGATTCTGTACTCGAAGCGCTGCGAGACAGGGAGTGAGCGTAGGGAGCCAAGCATGTATGCCGATTGCCGAAAGAGAGGCAAACTTATGGATTCACCCAATTATTATCCGGGCTGCAGAGCGAAGAACCCGGCCTAGTCGGGCTATCAATGCAAGAGGCAGACCAACCAGTATAGAACAGCAGTAGTCCAAGCGGCTGGTGACAAAAGCGTAAACAAGGGTGGCAGACAGCAGCATCCTGGGATAGGGAGTGAGAGATGACCAGTAGCTGACGTAGTTGGTAGTAACAGCCACGAGTGAACTGATTGATGTGCATAGAGAAATCAATCTATATAGAACAAGAATGGTATTAAATGACTTCGATATGAACGGAATATTCAATGCATACATGTATGTGCATGCATAATTAACATATATTGTATTTTTTTATGAATCTCTTGCAAATCGATATACAGCTTATGTAATCGAGAAAACGTTCGTGTTATAGGAAGCTAATGAAAGACATCTATGCTGAGCTGAGAAGAGGTTCTGTATGTACTTAAGTAGGTCTATTTAAGTTAGATATTATTTCAGAATGACAACCATTCCAATATTACTCTAGATGCATGAATAAACTGAGCTGTACCAAATAGCCAAGGTGCAATTTCCTTATTGCTCGACAGAATTAGGTGTGGACTGGCAAATCTCTTTCACGCCATAAAACGACAATCAGAAGGAGAGAAGAAATCTTGTTCCTTATCAAATTCACATAATTTTTACCTGACGTTTTGACAATATTTTCCTCTAAAGCTATATAATAACATGAGCTATTTACTTATAAAATATGCTTTTGACCTGTTTGTGAATTGTATGTGACTTTGCTTATCGCTATTATGCATACTAGTAGACGATTACCAAGCTAGTTTAGAGAGATTGGACTGTGTCGACATTTCTTCTTCAAGAATTTATACAAATTTTAATCATATTTTATTGTTGCAATTTCTATCCCAGCTGTACTACATGTAAACTAATTATTAGACAATCGCTTAAAATTGAATTCATGCAATTGTTGTTGTTTTATCCAAGTATGCAAAGAACAGTCGCTTTCAGTTTATTCGTGAGTAAGCTAACTCAGATTTTGAATTTTACTGTTAAAAATGGTGCATGTATCGAAGAATATTTCTATTCAAGTCATTACGTATGAAGGACTTACAATCCGTGATGCATATACCCAAATGACAATACGTACAGCAGTTCATAAATATATGTCATAGTAAAACTAGAAGTTGGATGAACCACGAAAACATGGTATTAATGCTAACTTATTACAGTCAGATCTGGAAATGCAATAATTATTTATTAGACTTTTGATAGCTAAAATGTTTGCTTTGCTTATGTCCATTGTCAAACATAGTCCTGGATAGAATAACATTGATAAAAGTGACTAAACGATGTTCACCATCCGTTCATCTGGTTACATGACTTACATAAGCGATACAGGTCCATGCAGGAGTCTGTGAATGAAATTAATAACATGAGAGACTTGAGTAACATACTGCATTAATTAGAAACTGTTGTAACGTAGTCTTGGATAGAATAACATTGATAAAATGACTACACAACATTTGTATAAAAAATATGAAAAACACGAGAACCCTGCTTTAAATACCATTGTAGATTATAATGTGTATTTTTTTTATTATAATGTGGCATTTATAAAGCGTCAATACAAGAACATACTCATCAGTGGCGCTCCCGAGCCGTAGCAGTGAAATTTGTGTCGTTTCCAAAACTTTGGAAGAGACATGAACATAAACAATTCTAGCTACAGATTATGCTATGATCATCATAGCTTATAAAACATTGCATGTGCTATTATAGCTGTGCAGTTGTTCTGTAACATGTGTTGTTCTGAAAACTGTTCAAATGATTAAATGCTTTGAAAAGAAACAAAGTCTACGATATTTAAAATGATATACCTGAATAGGAATAGACCCTACTTATTCAGAGACGGAACCCAGCCAGGGTCAGCCTATAACTGTCCTCCGAAGAACATTACCTAATCAGAGGTTATACCCCCCCCCCGTTGGAAGTGAACTGATTTCAGCCTCTAGCCACAAACAATTATACTGCTTCAAACTAAGAACGGTCAGCACGATATATTCTAGTGGTTAGCTTGGTAGACCATCAACCGAGAAGTCGGAGGTTCAAATCTCCGCAACGGCACAATCTACTTCCGGATTTATGCGCCACATGCGTCACTATCCAACTCAGCTAGTAATGAGTACACTGACTGTGCACTTTGGTGGAAATATCAGACGAGAGAGAGAGAGAGAGAGCACTAGCCACCCACCTTTATATAATAGCGAGGTTAAGAGAATAGAATCGCCGATACTTCATGGAGGTTAGTAACATAACTCTAACGTTGAGAAGGAACCTTAATTTTTAAAAGCACACAGGTTTAATCTGAAAGTAAGAGCAAACCTTGACTCTGTCTGTTTAAAACTATTTCCAGTTAGTGGAAGTAAGTGCGACTTCCACCAACGTATAAATAAAAAATTCTCGCCGTAGGTTATAGAAAACCGAGCATTGGCTTGACTGCAAGTCACAGCAAGTCATTTAACTGTTTTACCGTGCATAGATCTATAAGGCCTACTGCTCCTAATGACTTCCGCTTTCATTTGTTTTCTTCTGGTTTCCATCTGATTATGTTTTGCGAACTAAATAAATAAGACAGCGACAGTAAAATCACTTGAATAGGAAACTAACAATCTCATACCTGAGAACTGTGGTGAAGTCATTGCGATTTAATATTTTAATCTTTTTAGGTACATTATTATTGCACATTTTAGAACTGTATTATAGATATAGGCTAACTGTTCGTCATGGAAAACAGCATTTTGTTTATTAAACTGAGCACGTAATTTGAACAACAGTATGTAGATGAATTTTTATAGCGCTTCTCAAGCACGTCATGTGAATACAGATATTGTGCATCGTGCGATATGTGGATCCAATACCTTCAGCTGTACTCGAAAATGAGCGAAAATAAAGAAAGAAATAAAGTGGAAAGCTGCGTATAAAGAAATCATATCAAATCATTTTATGCGGTGACCAAACAAGAACAGTAGCACTCAGTGAAATAAAAAGTAGGCCTACAGTCATATAGGGAACCTCGCTAAGTAAGGTAGTAGTACAGCCTCATGAGCCAATATACTTATATACTTAATTGAGCATTTGGTCTAAACTAAGTGTATTAAAGAACAAAATGATAATTCTTAACCAATGACTCAGCAACACGCATTTCAGGTTAACAGTCAATTTATGTGAGTAGCTGTGACACAATATAAATATTAAATACTTTAATAAACTCGATGCTTTCGTGGGTTGAATGATGATGTAGATGTAAAGAATACTTACGCATTCGTGCAAATAAGTAACATCCAAAGGTGATATATGGCAAAACTCCCAGGATCAGTAAACCTATAACCGCTGGTGTCCATTGCTTATTTGCCAGTTCGAGCTCTGTTAAAAATTAGCAAAATATTCATATCAATCCAATCGCACGTCTTATCTGTGTGCGAAGAGCTACATCATTCAGGTGAAATCAGATGTTGATTCGAATTTCGTAAGATACATGTACAATCACGTTTCATGAAACACCGTACAATTCATCAGTAAGTGCTCAGCATCACAAATACATAATCGAACATATGCCTAAGCATCATCACTTAAGATGATGCCGATAATGATGATGATGATGATGATGATGATGATGCTGATGATGATGATGATGATGATGATGATGATGATGATGATGATGATGATGATGATGATGATGATGATGATCAGGTTGATACTAAAATCTCGCATTATGAATGCAAGTAGATTATGTAAATGTGAATTCCAAGATGATATAATACAACGCATCTACATATCCAAAGCCAACACTTACTCTGATGGAATCCACTGGATTCTGGACTCTGTTCTGACTCAATAACATCGACAAATTTTGGGGAAACAAGACATGTCTGGTTGCGTAGATTACACTTTGCTTCACACCGATGTAGTCCGATCTTTCTGGTGATCAAAACGGAATAATTGGACTCAATGGTTCGGCTGAGGTCATTTCCAACCTTTTCGTACCAGACCCATTTATACGTACACGACTGGCTGCTGTTGGCGACACAATCGACCTTATCGCCTCTACGTATGGCAGTACGCTGTGATTCCTCACTACTAAAGGAATCTGAATGGAAGCAGACAGATGAATACATGCAGAAATAGAACGGATGGATGAATGGATGGATGGATTGATAGATGGATGGATGGATGCATCCATGGATGAATCCATGGATGGATCGGATATATATAAATGAATGGATGGATGGATGGATGGATAGATGGATGGATGGATGGATGGATGGATGGATGGATGGATGGATGGATGGATGGATGGATGGATGTATAGATGGACGAATGGATGGACGGATCCAGATGCATTAATTAATGGATTTTCGGATTGATAGATGAATGGAGACGGATGGATAGACGGACGAATCTAGACGGATAGACGAGATGAACGAACGAATGGATGGATTTGATGGACGGACGGATGGACGGATGGATGGATGGATGGATGGATGGATGGATGGATGGATGGATGGATGGATGGATGGATCTTGATGGACGGGATAATGATTGGATGGATGGACGGACGGACCGGATGGATGGATGGATGGATGGATGGACGGATGGACGGATGGATGGATCGGATAGATGGATGAATGGAATCTTCGGTAGATGGATGGATGGACAACAAATGGATGGATCAGATGGATGAATGGATGGATGAAATGGATGGATGGATGGATGGATGGATGGATGGATGGATGGATGGATGGATGGATGGATGGATGGATGGATGGATGGATGGATGGATGGATGGATGGATGGATGGATGGATGGATGGATGGATGGATGGATGGATGGATGGATGGATGGATGGATGGATGGATGGATGGATGGATGGATGGATGGATGGATGGATGGATGGATGGATGGATGGATGGATGGATGGATGGATGGATGGATGGATGGATGGATGGGCGGATGGATGGATTATGAGCTTAGTTTACGTTATTCCTCCATGGAACGTATTATGCTAAATGACTGTATTTTGCAGTTATTTTGCTTCCTTGATGTAATCTAATCTAATCAAATGTAAAATAATCTACTGCCTTCTATAGCGCCGTAAGCGATATTTCCAAGCATCAGTCAGTGGTCGCTTGGCAATCAAAAACCATGATCAGGGAAACTGGAAACCAGGCTACATCTAGGATACGGTCTACGGTGGGTATGCAAGTTGTAAGAGGTGAGTCTGAATATTAGACCTTTACATGTACTTACATAATATGGTGGTATTTGTTGTGCAGTTGTATTGCTCCTTTGCTGCTCTCCTCGTTGTCTGACAAACGAAATTCGATCCATTCAAAGCTACGTCTGCCTTCACCGTTGTGTTGCACCTGGTTAGGTTGTCATTCTCTGTCGTACATTTTGAATAGAGGACTTCGATTGTTTTCCCATGCTTTCTCCATTCTAGTTCTGGGGCCTTGTATCCTCTATATCTAACGCTGCACGATAACTGAATATCATCCAGAGGTATGTTGCAATCGTTTGGACCAATGAATTCGTCCATGTTAACGTAACACTCCGGAAGCTTTTCTATTCAACAAACCGCAAACAAGGTTTCTAGAGCATCACTTGTAACTTGCAGTTATCCGAACACTAATCGAGCGCAGATGCACTTTCTGTTGCAAAGGAACTATGACGCTAGAGTCGGCATCACTTTCGTGGAGTAAAAAGACGTTATATTAAATGTTTCATAGCTGCATAAATACTTTCAAGTGCCATAAATTTATATGGTGGCGGATTAAGACAATCTAATTAGAGGCCCTTACTACGTTTATATAGCTACGGTTTGAAAGAATGAATGATTGCAAAATAAAAATTGTCTGCGTGCATAATATTAATAATTAAATTACAGTTTATTTTCACATGTAATATACGCTCATTGCGAGCAACCTATGTATTTACTCACTTGTTAGAATCTCTCTCAACAGCTCTGTGCACTTTGCTGTCTAAGAGATAATATTAGTTTGACCATTTGACGCTGGCGATTCGTCGCAGGCAGAATTTGAGGAGTTTACAAGAGTTTAGCCTGGGCAACACTGTTGCACTTGGTTGGGTAACATACCCTGTATCCGGTCGTGATAAGAAGGAAACTCTTATGCATGTTATGAGGCTAAATATGTAGTATGGCGCTTTCATTGCGATGATCGTCTTTGCACCTTATCTTCCTATCGATTTGGGTGTTAATTGAGCGCCTGTGAATATAATGATTATAACAATTTCTCGCGAACGAAATCTCGAGATGGCGATAAGCCGAAATGTCTTTCAACTGCTCGAATAAATCGCTTGACTTGATTCAGTTGAGGGTGCAAGCAAGCATCACACTAAGCTTTGTCATACAACTGCTGTGCATGTTCTAAACTAAGCGCCTCTGTGGAGTCCTTTTTCGAGACTTTAGTTGCCTAATTAATAACTATAA
>JACEVL010000647.1:0-115000 GCA_020284085.1 Aporrectodea caliginosa
CACTTTCATATTTCCGAGGTCAAGGTTTCCATTTATCGTAGTGAGAATAGTCTGTCAATACTAATTTCCAAGATGGCCGCCAAACGCAGAAATATGCATATCTCAACTCATAGGTTTGCTACAATGACAAATGAACCCTCCACTTTCATAGATCCCAGGTCAAGGGAATCCATTTATCGTAGTGAGAATAGTCTGTCAATACTACTTTCAAGATGGCGGCCAAGGTGGCCGCCAAAACAGAAAATATGCATATCTCAACTCATAAATTTGCTACAATGACAAATGAACCATCCACTTTCATAGTTCCAAGGTCAAGGAATCCACTTATCGTAGTGAGAATAGTCTGTCAATACTAATTTCAAGATGGCGGTCAAGATGGCCAAAACACAGAAATATGCATATCTCTGTCTGTCAATACCACTTTCCAAGATGGCGGCCATCCATTTGAGGTACATTAGTATTGGCAGACTATCCGCACTACGATAAATGGATTCCTTGACATCGGTACTATTAAAGTGGAGGGTTCATTTGTCATTGTAGCATACCTATGAGCTGAAATATGCATATTTCTGTGTCTGGCAGCCATGTTGGCCGCCATCTTTGAAAGTGGAAGTGACAGACTATTCTCACTACGATAAATGGATTCCTTGACCTCAGAACTATTAAATTGAAGAGTTCATTTGTCATTGTAGCTTACCTATGAGCGGAAATGTGCATATTTCTGTGTTTGGCGGCCATATTGGCCGCCATCTTGGAAAGTGGTATTGACAGACTATTCTCACTACGATAAATGGATTCCTTGACCTCAGAACTATAAAATTGGAGAGTTCATTTGTCATTGTAGCTTACCTATGAGCAAAAATATGCATATTTCTGTGTTTTGGCGGCCATCTTGGCCGCCATTTTGGAAATTGGTATTGACAGACAATTGTCACTAGGATAGATCGATTCCTTGACCTTGGAACTATGAAAGTGGAGGATTCATTTGTCATTCTAACTTACCTATGAGCGGAAATATGCATATTTCTGTGTTTTAGCGGCCATCTTGGCCGCCATCTTGGAAAGTGGTATTGACAGACTATTTTCACTACGATAAATGGATTTCTTGACCTTGGAACTATGACAGTGGAGGGTTCATTTGTCATTCTAGCTTACCTATGAGCGGAAATATGCATATTTCTGTGTTTTGGCGGCCATCTTGGCCGCCATCTTGGAAAGTGGCATTGACAGACAATTCTCACTAGGATAGATCGATTCCTTGACCTTTGAACTATTAGAATTGATACTTAATTTTTTATTGTACCTTATCTATGAGTTGAGATATTAAAAATTGCTTTGAGGTAAAAAATTAGCCCTCTTCGTCCTCCGTGTATCGTAAAATGTCTTCGTCCTGCGAAGGTTGGGTCAGCATGTGGGATCTCACGGTTATGTGAACGAGGATGGAAAGAGTAGGTAACATTCTTTATAGGAGGCAGTAGACAACTTAGAACATGGCTGCGGTTGTGAAGCACGGATGAGAAAAGAGAAGAGTCAGCACGGCCACAGAGGTCATCGAACATCTTCTGAAACTTGAGCCGTACCATTTTGAGTATTGTTACGTTTATACGCGCGCGCTGACGAGCATTGGCAGTACAATGCAGGGAAAGCATCCAGGAGGCGAGCCAGCGAGGTTGCCCGAACTTCATCAAAAAGGCGCGTCCCCGAGGGACCATGGGCTATAAGGATGCGTATCGCATAGAGCGATTGGCTAGCCTTAATACAGATTCAGTCAATATGAGGGTCAACACTAAGTGTATCCGTAATGGTTACCTTTAGAATAACAGACTCTGACACCCTACCAATACCTGGTATAGAGGAGGGAGATTAAGTAACTTAGACCGCGGGCGCCTAAACACCATCTCTTTGGATTTACTGTTATTCAATTTAAAATTATAAGTTAGTGCCCAATTGGCAACATTTTGAAGGTCAGAGGAACTGGTGGTAATAGCAGATGCTGCATGGAACGAGAATATAACTATCGTTAGCGTATAATTATAGGCAACCTATTGCTGCAGTGCACATGTTTCAGGCCTGAAATAGCCACCACAAAGTTTGAAAGCCCAAGCCCAGAGCCCTGTATGTTATGTATAATGCTAGCATTTATCCGACAAAAGGCCGAGCCTGGGCCGTGAAATTTAGTACAATGCTGACGGTTTTGCAATAGGGATATGATCCAATTGTACAGAAAGTCAGGTAATGGCAATAGAGCAAGATGTTCTGATAGGTAAGAGTGCCTAACCGTGTCAAAGACACTGGAGAAGTCTAGAGAGATAATACGTGCATACTGCATAGGGTTCATCGTATAACATATCTAGAATTCCGTGGGTGAGAGCAATGAGGGGATTGAGAGCGGATGTAGTGTAGCCAGAGGGCCGAAAGGCGTATTGGTCATTAAGGGTAGAATTTACTTCTGGATCAGTGAAGATTGGGCAAAAGTAACTTCTCACAACTAATTTCTCCAGAATGCGGCATATCCCTGGAGTAACAGAACTGGGCCTATAAAGTCTGCCTAATTTTGACGGCGCAGATTTTTAGGGACTGGCGTGATACAACTAGAGCTCCACTGGTTGACGTGCAAGATGAAGCCAGGAAATAGTCAATACGTAACCGAGGAAGAGAGAAGACGAGCCATGTTGGATAGAAACTAAGAAGGAATACCACCAGGGCCAATTGAGGACCCACGGACCCATTTCAATCCTCTGAACACATAATATTCATCAATATTGACATCGTGCTCAAGGTTAGCAGTTAGCTTAAGCAATGGCGCGATATAATCTAGAT
Organism: Aporrectodea caliginosa; assembly: GCA_020284085.1. Lineage (NCBI taxonomy): Eukaryota > Metazoa > Annelida > Clitellata > Crassiclitellata > Lumbricidae > Aporrectodea > Aporrectodea caliginosa. The sequence continues at coordinate 2,821 of JACEVL010000647.1, forward strand.
CAGTCGAAACAATTTGATAATATCGGTCTAACGACTCGCCTAGAAAAGGAGATCATACAGGGAACTGTACCAGGAGCACGGACGCGGGGAAGACCGAGAATGGGATGGCTTAACAACATCAGCATGTGGTTGAATATGCCTTTTCATCAATTGTTGACGGAGACGGAAGATAGAAAAAGGTGGAGAAGACTTGTTCATGGAGCGACCAACCCTCGGATCGAGGATGGTTGAAGACAAGACAAGACAAGACTCGCACGTTACGCTTCCAATCACCGCTGGACTAACTACATCATCATCCCGAAGCCGCCTAACCTCAGCCCACAGCATCAGGGAGCCATGTTCAAGACCCTGTAAGGAGGCAGCATTTGTTTTTACAGTACACTATGCCTTCATTGTCTGTGCGTACACGGCCTATTTAGGTCTCAACGATTCATGTATGCTGCAGGCCTGTTGTTTTGGTGCGCAAGGTGACCTGGTTAATCCAGAGCCCGAAATCTACAGTGCAGCATACATGTATCTGCCTTCCTTTGGTCAATCCATGTTTCTCCAATAGCAAACTATGACATAACCTCCAGAGCCTTTCTTAGCCTTGTTTCCGTAAACGTTTTGAACCCATTCAAATTCCATCAAGGTATTGTTGTCAGGTCAGAAGCGCCTGTGGAGAGTTTCTCTTTAGCACTAGAAGTAGGCTACCGAAGGGTCAATCTGACCCTTTTGGTTTTTAGCGGAACGCACCTCGGCCCCAGATATAGCCCGGGTCCTGTAATTTGATGACTTCTCTTAACTTCGTAGGGTATACCATCTGCCAAAATTTGAACTCGGGAGAATTCAAAATTTCTGAGATTTTTGCTGTTCTACCTTTAAGCACCGAGGGGTCAATCTGACCTCTGTTATAGTCAGGCTCTTCACTGAATTTGCAATTGACTTTGCATTATAAATTATGTGGGGTCAGAATGACCCTTCGGTGCTTCTAGGAAGTTCGATTTCTCGGTACTTCTAGAGAAGCAACGCGAATTCGCAGAATAAAATACAATATTATTGTTAGTATAGGGATGTAGTTCAACACATGTATGACATACATGGCGTTGTCTTCCTCTAACAGTGGAGGTCTTGGCGTTATCTGAGGCTCTTGATTACTACAGTAAGAAAGTTTTACAGATATCTGTTGCAAATTGGCCAAATCTGTTCATAGACTACTTGACCCACTTATTTTTGCCAACTGACATTCGTCGCAAAGGCTGAGATTGATTGCATTTACACAGCAAAATAATGACATGACAAGGCTCTTGAAACACAGGACTATATCTTGATAACGTTTTAGAAGATAAGCATACTTCAGTTGTATAAGTCTCGACCTATGTGACTAATTTTTGCCCTGTATAATTATTATCCGTCCATTATAATTCTCAGGTAAGTGAAGGAAAGATGAGCAAAGTAGGCCTGCAATCTTATCTTTCAAATAAACTTAGTATACAAACAAGTGAGATTGATTGTATTTACACAGCAAAATAATGACATGACAAGGCTCTTGAAACACAAGACTATATCTTGATAACAGACTATTAACAGTCATTCTGGGGTCATTCTGACCCCACATAATTTATAATGCAAAGTCAATTGCAAATTCAATTAAATTGAATAGTTTACAAGTAGTGATCCAGAATAATCATAATTACCGATCAAAAGTTTGGAAATTTAAAACAGACAGATCACATGATTATCTTATTAACGTTTGAGGGAAACAATCGGGCACCCAGAATGGACTGAAGTCCCGCTAAGTTAGGGATATCCGTGTATTATCTACCATGTTTGCAGAGGGATGACGGTTGAGTATACACAAATAGCATTGTCAGAAAAAAATTAGAATAACTGGCTTAACTAACAACACTTAACTAGGTCACTTAACTAATTGTGGTAGAACAACGAATAACCACATTTAGATAACGCATTGACTATTGTCAAGGAGGTAGGCTTTGACCTCTTTTTTAAATAGGGCAATATTCGGAAGAGTGCGCAGTAACTTCGGTAGGTTATTCCAGGCATCGATTCAAACAGTCTTTAGAAGACTTTAGTTCTGCTGTGCGAGGTGACCAGATTGTTCCGACGTCCCAAACATCCGTGGTGCAGCATAGTAGCCCTCCGGTTCATGGGTTGATATTTCGAAATACAAACCATGGTAACTCATGACATCAGCTTCTGAGCCTTTCCTTTCTTCTTTTTCGTAAGCGGTTTGAAATTGTGTCTATTCGACCATGGTTTTCTTTCATGTTGTCAATTCAGAGGCGAGGAGATTTTCTGCTGTAGGAAAGCGATATGATTACGCAATTACAATGCAACTGGAGTTCCAAATAAACATTAACAACGTTCTTATAATTATATACTTTTATCCAAAGTATAGCGGTGCCGACAAATCTGCAAAATATAAAGATATAGGCTAATAAACAGTCGAATCGTATCAGAGCAATCCACGGTAACATGGAAATGCCTATCAAGAAGACTTTTACCTATGGCTGTTCAATTATGAATTACATAAATGTTCTATTCTTAATGTTTTAAATTTTTAAATATTTAATCTTGGAACGTTTTAGCGCCATCCTCTAAGGCAGAAAATGTCCCCGTTGATGAGCATGAAATTCTAACAGAGCAATGCATTGCTTCCAAAGACACGTCTACAACTCTACATGTACCAAGAGAACTCTACCTCTTCAATTTCTTTACGGGCACCAAATCTGACAACATTATTTGTGGCTCTTGTGGAATTGAGCGCCGGTAAATAAATAATAAGAATATAAAGTTCATAATTATTAACTTAAAATGGCATTTGGAACTGTAAACGATAAGATTTTATGTGAAACCTAGAAACTAACCAAATTACCGCTGTTTAAGAAATACATCGAATTTTATTATAAATATAAATAATAATAATAATAATAATGGGCTCCATTAACAGCAATGGAATGGATTTTGTTAAGGACTTGGGACGCCTTGTAACCCAAACCACCGGGGACCCTAAAGAAACCAGTTACCTTTTTCAACGCTTGTCAGTCTGTATCCAGCGATTTAACGCCGTTGCCTTCAGAGGCACCTTTGAGCAGCAAGAACTTGTTGAGTGAGCGGCCGTTCCAGACCCCACGTCTTCGGACATAGTTTTCAGAGCCTGAGGGAATAGAACTACCTCGGGCAAAAAAAAAAAAAAAAAAAAAAAAAAAAAAATAATAATAATAATAATAATAATAATAATAATAATAATAATAATAACTGTTTCAAAGAGGGTGAAATACTCTACAATTACTACCAGCCATGACTTTGTAGCTGTCGCCATGGAAACCGGCGGCGCTTGGAGTAGCGAAGGTCTGCAATTGATTTTAGAGTTGGGAAGCCGGATAACGGCTGCAACGCACGATCCACTGGAGACATCGTAGGGCCTACTTGTTCCAGCCTATCTCAGTAGCTCTGCAACGGGGGAATGCCATCTGCCTCTCCGGAACATTGCCAACGCTCTCTGAGATCTGCTGAGATGACTTTTCAGACAACAACAATAATAATATAATAATACGATAATAATAATAATTATTATAATAATAATAATACTAATAATAATAATAATAATAATAATAATAATAATAATAATAATAATAATAATAATAATAATTCAACCGGGAGGGCCGCGAGTTCTTGATGGAATTGGGGCGCCGAATGACAGCCGTTTCAGGCGACCCTCTGGAGACCGTGCACCTGTTCCAGCGTTTGTCTATATGCACTCAGAGGTTCAATGCCGTATACCCTTCAGAGGCACTTTCGCACAATGCACCGGGGACGAGGACCACTAACTCCAGATTAATAGCACACCTTAGGATAGTTTCTAAGTCCCTGAGGGATCATGTATACCTCGGGGCAAAAAATAATAATAATAATAATAATAATAATAATAGAAATAATAATAATAATAATAATAATAATAATAATAATAATAATAATAATTGACATTGAACCCATGACACCCTCGAAACAAATTATCTATTCCAAAGACTCTCGGTAGCTGTCCAACGCGGGGACGCCATCTGTTTTTCCTCGACCTTACCATGCTAAATTGCTAACTTTGTTATAATAATAATAATAATAATAATAATAATAATAATAATAATAATAATAATAATAATAATAATAATATAATCAATGATAATGATAACGATAACTATAACGATACATGTATATAACTAGAAAATACTATGCGCTTCAGATAGAAAGCCCTGTAGCCTAATTATTACTTTGCGCGGCTTTCAGTTCAGCTACATTCACCAGAAGGCGTTTTCAGCCGAAACGTTATCATAGGCCTAATCGCGCAATTGACGACGAATGATACAGATGAATTGATAGCGTTTAGAGATTCTGTGGCCATACGAGGAATGAGCAGAGCATGAAATTTGAAGATTAATAGCTCGTTACTCGTCATATTTAGCATCATTTATAAGCGTACAATGATAAAATAAATCTATCTTACTCAATTTGATTGGTCCAGCAGAGACATTTCTTGCTAGTTTTGTTCTTACCAGGACTCACGATTCGGACTTCTCTTAATTAATGTTAACTGTAACAGGTGGACATAGGCTATATTATTTTCAAAGACCAGTTTTTCATACCGCTTCAGGAAATCGTGGCTATTTCTTTTTTTGAATGATTTGTAGCCTGTAATTCTATAAGCTTGAACAATCTAAGGCATAACGGGATCGAATAAGATCATACATGTTACTTCATGTTCATCAGTTTTATAGTATTAAGGCAGGGCAACTGAATTAGTATCATGGCGTCGTTAAATGTTTTATATAACTAGTTTATACAAATATTTTAGCGTCTTCTATAAAAACGCAAAAGATTTGATTTACTAATTACACTGGACAACACACAAAATGCCTTTTAAATGAAAATAGCAAATCTTTACTAATTTTGAGGTCCTGAACACGAAAATGACAGTAAAATTTGTCGATTAGCTCTCGTTTAGGAGAGACAGAGATGGTTACGTATAAATGTCTCAGTACGCATTGAGTACAGAGGTAACACTGGACAACAGAGGGGGTTCAATTGCCTCCTGAAAACTGTTGGGTGTACCTTATCTATTTTTGGCTGCTGATCACGAAAATGACCTTGAAAATTTTCTATCACGTATAGTTTTTTTTATATAGCCCATTTTTGGAATTTTTTTCGCATTTTCAGTCTTCTTATATGCTGCCCACAAGATGCAGTGTTTTGTGTATTCCAGGCATGCCTGGACATGCACTCAGTGCAGGTTGCAATGTAAATGTAAGACTTAGGCATGCCTGGGCATGCCCAGCATGCTTAGTTATGAACGATGTTGGCAGGACAGGCTATAAAAGGAGGTTATATATACAGACGCGTTGATGTAGTTTATACGTATGTTGATAATCAACGGGCATAAATAGCATGGCGCATACTTAAGAATAAATATATGGGTTCACCATTATGGCAATTTTTTTCTGTTTTTCGAACGTTAGAGTAGTAAGTTGAGTTCGAAATGTAACGTATACATGTATGCGCCAACGGCCGTTGTGCTACAACGAGTTCACTTAAAAATCTCAAAAGAAGGCGATAACTCCCTTGTTAAGAAAGCATATGAATTGTACTTTGAATATAAGGTTGGCGACCAGGATACCTAAAATTTGTTGCACATCTTGTGCAGTTAATCTCAGATCATGGATTACTGGTTCTCGGCCGTCTATGCCGTTTGCTATTCCAATGACATGAAGGGAGCTAAAAATCATGTTTCAAACTGTTATTTCTTTTTGACAAATGTTTTGGGCCATTCCTCCAAAAGCAAGAGGCCAATTGAATGTCCTAATCTTCCATCGGCACTAAGACCACTGCCTTGATAGCCTTTCTGTAGGCCTACCAAATCCACGGGCTGTTTTGACCATCGGAGACGTTGGTGAAACTGTGACAAAGGAAACAGAAGACTGTATTGATCCTGATTTCCAATCACTGCAGTGCCGTGAGCCTCATTTGATAACTTAACGTGAGCTAAAATTTAATGACCTAGTCAGGGACTGAAATTCGTTGAAGGGGTCAAGAGGAATTGCTAGGCTCTCGGCGTCAGGGATGGAATCTGCTGGAACAAGGAACAAAAGCTGTTACTGTCATCTATCCAGTCAGTAGGCATTACTGTTATCTATAGTGGTGATTTGAAACTGGTACCACTTCTTCAGCTCCTTGTTGGATGCCCGCTGGGGTAGACGAAGTAATATTCTTTCATTTGTGAGTGAGACAGTCGTGTAATAGATTCCAGCTACCGACTCGCCACGTCGCAAACATTTGTTACCATGCAAAAGGAAAGTTCATCACGAACCACTTGTTGAACCCAATAAGATTTCCTTGCCACCTCCTCACATCAAGATTGGACTAGTGAAGAACTTTGTCAAGGCATTGAACAAAGAAGGGAAGGTGTTCAAAAATCTTAAGAGACAAGCTTCCTCGCATAGGTGAAGCTAAGATAACGAGAAGGCATATTTGCTGGTCCACAGATAAGAGAACTGATGAATGACAGTCGCTTTGATGAACTCCAGAACAATTTTGAGTCAAACGGGTGGCAGTCTTTGAAGGACGTTAACTTTCTCGGCAATAACAAATCGCCAAATTATATTCAGTTGGTTGAAAAGATAGTTCACGCATTGCATCTGATGGATGTTACCAGTGTTATTTCTATTAACTGTAACTGAAATAGCAAAATAACTGAAAAATGTCTTGCAGTTAACTGTAACTGTAACTGAAACTGAAAAATACTGAATAACTGAAACTATAATAGTAACTGAAAAACCAAAACTGTATAACTGAAAAATATCAAAAGTTAACTGAAAAATAAAACATGACTGTTTTTCTTACTTACTTTTTGAATGGTAATCCTACTCTAGTCTACGGTCAGTTTTCTATACTCATTTCACTTCTGGTTTCTTTTCAGTTTTCTATGCTAGTTTCACTTCTAGTTCTTTTTCAGTTTTCTATGCTAGTCTCACTTCTGGTTCCTTTTCAATTTTCTATGTTCGCTTCACTTCCAGTTCCTTTTCCTTTCGTTATGTTGTCGTAGGCGCTAAACCGTAAATTTGTAAAACAATCCACGACTACGAGAATAATGTTTAAGCCAAGTAGTGGTTGAAAAGTAGAAAGTGGCGTGTGGGAGCATTTTTATACGAAGCCGCAGATGACAAAGTCGATGTTGTGTTCACACTGTTGCTAGCAAGAACGTTGAAAACCACGAGTGTGGCACGCTAATTGTCGGAACAGAGCAAGTGTTAATCTGGAACGTCGTGTTTTCCTTGAAGAAAACCGACAATACGTTAACTCACATTGATTTGCTGCGTAAATATTTCTGGTAACTGTTCAGAATACTTGTGGTCAGTGTGTCATTAGTCATGACTTGTGAAAAAAAAACTGATGCTATAACTGAAAAATAAAGTGAAATAACTTAAACTGTAACTGAAAAATAAAAAAAAATAACTTAAACTGAAAAATCTGATTTCAGTTAACTTTAACTATAACTTTAACTGAAAAATCATAAATTAGATAACTATAACTGTAAATTTAACTGAAAAACCATAACTGAAATAACACTGGATGTTACTAAATATAAATGGTTTCATTCCCGTCTGGATTTTTCCCAGCAAATCTTCGTGATGTCAGCGATTAACATGACGAACGATTTCATCAGGACATTGCCACAATGGAAAAACAACTCCAGGGTGTGTGGAACACTAGTATGCTGTCTAATTACTGTTTGACATTGATCAGAGAGGCTTCTGACATTGAATACAAACGCAAATCAGCGGTTGTTCAGTTTTAAAATGTCCACAAAATAAATGACAAGTACATTGTAAATCTATGCATTAAGTAAATTTCTGCATTTCTTTGAAAATCTGGCGAACCATTTTTCTCAAAAACCTTACCTAATAAAAAAATTCCGAGAACACCACTGGATTCAGCGTGCCAAATTCTATATAAAACAGCTAAAAAAATTTGGAGGCAAAAAAAATTAAAATTTGTTGTCCAGTGTTATATAGAGCAGTTCGCAGAATTTCTTTGGAAAAGCTCACCGATACCTTAAGATGTCCATTTTATGTTGGCAACGCCGCTCATAGCCGAAACAAAAGTCTGTAACGGGCTCTTTGAGAATTCTACAGGACAGAGTATTGATATATTATTTAAGATATTTAACACAACAGATGTTAACAGGAATCATTCGCTTTCTCGCTGTTAATGTGCTGTGTAGAGTGAGAAAACCAAGAACAATCTGGATATACTTATCATATATCCCACTCCATTCGTTTCTCAATGGAAAAGAAATAAAATCAGCAAACAATGAATTGACACGTGTAACTGGTGAGATCAGATGTTGGTTGATTTCCTTACTAATATTGAGGGCCTTTGCCGCCTTTACTTAGTTACAAAGCGCTTTGAAGAAAAAGTTAGCCTTCGAAGTAAGACAGAGAGCATAAGTCGCGTTAACTGTCAGTGTTAACTCGCTCAACATTATCTTTTGTAAAATGTTTCCGTTTTGTCTAGTGAAAATTAACGAAGATTTCTTAAATAATCATCTCTGTCGGTTACGTAACGAGATGTAGATATGGTCCTTGGCGCCCATGACCCAAACTACAGCATCAGAATTTTGATCTCTGAAGTATTTTTCTCTGCATAATAACCAAAGCTACTGGAAAAGTTCAGAGACTGACCAACCAGGTTGTAATCGAAAGAGTGTAAAATAGCAATCCAATTTTTGAATTGACAGATCAAATAATTTTTCTGCCGATTTAATAACATCTTGTCTGCATTTTTTATTCTCTTAGTTGTTTAATTTCGACAATTGAAGATGCATCATTATACTTTTGTGTAGATATTCAAGCTCTGGGAAAAAGTAATTATGACCACAACTGCGAAGCATCCTTGACTCCTATTATAAGTATCTATACGTGACTATTATAAGCCTAGAAATATTTGATAGTATGGTCACCAGGGGCTATTGGCTCTCATTTGATATAGCCTAATAAGAAAACCGCCAGTCAACTGATATGCTTTAGGTTCTTTTCTTACGATTTCTAAAATTTCCTCCTCTCTATAGCTAATTAATAAACGGATTTCATTTTCAATATCGGTGCTGCACAGCAAGTCATCCATTTTATTTTTTGCAGGCAGGAAATAGTGTGGGACGTTTCGTTCTATCAGCTTTTCAATTAAATCAAGAAGTAATTCTCTTAAAGATGTCACTATGTTTTTGTCTTCACAAAATTCCGAAGGTTTTCCATCGCATGCCCATTACATCAACGTTTTGAAATAGTAATTGGAAATGAATGGTCGGATAGAGACACAACAGAGGGACGACTTGTAATTCATCAATTAGCCGGATGTCCAATATGATGACATGGTCAAGGCATCCACCTAAGAGATGAGTAGACTCATCGATGTGCTGCCGAAGACCAAACTGAGCGGAAATGTGGAGATAGTGTGTGTTGTAGAAGAGGCGGATGAATTCTCGACGTGAAGATTCAGATCTCCAGTGATGAGGAGCTGGCTATTTCATGTGTGTTATATTAGTGTGGTCCAAACTTACATGGGAAAAAATATTTTTCAAAATGTGCTGCTCCACAAGGCTGCCCCTGTTACACTTTAGAGGTCGCTAGGTTTTGACACTTTTTGTAGAAATTGCAAAAAATTGTGCATCTGACGCATTATAGCTGTATTATGAATTCAAATCAGCACCCATGAACATCAAGCACTATCTGTCTAAAACATAATCAAAATGCCAACTGTATTTAAGTAAATAAAAGAATAATAAGCTTATTTACAAATAAAACACTTGTGTCGAGTTCTTTCTGATAGATAAACGGTTGTTGGCTTATAGCTAATTTTAAAATTTTGCATGCCAACTTTTCATTGCAATTCGTTTCATATACAATTGGATGGTTCAATATTGCTCTATATGCTGCTTATTTAGCATGAATGGAGTATTTTTAAATCTGTGAAACCAGCCTTGAATATGAAATAAGCCTACAGCACATGTTTTTTCACTTTCTGCAATAAAGATCATACTTGACAAAAACGGCACCTATCGTGGCACTGGTATCAGCCTGGAGTTCCCACACTGACAAACACATTCTTGAGTCTGGACTCCCCAAAATGGGACAGTCCTGAGGAATTTCATATTTCATTACCAAAATGGACTAACAGTTGGTGAGGCCACGACAGCAACAATAGTTGGTAATTCGGGAGAAGGCTAGAATCCCGCACAGCCTGCTGATTCGAGTGTTCGGAAGTTGTATGAGCCAAGATTTCTGCTGATTCCCGGAGTTACAGTTTGAGGTCGATTTAAATTAACTCCTTTAGTCGTCATCTCTGATATTTCTTCGAACACCTTATAGCCATGTGCTTTCTTTGATGAGCGTGTCACTGAAGACATCGCGACTGCTCTGGTAATACAATCTTACTCATCCACCTAATCCGCTATCCATGTAGCGTCTGGACAGGAAATCCTTCGACCACCAGACTCCACTGAAAGCGTATGTCACAAGGAGATCTTTAAAACTGCTTGATCTTCTTACCATCCAGGGTCAAGAACAACCCACAGCCTTCCTATCAAAGACTTTTACTCCCTGACCAATGGACCCTACTTTCCAGTCGATGAAGGCAAAATGTCAAACTGTTGATGGTCGTCAATGACTGCGCAGAACGTGGAGTAGCTCTGATCCATTCTTACAATGACGTAATAATAATGAGTCACAGAAACAATACTTGCTGCAACTTTTCTCCAGTCATCGGACCAAATTTGCTGTTCCAACTAAGGCAAAATGAAATAACAGTGGGTTGCGGGTTTTCAAACACTTCAACGACGGGATTTATGCTGACTGGATAACTTCTTTAATTATTATCCAAACTATATTTCATTACAAACTTAATGCAGCCTGACTAAGTAGTAACACTGCAGTAGGCCTATTTCTAATTGGGGCTGTTTATTGTTCAAAATAAAAACGGACTTGAACAAAATTATAACTGATTTGGAAAAAAATCAATATTATACATGTTTTTGACAAGTTCATACTATAATAGCAGAAAGTCGAAAAACATAGCGACCTCTAAATATAATCCAATCTTTCCAAAATTATGCATAGAAACTCATGTTTTCATGTGTAACAATGGCAGCCTTGTGGAGCAATGCATTTCCAACTTTTAATTTTTTTAACCACACTAATGTTATATGCGTGGTTTGCTCGTATATTTTAAAGCCTATGTTACACAAAATGAGGCACAAGATCCGGCTTACTAATATACAGAGCAGTTCGCAGAATTGCGTTGGAGAAAATTGTCCGATACCATAAAATGTCGGTTCTATATCGATAAAGACGATCGTTATTGAAACCGAAGTCTGTAACTGGTTCATTGAGAATTCTACAGCATCGTGTATAGATATATTTCAGATATTGAAGAGAAGATATGCAAACGGGGTTCATCTGCTTTCTGTCTGTTGGCGATGCTGTCAATGTTCTGTGCAGAGTGAGAAAACCAAGAACAATTTGGATGTATCTATCGTATAGACCACACCATTCGTTTTTCAACAGAAACGGAAGAAATTCGTCAAACAAATGCTCATGCAAAAGTGATAAGCAATTCAGTTGCTTTCTGGCTTCCTTACAAAGATCGAGAGCCTTTTTGTAGTCACAAATAGTATTGCAGAAAAAGTTAGCCCTGTAGGCGGAACAGACAAAATATGTCGAGTTCAATGGCAATGTTATTTCGTTCAACATTATCTCTTGTAAAACAGGAAAGTTACTTGTTTCCGTTCTGTTAAGTGAACACTGATTTTTTGAATAGTCATCTCCGTCTCTTACGTAGCAAGATGTAGATACGTTCCTAGGCACACATGAACCAGAGTACTGCATTGGATTCTGATTTCGGAAGTGTTCACCTCCACACAATAACCAAAGTTGCTGGTAAAATTCAGAGATTGACCAAACAAGGTGTAATCGAATGCGTGTAAAACCGTAATCGAATTTTTGAATTGACAGATGAAATAAATCTTCTGCAGATGTAATAAAATCTAGTCTCAGTCTTTGATTCTCGTATTTGTCCAACTTTGACAGTTGAAGATGCGTCATCATGGCTTTATGCAAATATTCAAGCTCTGGGCAGAAGTAATTCGAAGTGCAAATGCCAAGTATCCTAGACTCCTGCAATTGTTCATCGTCGATTTTATTCCTAGAAAGATATAAAATATATGAAAGTTTGGCCACAAGTGGATATAGACTATGATTGGGCATTGCAATGAAGCCTGTATCCATCTGATATGCTTTTGGTTCTTTTCTTACTATCTCTAAAATTTCCTCTTCTCCATAGCTAAGTAGTAAACGGATTTCATTATCTGCATCGACGTTGATAGGCATGTCATCCATTATATTATTTGCAGGCATGAAATAGTGTGGGACATTCCTTTCTATCAGCTTTCCAATGAAATCAAGAAGTAATTCTCTCACTGATGTCACTATGTTTCTGTCTTCCCAAAATTCCGAAGGTTTTTTCTCGCATGCCCACAACATCAACGTCTTGAAATAATAATTGGAAATGAAGGTTTCATCTTCACCTCCGCACTTGCTAACTACGTCTCTTTTTATGATTCTCAACAAGTGATAAATGTACTTTTGTTCATTTGTCCAGCTGTTGTGTATTAAAATAGTTTCAGCTTGTGAGAATGAATATCTCCATTGAGTGTCATCGTTCGGGTTCTTCCCGTGAGGCTTTGAAACCAGATGACATCCACTTTTAACAATTGCTTTAACAATGTTCTCAGTTGGCCAACCATTCAGACGTTTACGAGTCATCCACTCATACGCGTCTTGTGGCCACAGTGGACAGGATAAGGCGTAAACATTATCTTTTTTAAACGTATAAACTTCTCGCCATCTATTATAGATATTTTCCAGCCCAGTTCTGAAGCAAGTGTCCCGAATGGGTAGTTTGTTTGTGAAAGCAGCTCCTCTGTCGATGTCATGTGCTTTGTGAAAACAATCTTCGCCATTTTTCAGTCTTACAAATCCAACATGACAATCTGTCGTGTCAATAATCAGCACATTTCTTTTACGTCTTTCAGGCACATTGACATGATTATAAATGGCACAGAGTGTCATGTCACAGAACATGACGTCAAAGTCAGTTGGGTTTGAAAGAATGTACAAAATGGGCATCTCAAAGAAACTTCCACATAGTAGATGCCTGACAGGTTCATTGTGTGAGAAAAGCAATCTTCGGAAATCGAAATAATCTTTTGTAAGATCAGACCTTTTTAGATCTTCGGAAGTCATTGCTTTGTACGGAAAATTTTCTATTCTTCAGTATTTGTAACAATGTGTGTTTTAATCAGTTCAATGGATTAAGCAGAATGTTATGAGAGAAAACTGCATGCCTTGCGTAAGTTCCAGATTCATAACTAGGTCTACATCTGTCTAAAGAGGACACCAGACAGGTTTTAGGTTCATTTTCATAAGACATTTTCTTGCTATAAAAATTACAGTCATCGCTGCAAAGGTATTACATTTTATTTATACTAATCTCATAAAATTACTTTTCAATATAATTATTTGCTCTACACAAAGCGATAAAATGAAATTTACCTTTAAAAAGAATGTTAAATTTGGTTTAAAGTAGTATTTGGGAAAATCTTCAGACTTCCATGTATAGTCCAGTGTTAGAAAGATTCTGAATCAGCTTTCAACCGATTTACGACTCAGTATTTATTTATCGGTCGAGCTGTATAGTCAGCTAATTACTGTGCGCATGTGCCAATTGAAATATGGTTAAATAAACATTAGGCCTATTACTTTGACAAGTCAGTCCTAGATAGTCTACGTATATAATAGTCTAATATGACCCTGACAGTCAAATCCTAAACCTAAATGTATGCACAGCTGTTCATATCATTATGTTCAGCTACCAGATTGCGTGTATTCTCTTGCGGGACGCATAGATCATGCCGTTGTATTTAGCTTAAGCCATTATGGGATAATTGCCATGTGACGTACCCATCGAATCATCATATTTCTACATATATTTACAACACTATGTAGCTGTGCCTGAGTCTATGCCTCGTCTCTGTGCGTGTACGACCTATTTAAGTCTAACCATTCACGCAGCCAGCCAGTTCCAAGCTTGGATAAAGGAGGAGGGCGATGCTAATAAATTTTATTATGACACAGCGTCCTTATTTTTATTAGGACAAAGCGTCCTTTAAAAGAAGCTAATCAACCAGTCTGCAGATCTCCCTCTCTTTCTTACACAAAGTGACCTGGTTGTTTCAGCTGCCTAAACTTCCCCCATTGCAACGCAGAAGGTTTTTGTAGTCGGTCCATGTTTCTCGAATGCGTTGCTATCAACATAATTATCACATGCGTCGGTTTACTATCACAACGCGCGGCTAATTACCGCGTGCTATTCATTATATCGCCGATCAAAACCGCGCTTCTAGTAGAGTTCTTCATCGTAAAACATTTTCATAGGTAAAGACAATTTTTATAAAATTATAGTTCAAAGCTATTATGTTCGAAATCGCACATAGCCTAACTTAAATCTCTAAGTCTAGTTGTTCCTTCGTAATTGTAGAACATGTTGAAGCTTTGTCATTTTTCCTAGTAGAACATTTTATAGAACCTGTAGGCCCACAAGTCAATTTTTCATTTAGAATATTTAAAACTTTGTCATTGTTCGTAGTGGAACATTTATTGAACGTTTAGGGCCTATAAGTCTAGTTTTCATTCGAAATGTTCAAATGAAAGAATTAACCTGGAAAAAATCGATTTCATTTTCTTATTTATATCGATTCCATTATTTAAAATTTTACTGTAATTCAACACTTGAAGCGCGGTTTTTATCGGCGACATAATGAATAGCACGCGGTAATTAGCCGCGCGGTTTTGTATGCGCGGTAATTAGCCGCGCGGTTGTGATAGGATACCACATGAGTCTATCTAACCTTTTCAGCCTCTTTTCTGGACGGGTTTCCTATATCACAATGCTTGTCGAACTTTCTGACGCTGTGGCCACTGGCCATCCTGGTCAAATCGTCAACCCTGTACCGTATACGCAATAAATTGGATGATTCAGAAACTGTATCTGTATTAAGAAGTCATGGATTACTCCCAGAAGTTACGAATTAAGCTAAGAACCGTACTAACATAACATAACATAACATAACATAAGGCTTAAAGTGGTTCAGAAGACTAAAAATCTGTGTGAGAACCACTACTACATGAATTAATATCCAATCTGCCCAAGCTTGTTCTTGAAATTGTTGAGTGTCTCCACCGAGACTGCCTCCTCACTCAGCTCGTTCCAGGCATTTATCACTCTGCTACTAAAAAATCTTTGCTTAATAGCGCCTTCGGACTTCCTGAATATCTTATATTTGTGTCCCCTCAATCCTTCTCTCTCAGCCAACTGAAAGAATCTTGAGTACGGCGTTACTTCTTTGTTGGGCGATATCGATATGGACAATATCGTCAAAGTTCGAATCCTGAGGCTGCATGCTATCACCAGAGTGAAAACCCCTATGCACGCTGCCTCACGACAGCGCGCGTTGCCTCACGACAGCGCGCATTGGGTGCCAACGCCGTGACAATAATAATAATAATAATAATAATAATAATAATAATAATAATAATAATAATAATAATAATAATAATAATAATAATAATAATAATAATAGTGTGCCCCTCAGTGGATCATTACCATCTCTGCAACGCTTATTGGCCATGTATTTTCTGAGTATGTCTCCAGGTCCTGGGTACATATATACGCACGTAAATGCATACATACATCATTCGTGCATGCATACATATATACATAGCTACATACATACTTACATGAACATAAATACATGGGGACCTATGCTTGTTCAGTGTTTACATCTTTGGTTACATTACAATAAGCAATGGTAGATAAATTGTTTATTGCATTACATGGCTTGAAACTGCCTTATAAAAAAATAATAATAATAATAATAATAATAATAATAATAATAATAATAATAATAATAATAATAATAATAATAATAATAGGCCTAATAACAACAACAACAACAACAATAAATATTAATAATAGCAATAACAATAACAATAATTTTAAAAATTATAATATTTATTGATTGAGTTTTTTCTTATTCGTTGAAACATTGGTAAATTGTTGACTGTGTTATAGACGAGAATGCGTTGCTCTTTGACGGTGATGTCCTGCTTGCACTTTTGCTAAAGAATTGCTCCTAGAAAATTGGTACGGTAGTTGCTTTATAAATCGGTCTAAGTTTTGTTATATAAATCGTTTGTAAAAATAAATTATGCATGAATAAGTTCATCAAATATATTTTATCAAACTTTCAGACGAGAAAATGACGCTAAATATTTTGATGACAGAATTTGAATAAAGAATTTCTCAAATTTCATAAGTCGCCATTCCATGGTCCCTCTAAATGACTTAATAATGGTCATTCTGAGAACTTCTAATAATTTATTAAAAGCTGTAGACTAGGGATATTATAAGATATATTATGGTTGTGTTTTAAGATAATTATGTTAGTACATTGGATTTTAAAAATATCGCACTCACAGTCGTTGGTGCACATATCTATAGCACCTTTTCAAGAAAAGTTCGCTAAGAAGTGCTTCGATCCGACTTGATAACACAAGACAACGGTCAAAGAGAATTGTCTTGCAGGTCTAAATGAATGTAGTGCAAGACACATATTAGCTCTAATGGAAAATTTAAAAAATCTACGAAGTACTGGTTACTGGACATTTAAAAATCGGTACGTGTTCTATGTGCATGGTAGGGGAAGACGGGGTAATTTCGGCCACGGGGTAAATTCGTCCAAGGTGATTGCCAGGGAACCAGCAAGCAAAGGCAGATTTTAATGCTGCCATCTAGCGTATAATATCATATAAAGCTTCTTTATTGAGACGGTTGTGCTTTGTTACAATAATAAGCTGATTAAAGATTAAAAAACGATTTTGAGCCGAATCGATTTCTCCATTCTGTCGCCATTAAACCTGAAAAATTGAAGGTTAGCTTGTTCAAATGTTAACAATTTCTTTTTAATGATGCAAAACACTTTATTTGCTGACAGTTTCGTTATAGAAATCCATTTTCCAATTGGCAGGCCATGCACTCTGAGATGCTTATAGACCGTGGTTGTGTCGGGGTAAATTCGGCCACTAGGACGAATTTACCCCAGAGGTGTTAGGGATGGTACACAGTTCCTATTTTAATTTTTTAAATGTGATATTAATTACCCAGTTACCCAGTTTTAATTTAAAACATAATTATATAATGTTATTTTAGTATACATTAGATGCCAACAACTTAAAGAAGAAAGTCAAGCGATATTCGGGTGCAGTGTTCAAATATTGTGGCCTAATATTGTATTTGATTGTTGAATAACAATGATAGCTTATGCGCTACCTGATAGTACCGCTTTAGTGGTATTTTTTAACACATTTATGCATATACCTTGACTCTTTGGTTATGAGGGTCAAATCAGCCACGCTGGCCGAATTCACCCCATATGCCGGGGTAAAACCGGCCAAAAAATAAATTTTAAAAACATTTTATTTAACAAATGTTCTCCTCGTTACAAAGAAAAATAACCTTGCAGTATATTGTCTTTACCAAAGCCTATCTATATGTGATTTTGTTTAATTTTAGCAGTCAACCAATTTTAATTTATTACAAAAATAAAAAAATTAGCCGAAATTACCCCGGCTTCCTTTACTCGTGTGTCAAACTAAGATCGATGCACAAGCAGCACAATTTACTGGGCATACTAAGAGGTTGACTTATATTACCAAAATCTATCATGTTGTCTCGGAACCAAATGTTGTTGTAAATAATTATTTGATTAGATACATGTAGAGTAATTAAGTATTCTGAAGGACACTGAAGACTACAAGCTGATCATGATCTGGCTATCGGAATTACCTTATATCTATGTACCGAGGTCAATGGATATTTTAACTGTAGAACATTTGTCCCAGTAGTTTTTGGTGATTTTTGGCAGGTAATAAATACTCTACTGTCAATGGCAGTTTACAATATTAAATTATTAACGTTCCAATTCGAAATATTCCACGAATGAAACATTGTCTGAAATTCGAATCGATGTACGTTATGAATACAAAAATAGTTTGTAGTTAGCAATCAATCATCATTTTTTATTGTTAACTTTCGAACAGTACATTTACAATTACAAGGAAGCCATGAAGGGATGAGTACCTCGCTTAGTTAGGGTCACCAATGTACCAGATAGCAATTGCATCTAGAGGCGGTTGCGATTGCTTTTTAGTTCAGGTTTACTCATGAGGCTATCCGCCGTATAGCAGGGCAAGAGATCGTTTGTTTACCCTGTTTAGCATTATCCATAGGGATTCAGCTAATAACTTAACTAACAACTTAACTGATAAGATCGGTTTGGTTAGGCTACTTATTAGGTTAGCGAGCAGCATTTTTAAGCACAGCCTATGCAGATTGGTCGTTCGACATATTTATGTGGGAATCGTATTCCATGTGGAAGAACCTATGAGCTTGGCTGGGAATTTACCGTTATTTACGTGAGTTTGAATGTGCAACGCACGATAGTTGCTCGAGCTCCTGGTGTAGTGGGTGTGAAAATCTGACCCGCGCTGAAAGTAGTCGTTAAAGTTAGAGGGTAGGAGATTATGGATTAAACAAACACAAAGATACCTATTTATAGCATCTTTATTTGACCTAAATGACGCTAACAAGTCTTAACTTTAGATCCAAATTACAATAACAAGTCTTAAGTACATTTACGACATTAACAAGTTGACACTAGGGACCATCCCGATTTCGAGGCAAATGTCCCGTGTCCCGACTTTACCTAGTCGGGAAGCCAAATGTCACCACTTTGAAATTTGTGACCAAACAAAAAAATGTTGTGGCTTAAAACACAATACACGTACTAACTACTGCTAATAATTGTTCTTCGATTGGTGACGGAGATAATCTTTACAACGAGCAGTTTTGCCGAAGCTTATAAGCATGCCAGACAAAGGTGCAGATCTGAAATGGGTTGAATTTTTTAAAGCAACGAACTGTTCAAACTTGAAAAAACTTATAGAGCTTGGGTTGTCGGTGCCATGCTTTCAATGGGAACAATGCTCCAGTTGAAAGACTCTTTCTATAATAAAGAACCTATATAAATGGACTGAACAGCGTAACAGAATGTGTGTTGAACATGTCGAACCTGAATTGCTTGTGAAAACAATTTCTACAGCGTTGTTTTAGGACATAGACCGTTGTTGAAAGCTGTGAGGAGTAATTCAAAATACTTATTTGAATCAAAATCATAATCATCGCATAAGAAAGCTGCTAGAAAACTTGATATGATCGACAGAATCTGCATATGTTCTTAAAGTTAAACTAATTTAATAAAATCTGTTACAATTTCACAAAATGGTAGAAATCAATGTTGCAAATTGACCATGATTTAGAATGTAATAGCAATTACCAAATTACCACTCCTCTGGCTCACTTCCTATCTTTTGAAGAGCCCTACCTCTACCAGTTTTCACTCACCTTGTACGCCTAGGCGCCCTGCTCCTTTTGGTCCCCCCAGGGTTCTGTTCGTGGATCCTTTCTCTACATCCTCTTTACGGCTGATGTGGATATTATATAGCGCCTTGGATGTCTTTCAAAAGTTTCAGTGTTTGTTGTGGTAGTGTTAGTAGTGACAGATCTCGAGGTTGTCGTAGTAGTAATGATAGTGGTATTATTGGCAGTAGTAGGAGTAGGCTAGTAATTCGAGCGCTTCTGAGTGGATACCTTGAATGGGCGCAATACAAAGTTTTTTATTGATTCGTTGATTGATAAAAATTAGGTATATTTATTCTAGGTGGGGGCCATAAAACTGCTTTTCCGGAATGAATTAATGTTTTATCTTGTACAATTCAATCAAAATACTGGCACAATTATTATCCAACAAAGATCAGTAATAATGAGCCAAGAGCTTCATCTTTGGATAAAGATTGGCTTTCTATCTTTCACAGGTAAATCGAATGTTATGTCAACTGTTTTTAATGACAAAAATTAACTGAATATTCTGCAAATGGTAAATTAATCTTATAAATAAGTGTATCTGACATAGGCATTCGTTTTCCACAGTATGCTATAACATACTTTAAAACAGTCTTAATGGAATGAAAATTTATAAAAATTTCGAAATCATTTCAGCAAGAAAGCTACTGGAAGGCAGAAGCTTTTGCCATGATAATGCCCATAAACGCTATGATAGTATAATTAATTGTTCCTATTACGTCAGATGGCTCTAGTGAACTCAGGTGTCGGTTTGGCTTGTCAAACGAAATGTGCCAAAGGCCTATCGCGAGTTATGCCATCTCGTGAATCAGCGAAGAGTATTGGCTATAATGAATGTTCATTTTAGCCGTTTTCATATTTGAATTTGATCACAGCCATGCAACTTTTTTCGTCTGTTTACAAAAAATCTATTTCGAAACATCATCGAGCTCTGGTCGCCTCTGTGATGATGAAGATGATGATGATGATGATGATGGTGGTGGTGGTGGTGGTGGTGATGATGATGATGATGATGATGAAAACCATGATAATTCGCGTTTTATTAATCATGGAAACATGATCTAAATGTGTTTGACTCTGTTAACAGATAAGGTAACCGAATATTTATCCAAAGAGACAGCTTTGCTGTTTGATGGCATTGCTGCTCTGCGTGCACTTTAGCCTTAGAATTTATCCAATAAACTGATGGTCGCCTTACAAATGACGTTTATGATAGCAAACTATTGGTAACAATAAATATTGCACGAGTTAAGTGCATCGATAAATGTCATAAACTTTTTCACGGGGAAAATTACGTTAAATACTAGGCCAAAAATAATGGTCGTTCTCAGAACTGCTCTTAACAGTCCTGCACTAAGGTCATTTGTAAAAGATAACTTCTGATAATTTATAGACCCCTTGGTTTGTCCAATGATCTTATGGAATTCCAAAGAGCTCACAGTCGCAATTATAGTGGGCCACATTTCTTTTGCACCTTTTCAAGAAAAGCCGTCTAAAGTGCCTCAGACTTGATAATACAAGACAACGATCAAACAGAATAATTTTATTATTATCCTCAGATACATAGGCCTATGCAACAACAACGGTTGTTTCAGAATGAAACCGATGTACCTTTTTACAGGTCTAAATCATGATAATGAGCAACAGGGCCTACACAATATCCAATAAAGAATAGAACACTAAGACATCGCAATAAAGTGTTACTGGATGGTAATAAGACGTCAAACTAAGGTTGCTACAAAATTTCTTACATGTTCTCGAATTCTCTTAAGGTCAACTGCCATTATCAAATTCTATTAAGTTGCTTTGGAACCAAATGCCTTGTAAATAATTAGTTTAATATCCAGAGTTATTAAGTCTATGCGAACTATCTTAACTCTATACTAACTCCTAAAGCATCAGCAAACTGAACTATCTGTTGTAAGACAAGTTGGTCATTTTGGTAACGCACTGAGTTCGCAATCCAACGGCTGCAGTTTTGAACTTTCTGAGCGAACTCCATGCGACGTTAGAGGCCATGCTTTCCGTCACACACACCCTTAGCGTCTAATGAAAAGTAAATCCAAATGCCTCAACCTGATTGGCCATGAAGAGACTTTTCATGCCAAACGTACCTTTCTCGTATTAGGTCCCAGAGTCTGGACTTCCTTCATATAACGTTAACTGTAAACCCAAAAATTCCTTTGTAACCTCTTCATCGTGACTAGAGGTTTGTGTTTCTTACAGAAGCACGAAAATGGCGAATGGTGGCGACAATTTCTTGAGCTGAACCAACATAGTCTTAAAATATGTGTCCATCTTGATGGGTTCCAGAGATATAAATTTTACAATGTTTTCTACTCGAAAGTACAATTTCGAGAAAAACGCATGCAAAGTTTATTTTCTTAATAGAAACCCTAGATAGATCGCAAAGTTTATGTGTAAATTTTTCATGAAATAGGTTAAATATTATTAAAATAATATTTTCCGTATAATATAAGATCCTATTTATTGATATATGCCAAAAATGATAAGTGAAAAATTTACACCTGATTTTTGCTTTAGCTAATTTCTTCAGTTCTACCACTGGCGACATCCGCCTCCTTTTGTCAGAGCAGGTCAAATATATGACAATAATTCATTTCTTTTCATCAACGCAGTAGCCTAGCGGTGGTCCGCCTAGACTACTCGGCGAACTTCAATTCATAGCCTGGTCTCCGTAACATGTGTATTTCATTTGTGTTCTCCTTAGAGATTTAACCCTCAGGCTACCGAGGCTTTTGTAACATGGGCTACCAAGGGGGGGTTACCACAACCCCTGGCTTTCGTGTTTGGTTTCACATATATCATATCTTGTAATACAGCAATGGATTCAGCATTCATTTCTGAACAAAATGGTATATTTAGTTGTACATTTTGTGAATGCACCTCGAAATTGCATAATTTTTAACAACGGAACCGATAATTAGGTAGCACGACACTTAATACCACGACACTTAATACCGGACAGTTAACCCGACGACAATTAATCCCACGACAATTAATCCCACGACAATTAATCCGACAGACCTTTAATACCTGTAGCAAATACCTGTACACAGAAGTACGACTATTTGTACGACTATTGTCACATATAGCCTAAAGGTGAGTCTCAGGCTTTAAAGGTGCTAAATGAAATTTAGTGAGATTTAAATTTCAGTGACTATGGATGCGAATTTTGGCTATAGTAGCAAAGGTTTACCAACTGTTATACATTGTAATTATGAATATACCATGCATCGCGACAATGCCAACGGAACCACGTCTTGGTGTTGTATCAAATCGGCATAGTTTCACTGCAAAGCTCTTTGACAAATCAAGGTCGTCATAGAAATAAACATTCATCCTTCCAAAAGATGTATTCAACGCTGCAGAAACGATTGGAAGAAGCGGTTGCGGCATAGGCATACGGTAAAACCGAAATCCTGGTTTTCCTTCGTGCAATGTCTCATCTCAAGGTTGACTATAATTGCTGTACTACTGTTTTTACAGAATTTTACTGAAGTAAAACTTTTTTGTACTTGTAGCATTAAATGTCGGGGGAAGGAACACTCGTGTGATTATAATTATTATGTCGTTGAGATAGAAATGTCGTCGGGATTAAGTGTGATAGTGATTATTTGTCAGGTATTAACTGTCGTGGTGTCGTGGTATTAGTGTCGCGGTATTAATATCGTCGGGATTAATTGTCGTCGGGATTAACTGTCCGGTATTAACTGTCGTGGTATTAAGTGTCGCGGTATTAAATGTCATGGAACCGATAATTAGCGATATTTTATATTATTGCGTACATTTTGTACTTTTTAGATATGCAAATATAAGGTTATGTATGTTTTGAAACTGATCTATGTATCCAAGGACAGTTTAAACATAGTGATGCTTCATTTGTAGCAATAGCCTACAAATTAGTCCATAGTCTGTTTGGTTGTAGCGAAATCTAAAGGCAACATGAAACAAGACTTTGCGTTATTGTTCATGGCAGTCAACTAATTATGCCAGTGGTCCTTGCAGTTATTGCAAGTTACTTCCGTTGTTTTGTGCGAATGCTTCCTGTAAACTGGCTTCTCACTTCATCTTCAGTATCTGTTTGACCTAATATAAGTTCTAAATCTATAGCTGTTGACAAGCGTTTATGTAGAAATTTCGGTTTAGGTTGTGATGTTGCATCAGCCATTTTCACCCAGACGTTGGGTATTATAATTTATTATGATCACTTCCAGTTTTCAAAAGACAAAAAAGCAAGCAATCAAATGTAGCCCTGCATTCCCTCTACAGAATGGCATATTTATTTCTCTTCCAGGAAGAAAATTTAATACGTTATAGTCGAAAAACCACCCCTCTGGTACCTCGGCTATATCGGGTATAACGTTTTAATGGCATGTGATACCACCACGATGTTTACCTCAAAATGTGCCCAGATGAATCTGCTACAGATACTTAAAATGTAAAAATTATATTCCATATGAAAAAATATGCATAAAAACGGGTGGTGGTTACCCCCCACCTCCCCCATTGGTAGCCCGAGGGTTACAAGAAAGAAACATCGAAGAATAGAAATTCAGTGCAATTAATTATAAATCCATATTTCATTATTTCAAGAAAGATACATCGAAGGATATAAATTAAGAAAAATTAATTATAAATCATTATTTTATTATTCCAAGAAACTAATTAGTGTAAGTAAATCAAATAAAGAAATAAACGTGTTAATGGAACGTATTAAACTATTAGACTAACATTAAGAAAATGTGTCACACGCATTCTATCAAACAGAGTAGGCATTCGTAGCGACTTAAGAGAGGCGAAAATGTTGCCGGAAATGTTTTTGTGGTGTAACTATGTGGAAGTGTCCCACAATTGAAACAAAGTCATTGTAGACCTTAAGACAGCGTCATATCTCACATCGCTGATGCTTCTAGAATGACAGGCTATAAGTCAATCAAAAAGATATAGGCCCAGTCACAAATATTCTGAAGCAATTCGAAAGAACAGGCATTACGTAATAATGTTTATCTGTTAGTTTCATGTCAATCGATTTTATGGTCTATTAAGGCAAAGTAACTGAAAGAGTTCGTATCATTATAACGTTGTTAACAGTGTTTCATAAATAGTTTAGGCTATACATTATAGTTTGATGCCTCTTCTACAAAATTGCGCAAGATTTGGCTTACTAATATTCAGAGCAGTTCGCAGAATTGCTTTTGAGAATCTCACGCGAAACCTTAAGATGTCGAATTTATATCGACAATTATAATACCAACCAAAGTCATTAACTGGCTCATTGAGAATTCTGCAGCACCGAGTATGAATATAATTCAGATACACAGGAGAAGAGATGTAGACAGTAATCATTCGCTTTCTAGCTGTTGGCGATGCTATTAATGTTCTGTGCAGAGTGAGAAAACCAAAAATAATCTGGATGTACTCATCATATAACCCACTCCATTCGTTTCTCAATGGAAAAGGAAGCAAATGAGCTTCTACAGCGGATGAGCAATTCTGTATGTGTTTGACTTCCTTACAGAGATCGAGAGCCCTTCTGTAGTTACAAACACCATTGAAGAAAAAATTAGCCCTGTAGGCGGAACAGAAAAAGTATGTCGCGTTAATTGGTAGTGGCATCTCGATCAACAATAACTTTTGCAATATAGGAAAGATTCTTGTTTCAGCTATTTTTGGTAAAAATTTACACTGATTACTTACGTAAACATTTCTATCTCTTATGTAGCAAGATGTAGATGTGGTCCTAGGCGCAAAAGACTCAGCATTGAGCATGGTATTTTGATCCTGGGGGTGCTTATCTTTGCACAATAACCAAAGCTGCTGGTAAAGTTCAAAGACTGACCAACCAGGTTGACATCGAATGCGTGTAAAACCGTATTCAACTTTTTGAATTGACAGATCAAATAATTCTTCTGCAGATGTAATCAAATCTTGTCTGGGTTTCTGATTCTCATATTTATTTAACTCCGACAGTTTAAGATGAATCAATATAGCTTTGTGTAGATATTCAAGCTCTGGGTAAATGTAATTATAACAACTGCAATGCATCCCTAACTCCTGTAAGTATCTATCCGTGATCATAATAGTAGAAGTATTTGAAATTTTGGTAGCGTGTGGGTATAGGCTCTCGTTGGATATTATAAGTAAGCCTGGATCAATATGATATGCCTTTGGTTCTTTTCTCACTGTCTCAAAAATGTCTTCCTCTCTATAGCTAAGTAGTAAATGGATTTCATGGTCAACATCGGCGTTGATAGGCAAGTCATCCATTATATTATTTGCAGGCATGAAATAATGTGGGACGTTCCTTTCGATCAGCTTTTCAATTAAACCAAGAAGTAATTCTCTCACAGATGTCGCTATGTTTTTGTCTTCCCAAAATTCGGAAGGTTTTTCCTCGCATGCCCAAAGCATCAACGTCTTGAAATAATAACTAGAAATGAAGGTTTTGTTCTCACCTCCGCACTTGTTAACAACGTCTCTTTTTATGATTCTCAGCAAGTGATAGATGTACTTTTGTACATCTGTCCAACTGTTGTGTATTAAAATAGTTTCAGCTTGTGAGAATGAATATCTCCATTGAGTGTCATCGTTCGGGTTCTTCCCGTGAGGCTTTGAAACCAGATGACATCCACTCTTAACAATTGCATTAATAACTTCATCAGATGGCCAGTCGTTGACACGTTTCCGAATAATCCACTCAAGTGCCTCTGGTGGCCACAGTGGACAAGGTATGGCCAAGACCTTATCCCTGCTGAGCAAATTAATGCCAAGCCATCTTGTGTTGATCTGTCCCAGGAGAGATCTCACGCAATTGTCCTGAATTGATACTTGCTCTTTGCAAGCAGGTCCTGTGTCGAAGTCATATGGCTTGCGAAAATATTCTATGTTTTTTCTCAGTCTTACAAATCCGACATGACAATCTGTCGTGTCAATTGTCAGCACATTTCTTTTACGTGTTGCAGGCACAGTGACATAGCTATAAATGGCACAGAAAGTCATGTCACAGAACATGACGTCAATGTCAGTTGAGTTTGAAAGACAATACAAAATAGGCATCTCAAAGAAACTTCCACAGTGCAGATGCCTGACAGGTTCATTTCTTGAGAAAAGCACCTTTCGGAATTCCGAGTAGTCTTCGCAATTTTTAAGGATTTCGGAGGTCATTGCCGGTGAATGGGAAATTTTCTCTGCTTCCATGTTTCGTAAAATGTGCTTAAAACAACAATCAAATGAATTTTATAATAATCAATCGGATAAAACTGCGTCATTTTGGCTTAGTCATCATTCCATATCTAAATTTGTGAAAGAAGACACCAGATTAGTTTGTAAGATCATAATTGTAAGACGTTTTATAGTAGGCCTAAGAAATTAGATTTATGTTAAAACCGCGATCACAGAACAGCAACCGTCGCAATCGTGATCACAAAATAGCAATTTAAAAAACAGCTAGTGTAAAAAATTTCGAAAACCAGTAGGACTACAGCGATTTCACCGCTTTATTTTATAAAGTTTCAAATGAATGGGGGGGGCTACATATGACGAATGTGTAATGTTAAACTTGAAGACTCAAATCATGTCCAATTCCACGACGATAATCCAATATCATTCGATTAGTTTAATCGACCGACGACGATGTTTCTATTCTTTCTGCAACTTCTTTTGTAGATTCTTCTGGATGGATTTGTCCTGCGATGCACTGTTCGACCTTCATCTCGTTCAGATTCTGTTCAGTTTTCTGTGCATCGATGAATTTCCAGATGGTCGGACGATTGTCCCCAATTAGTTCGCTGAACCGTTGATGCCATCCTTCAACTGAGTTATTGGCTCTCGGTATAGGCCTACATCCTGCGTCGAAAAAGTTCCAACAATTTATCGCTTCGCCCACCTCTTCTTGCCGAAGTTGCTGGTCTGCCAATTCATTATTGTATTCAAAATAGTTGATAAGGTCTCGAATTATATCTTCATGACTGGTGAATACGGCTAATTCCATGTGCCTTAACTATTCCTTTCACGTGAACCTTCTAGTTTAATCGCTGTTTTAATGGTCGCTATACGACCCCATTCGCGAATTTTTGCGTCGCTATTTTGATCGCGTTTTTGATGATCGCTGTTTTGGACTTGCTATTATCACTGTGGAGCAGAAATGACAATCAATGTAGCACACGAGTGACGTAGGCTATTACTTCCCTCCAAGTAATCTCACACAAAACATTCATTTGCAGTAGGCCTACACGAAAGAATTAATTAAAATTTACCTGTTAAAACAAAGGCCAGTTTGTTTTAAAATAATTTTTGAACAATGTCTTCGCCTGATAGGCACCACCTTAAGGTATAAAGGTGTTGAATAAAAGTGCATCCGTTGTAATGTCAGTTGTAATTGATTTAGGCTACGGCTTAGCATTAACACGACGAAGACAACTAAGTCTTGTAAGCGTATTATAGTCAACTAAAGTCTAAAGTCTCTTCCTGATGAAAAGCCCATATTCAGTGCAGTCTGTTCTTATTTGAAAGTAAAAAATGCAGTTGAGTAAATATTAGGCAGGCAGTCTTCTAGCTATTGAATGCACGCTAGTGGCGTTAAGTATAGCCCTTATACAGCCAGTCACATGTCCTGACAGGCACATCCAAAACGTAACGCGAAGAACAGCAGTGCATATATATACATTATACAATTATACATATAGCTCTAGTGTGAGTAGGCCCTACTGCTGCTCTTCCCGTTATGTTTACATCTCAAACAACTTATGCATAGATTCGCTACCGTGTCTTCTTGGATGTGTATTTTATGAAGCCCACATCGAAATATTGTCGTTAAGTGTTTGTCCAACATGTGACATTGATTATAATGGAGTTTATGCCTTAATCGTCTGTGCATACACGGCCTATTTAGATCTCATGGATTAATATAGGCTGCATGTCAATCATGCATTCTGCTGCACCGGGTGACATGGTTGCACCAGGGTCCCGAAAATCCGCAGTGCAGTATAGATCACTTCCTGTGAGAGGTGTATGCTTCTCGAATACGTTGTCTAGCAACCTATTAGGCCTACGTAACATCTAATGCTTTTCATAACCTGTTTTGTGTAAACGTTTTGAAACGCATTCTATTTCCATCAAGGTTTTGTTGTGCGGTCAGAAGCTCCTCTGGGGAGTTTCTCTTTAAGAAATGCAACATGAATTCGCATAATAGAATACAATAATATTATTGTTAGTAGAGGGATGTAGTTAACACATGTATGACATACATGACGTTGTCTTCCTCTAACGGTTGAAGTCCTGGCGTTATCTGTAGCTCTTGATTACAACAGTAAGAGATATTTACAGATATCTATTGCAAATTGACCAAATCTGTTCATAGACTACTTGACTACTATTTTGCCAACTGATGTAGTATATTCGTTACTTTGTATCAAGATTTAATTTTAACATCATGTAGGCTAGCGCAGAGAGCGTCTCTGAGTAGATATCTTGAAAGGGCGCTGTATATCCTATAGAATAGATGTTCAGTTACATTACATACATACCTCGTGAATACAATATCTTGAAAGCATTATCGGCAAGCGCATGCGAACAGTAACATATTTCTTGAACTACGAATACAGTTACCGTACTTATCCTTTGAGCTACTAATAATGCTGTCTATCTCCTGAACTATATAGTATTCAGTGGATATCGATTTATGCGTGGGATTAATTATTATGCGTCGAAAAGGCTGAAAATGTTTGTATTTACACAGCAAATGACATGGCAAGGCTCTTAAAACACAAGAATATGGCTTGATGACGTTTTAAAAGATAAACATACTTTATTTGTATAACAGAATAAGCTTCGACCAATATGACATTGACTAATATTTATTCTGTAGGCTATCATCATTTCTGACCATAATTCTCAGGTAGCCTAAGTGAATGAAAGATAATCAAAGTATAGGCTACAATATTTTGCACTTTTACTTTCGATATCTTAATAATAGAGCTTAGTTATCCGACCATAAAGTCAATGTGCTATAGCAAAATTTATCAGTCAGCCATCCGTTCCTCATCTCAGGGTGACTTCTTGGTTCCATTTGCCCGCACTGCTACTATCAAGCGCCGAGCATTCTCTGTTGTGGACTGTTGTTGGTCCAACAGCGTGGAATGACTTGCCATCTTTCCTTCGCCTATCTCCTCGTATTCACTCGACTTCCTTTCACGCTCTATTGAAGACTTTCCTCTTTTGAAGACCTTCCTCCGCTGGGGAGCGCTTCTTAGTAGAGCCCTTGAAGAGGCGCTACATAAATTCTATGATTGGCTGATTGATTGGTTGATTTAAGTTATATATTGCGCATTTTGTTGTAGACTATTATAATATTATTTCTGAAACAGTACTATAAGAATAAGGGTTAGGTATAAGCACAGGCGTAAAAACTTTGAGATCGGGTAGGCCTAAGCCCCTAAATTTCAGGTATTTATAATCGACTTGTCTTGCTTGGAGCCTCTCCCATCATATCTGCTGCCGTTTTGCGGATTTCTAACCCTACAATTCGACATCAGGAAGTTTATTCACCAGATTTCACCGCTGCGAAATTTCTCCCACACTTTCCTCACTTAAAGCAAAGATATAACAAAAGCTCAAAATAGACAGAAAGAGTTATAGGTAATAAAATGACGAATATGGTATCTTCGTCAGACGTCAGACAGAAAGTACACCCGGAAATTCAAGTCTGTTAAAATTCCACGTGTTGTGCTTCACTTAGATATTTTCAGGTTAAAATAAGCTTCTTTAATTCATCAAACGAGTTATGCCTCATTTCTAATTTTCCGAGGGGCGAAAATTTCGTTGGGCAAAATGTAGAGAGTTAATTTTCGGGGGCCAATTGTGGGAAGTTAATTGTTCTTATCCTCTGCATGGTGCTAAACCCTGTCACGGGCCCTGTGGATTGTCGGTTACAGCTTTTTCACATAGGCCTACTATGACTAACATTACTACTCTTGCGGTTCAGTGACTTCTTGTCTGTGCTTTGACAAAGTAGGCCTACCAGTGAAAGTAGCGAATGATCGTCCATTAGACCTTGACATACAGACTCTCCACACAATGGAAAACGTGAGAAGTAGAAACACATGTGGCTAACCACGAATTTAATAATCAATGGATTTTGATCTTCGACTTATAATAATTAATTAGGTGAAATATAATTAATATTTCTGTTTTAAATTAAGGTTATTTGCATATTTTTGTCATTACTTTGATAAGTTGGTCAAATTAAACTGTTTTCGGTACCGTGTTTGAGCGTCGAAGTCAATCATATTTTTGGTTAAACCGTAGTTTACGCTTCTAAATTTATAGGCCTACCATGTTATCAATCCCGTAGTTTACGTTGCAAAAGTAATACGATGTTTTCCATCCGGTAGGCCTACGCTGTAGGCTATAGTCTATGGGATAATAAAGGTCAATGTGTCAATGGTAAGGAGAAGTTGGATTGATGAAACAGAATTCTTGATGCAATAGAAGCTGGATTGATGAATTCTCGATTAAATAGTACTGTAGATGGATTGTTGACATGCATTTTTGATTGACGACCGATGGTAGTGCTTTAACATGTACTTTAATTACTACCTTACTGTCGTGATTGAAGGTCGCCTGTCGTATGTTTACCGAGTGGCGACGTTGACCTTCTTCTCACTTGTTCTTTTAATTGCACCTTTTGATAAAGCTGCCTAACTTTCTAAAGAAGACTCACGACGAACTTTGTTTGATTTATATAAGAATTTAATTAAACTACAAAGGCGTACATTAACTTCACGAAACTTCTAAGTAGCGACCCTAGTTCGATCTTACTACAGACTATCTCACTCCTTGCCTCACACGGCCTCCCTCCCAGATCGTTCCCTCGTCAGTCTCTGAATCTGACGGACTCTACTTCCCCGGATGCCGCTTCGCTCGATCGCTCTGCCCAGCCCTCAGCAACCTCTCCTCCAAGTCCAAAGTAAAAGTCAAATCCCCTCAGTCCTATACTCTCTTTAAGTATCACTTTGCAGTGTCCAGTGTTCTGCCCTCCCCACGCCTCATTAGCGTCAGCTCGTGTCACTTTGCAGCGTCCAGTGTTTTGCCCTCCCCACGCCTCATTAGCGTCAGCTCGTGTCACTTTGCAGCGTCCAGTGTTTTGCATATTGCGTGTCACTTTAACCGCTCGCCTGCCGATCCGCTTCACCGTCGGTGGCATGCACCCCCCCGGCGTCTCCCCCGTCTCTCGTTCGCCTGCTGCCGGAGTGGTGTCTTGTTACACCTCGTCCGAGCGGTGTCGTTGTTGCTGACCCAGTGACTGGCTTTCGTCCGTCATGGTTCCACTCGACCGACTTCACGACGACATTATCACGATGATGATGTCCTCTCGTCGTTGTCGTCGACTTCCTCACGCGACACTTACGGTCGTTAAAGGGTTAATTAAATAGAAGCTGGATTGACGAAAATAATTTTTTTTGAAAGTAGAAGTTGGATTGATGAAAACGTTCCTTGTGAATGTTGTGAATGTTTCTTAGATTGATTAAAATAATATTTGCGTAAATAGAAGTTGGATTGATGACACTGCAGTTATCATGGACATTGGCATTAAAATTATTAAAACGAAACGATATTAATTTTTTTGTAATATTAGGTCTAATTATAATACAGAATGCTAAAACGATATTAGCAATTTTTGTGCATAAAGATGGAAGCTGTAGGCCTATTGATGATAAGTTACATGCGCATTTTCCTACTTCAACACCATACCGGTGGCGTTTTGTGCATAAAGATGGAAGCTGTTACAGTAAAAAGGCCTATTGATGACAGTTATAATGCGCATTTTCCCACTTCAACAGCACCAGCACCGGTGGCGTTACCAGAGCTTCCCAAAAATTACGCAGATTGCAACCTCTCTGAAGGGAGGGTCTGGGAAGGGGGGCTGTAAGGAACGTTATATTTGGGGGTTTTGTAATAGTGCATTTTGGAGACCATCTTTTTGGTTAAAAGTAATAACATTTTACCTAAGTTCATTGGGAAATTATATAATTTCATAATATATCTCGCGAGGCGAAAAACTTCCTCATTCGTGCCTGAACACCTCTTGCAATCTTATTACTATTTACCAAGACCAAGACCAAAAATCCAGACAAAATAATTAATAATTATACGAGACGACGATACAACCGATTTGTCTCTTACTAGTCTAGCCTACGGGTAGGAATGTTGGCCAATGCGAAAGCAGGACAAGAAAAGACTATTATTAGCCTACAGCAGGAAATTAATTAGTTTACTGCGGAAGATCGCAGGGATTGCAAGACTTCAGAAAAATTAAAGAAACGCTGGCATTAGACAGCATTATGGATCGAAACAACTCTGATAGACAAAGTCGTTCAACGAAGTCTCCGATGGTTTGAAATAATAGAGAGAATGCCAGTTGACCGAATACCACACACTGCACTACATGCAAGATTCGAAGGAAAACGACACTGAGGAATACTAGAATAGTCAGACAATGCTGGATAAGCAATATAAATGAGTATAAAACATCACTGACTGACACTAAGGGAAACAATGGACTTGACAAAATTAATGACCGATGAAAATGGGGTAATTTATTCGTACCCATCGCCGCCATATGGCTGGCGTCAGAAACTGATGATTATGATGATGATATGGTGGTGGTGATAATGATGACGATCCAATGCAGACAATGCGTCATGGCGATGGGCTTCTGACAATTTCAAATTGATGTACAAACAAAATTATCAAAGTTTAACAATAAAATAGCAAAAATTACAACCCAATCTGAGATAGGTCACTTACAAGGTATTTCAGACATTTGATAATTTCACATGCATTGACTCTCTCTTCCTCCTATTCCTCCGTTCGCTCCTCATCCTCCCTACCCTTCATTTCGCTCTTCCTCCCTACCCTCCATTTCGCTCTTCCTCCCTAACCTCCATTTCGCTCTCTTCCTCCCTTCCCTTCATTTCGCTCTCTTCCTCCCTTTCCTCCATTTCGCTCTCTTCCTCCCTTTCCTCCATTTCACTCTCTTCCTCCCTTTCCTCCATTTCGCTCTCTTTCTCCCTTTCCTCCATTTCACTCTCTTCCTCCCTTTCCTCCATTTCACTCTCTTCCGCCCTTCCCTTCATTTCGCTCTCTTCCTCCCTTTCCTCCATTTCGCTCTCTTCCTCCCTTTCCTCCATTTCGCTCTCTTCCTCCCTTTCCTCCATTTCGCTCTCTTCCTCCCTTTTCCTCCATTTCGCTCTCTTCCTCCCTTCCCTTTATTCCGCTCTCTTCCTCCCTTTCCTCCATTTCGCTCTCTTCCTCCCTTTCCTCCATTTCTCCGCTCTCTTCCTCCCCTTTCCTCCATTTCGCTCTCTTCCTCCCTTTCCTCCATTTCGCTCTCTTCCTCCCTTTCCTCCATTTCGCTCTCTTTTCCTCCCTTTCCTCCATTTCGCTCTCTTTCTCCTCCCCTTCCATTCATTTCGCTCTCTTCCTCCCTTTCCTCCATTTCGGTCTCTTCCTCCCTTTCCTCCATTTCGCTCTCTTCCTCGCTTAAGTTGTTTCCACCCATTGTTCAGCGCTGTTATGACCTGTGCCCTAGGCCTAGACCACATCAATTCACACTACCTGAAAAAGACGACACTAACTTTATACCTAGGGTACTATTTAGACGATAGCTCAATTTTATGCTTATCTCTATTGTCACTGAATGCGGTTTGTCACTCAGGTTTCAATAAACCTATATATAGGCTAGCTATGACTCCACGAATTCAGTCGTGAACGGAATCTCGCCATACCCTCAAAATCACGCTCCTCATTTTCTTCGGTGTGTGTGTCCACAGTTTAACGGCAGCTTATGACAACATAGGCCGTTTCCGCCGACAAAGATTAGTTTTGGCATATTACAGCTCTTCGGTCTTACTGGTCTTACTCTTGTATACAATTTCCGTTAGCGATGCATAGACTAATAATGTTGGAGATAAAACACCGGATTGCCGGAAGTTGTCGTCTATGGCTCTATGTAATCATCGGCCAATGGCGGAAAGCATTGATTTCTATTAATAGTAAAACTGCTCAATGGCGGAAAGTGTCGACTTAACGGAGGAACAGACGGAGAAACTTCTCCATTTCCAGGTCATTTAGTCATTTCGCCTGACGCAATGTGTTAAACAATGCGGCGATCGGTACCCGTTTGTAAACGAACGTGGGATTTGGTCTGTCGCTGTGAAGTAGTATTGCGTAGCATTAGTTGATGACATGGGCAGAGGAGAAATGCGCATGTAACGTTGCGCAGTTTAAAATGAAATCCTCGCAGTGTTGAGAGAGACTAGTTGGGAAAAGAAACGAGTAAAAATCTAGTTTGAGTGGCCAGTGTCCGATCACCGGAAAACAATATGGTGCCTTAGATTGCGAGAGAATTGAGCGCTGCGAGCTCATCACAGAGGTTCTACGATTAGTATGTGATTAGTAAATGGTTCCCATGACGGCGCACGCATTTACCATAAAAACCGGATGGATAGAGTTCTTGTTACAATGTGGAGAAATTAGAATGCGGCATTTTCACGAATTCTGCTGTGGTACATGAGTGCAACGTCGAACATTGGGCAAGCTTATAGAATCGGGGGCTGAAGGATATAGCACGTAAGTTTACTTGCATCGTGAGTGTCGGTTAGGGTCAGGTTAGGCGTCGTGAGTGTCGGTTAGAGTCAGGGTTAGGGTTAGTGTCGTCTTTAGAAAATCTGGTACCGTCCGTCCGACACAGCATGCCCAAAGATACTTCAGCCCCCGATTCTATAAGTTTGCCGAACATTGTAGAGTCGAATGACGTTGTGCCTACGTACACAAAACGCAAATTGATGAGACAATTTGGCACTAGTCGTGTTTCTTTAACTTGTGTACAGCACCATTTTCTTGACCTTTGGATGCGTGGCTGCAGATGGTGTATGCTAGGCCCCAACTGTGCATCAGCAAGCCCATCCTCTCTCATTCAGTCACACGAAGTCATGTCCAGCACCCTTTTCTTTAGCATTGGCTGTGCTATATAAATATTATTATAATGTTAATTGTAATTCTCATGGAGTGCTGTAGAAATTATCAATTAGATTTGATTCAGTCCCACAGTGCTCATGAAATCCATTGGGAAACTATGAGATGAGAGATTTATTTAAATTTATGGCAGACTTTAAACTGTTTGGTTGATATATTTATTTTGACAGGAATTGATTGGAATTGACAATCTAGATGAATGTCGGCAACTTCTGATCGACAGCAGGTGGGATTTGGAGGTAAAGACTACACTAATTGTTGTATTTATTGAAGGTTTCTAGTGCTTTCATGCTTATATATTTGTTTGATATTGGGCCACAGGCTTCCTTAAACAATTGACTATGGTGGATAAGCTATTTGAAAAAGGTCAGTTTTAAGTTGAGAACGAAATAACACAAGTGACACAGTAGCTGCTCACTGCTAAGCATGTGACATATCAGTAAATTTGAGAATGATAATTGAACAATTTTATGTGACAGTTCTGCTTGGTATGATGTTCTGAATGATACATGTATGTTCAGTCAGTTTGTCTTCTGTATAGATTGCTGTTCAGTCTATGCTTAGCCGGCGAGATGGGCGACAGTCAGCGTTTCACGAACCGCCTCGATCAAACCAGAGGGAGCCACAGGTTAATGTGGACCCATCAGATAATAGGTGAGTTAGTTAGCAAAATTTTATACAGAGTCATCTTATCTGTCCTGCAATACCTGTTGAGCCTTCACACAATATCTGCTTCTCTGAAGGTGCTGATTTGCAAGACAAATTTGAAAACCAATTTATTGCATCACCAACAATGGTAAAACATTTTACTTAGCATCAGTGCAAGTTTAACAGTTGCATCTTGTGCTCAGTTGGTGAACCTAAATGAAACACTGAAGTTCCAAGTTGGATGGGCTTACTGTACTGCTGTTATGAATTTCTGGTGGTCGTAACAATGTTGAACCTCTTTTATGTGAATCATTATAGATTATTATTGAACTTTCTTCCATTTGTGCCATCTATTAGATTTCTGGACATGTTAAGTGAGTTCAGGATGCTTCGCTTGTTGCTTTTAAATTTCGACCTGTTAATTTAGCTTTATGTAAAACAATAACTAAAGGTTTATTGGCCCGGCTAACTCAATTAACTTATTTTCAAAGGCTGTGGTTGCAACACAAGACATTTGCTTATAAAGGAACTTTTACCAATCTGTTCCACATAGTAGTTGCCAAGAAAGGGATAATAATCAATAATTTAGGGAAACAAGCTAATTGGTTGAAAGTTAGAGGGTGCTATTTTGACAAAAGTGCAAAGGTCACTTTGATAAAAGCTTATTGTACCTAAAGATAATTCAAGTGCGTTATAATATACTGAAAATATGCCGTTATCTGCATTATTAACTTTTTACCAGTTGTTACACTGTTGTCTTGAAATCCTGTCTGTTGACTAAAGTTATATTAATGTAAATTAAACTGCTTAATAGGAATCAGTAAATCACTTAATCACTTATCAGGATGAGAGTCTTTGAACAAATAACCATCTTCAAAATATTAAGTACTAAATGTTAAATTTAATAATTAAACACACAAACATGCTGGATTGTTTCAGGACTCTTACTGTTGAACGTGCAGCCCCACAGGGAATCGTAGGATGGGTGGTATTCTTGGTCAAGCTGCCGTACTATTTTGTCTACTCAGTCATCATCAGTCTCTTTAGATTCCTGTGTGAGTCAGTTAAATCACGCATCCTTTTTAAATATATAAAATAGATAAATATATTTAAGTCAATTGAATCATGAGTTGCTTTTACTGTCTGTTTGAGGAAATTAAATCATGAGTCACTGTATAACAACTTATGGGGGTTCGTAGAAGCAGTGCTTCCAATCTTTTTGCTGATCTGAAAATGTTTTGACGGAACTCAGTCTAAACAAAACATATTCTAGTATAATGATTCTAAACAATGATGAGAGTATATACAGTTTTAGTCCATTAAAATAAGATTATACATTTTTTAAAGCGAAATTTTCCCACGAAACCCTCGTCTTCACCTCAGAGTCTGTTTTAAATGTAACAACACATTCAGACATCCTATTTCCTCATGGAACCATTGTCTTCCCCTCACGAAACCCTTGGGTTCCGCAGAACACACTTTGAGAAGTGCAGGGTTAACGGATAAGTCTCGTTAAATTCTGTGTGGGTTTAATTAATGTTGGGTCTGTAAATTTTCTTACTGGTGGTCTTCAGTTTATTAGATTCAGTGAAATCCAGTGGATTGTTTTGTATTTATACAGTCCCTACACTGAATGCAGTACTGTGTGAATGCTTTAAAAGAAAGGAATTATGATGTTTTACTTTTGTTATTGTTAAGTGTCTTTGACTAACAACACTGAAAGAGTTAAATTATATTATAAAAATAAGCTGTATGTGTATACTCTGCTTAAAGCATTCTTTTGAAAGTTTTAAAAAATTGTTGTAAATTTTAGAGCAATTTATTATGCCTAGTTCTCGCAATTCTCATGCTGAGAAAACTTTCTTTGAAGAAAGGCATAGTTGCTTCAGTATGTGTATTTACAAAAAGCGGACTCAAGCATTCATGTGTTTATAACTGAAGCATGTTTGTTTGTGATAATACAAACATAGACTTCAGTTGATTTGTTACATTGTAACTATGAACGTTAATTAATGTTAGAATATTTTCACATCTCTCGGTAGGATTCAGTTAAAATGATTGTTTCTATTTTCAGATAGTTTTGTTCGACCCGATCCAAGACTGAGTAAGCTTTTAAGCTTGGTTTTCTTTCATATTTCAATGGTTATTTATATACATAATAAAACCAGACTCAACAAAAGTTTTTTTCATCCAGGAGGGAAACAATAAATTACCCTGTACAGGAGTGTGATCTTTACATCAAGCGTCCTATGTAGTAAGTTTGATGTTAAGATCATACTTATATAAGATGCAAATTTCATGTTTTGGACATGAAAATTGTAGAGCACAGAAAAAGATGTAGGAAAACATCTTGACTACTTGACTCTCAATTAACAGTTTTCAGCGACATCAACCTCTGTGCAATTTCATTGAAATACAAAAATCAGACAACAGCCCAACACTATGACAATCTTCACTGCGACAATCTTGAATTCTGCATTTCCTGGAAATTTTCATCACAATTTCATGTGACACCGAGATTGCCATGTTTTAAAATTTTATGTGACTTACAGGATCCAAACATGTACGAGAGACCAATGCTTATTGCTTAATCTAATCTATGACTTCTGTGACGCCAATGTCAAAATGACCAGGCATTAGTTGATGCTTGCTTCAATTAGGTTCATAGTCAGACAGTTGTGTCTGTGTGAGAATCCAACCAGGCAGGAATCCAGGAGGTAAACGAAATGAGAAGTCACACTACAGTGGATAACTGAAGTCCTGAATGATGGGTGTTTAAACAGAGATTTCTCTGCTACTGCTTTCTTCAGATTTCTTTCTGATTCGGTGAAGTCTAGTGGTTTGTTTTGTGACAGAACACAGAATTTAAAACCTTTGGACAAGAACACTTGACATCTAAATAGTATTGCACGTTGTCATTTAACAATCAATGATCGCGACCTCTACCATAGAGTCTAACCTTGCTGCAGGATTTAAACTTACTGTTGTTACTTGATTGTGATATGTTTCCTTTCGTTTGTTAAGCTGTTACAGATCCACGGGGCGATGTCATGTCTTTTATCAATGGGTTTAACGAGAGATATGGTCCTGCATGCCCAAACTTCTACCAAGGCACCTACGGTGAGGTAGGCAGTGAAACTGTTGGATAATTATAGTTGGTTACTGTAGGCATTGGTGTTACACGTTGCAAAATGTAGTGTTATTATCAATGTCTGTATGCTGATTAACATTAAAAACCTCTGAACAGAAAATTTAAATGACCAATTTTTAACGTGGCTTCTGGATTAAACTTTTGATTGCAATTTTACTCAAAGTGACCATCGACTGACAGAGTCACTCTACAAGTCATTGGATTAGGTTAGCGTACAATCAGTCAGTCAAGCAATCTACTGGCAAGTGTCGAAGAATATTTAGATTGTAGATTTTCAGATCTTTTCAAGTACTTTAGTATTTTAGAGGCGTCTTACGACACGGACACCCTTACTGTTAAGACTTGGTTTCATTGTTTCAGGCCGTTACAGTTGCTAAGCAGGATCTGCTGTTTATGCTGGTCTATCTGCATGATGATAACGAACCTGCAACACACGACTTCTGTCGGTAAGTTTTCCCTCTGAGTTGACCATCTGGTGTATCCTGTGATGTTCTCTGGAAGCATTGCATCAGCTTACGGACATAATGTGACAAAGGCCAACAGATTAATCATTGTATATCTATTGGTTAGGTATGTGCATGTGTTTTATAAATTCATGATATTGTTGAAACGGCAGATTTCATGCAAATGCTTGCTAGCAGTGACCTGTAAGGGTCTATAAAACGCTGCAGGTTGGAAGAAGCAGAGCAGTCCCTTTGAAACTGAGAGGCAGTCATGGGTATGAAGTGTTAACAGCTACGGTTTTCTTAGTCTTCGCATATATGGGTTCTTGACCAGTCCTCTCAGCCATTGCCTGATCTTCCCAGTGACGTCTGAGTTGGAAAAGAGCTACAGTTCAAGCCAAAATCTCGAAACTGATTTTTACCTTGGTGGGGATTTGAACCTCTGACATTTCAGTTGATAGACCAAGCTGCTAACTGCTATACTATCTTGCACCCATGCAGTTTTGACGAATGCTAAAATGCATTGAGTTTAAAATCTTAATGCCTATGCAAAATTCCATTGCAGTCTGCGCTCCTCTGTATTTTGCGGATTTGTGCGTTTTGCCAATTTCTTGCCATAGATCCCATTTCATCTGCACTGCCCACGGTGATTTGGTTGTTCCACCAGCCCAAACATCCATGGTGCAGCACAAAAGTTCAGCTGTGGTTGGCTCATCCTTCCAGAATAAGTTGCCTCATCTTACCTGTAGTTCTTAAACACCTTACAGCCATTTAATTTCACCATAGTTTTCTGTTGTATGGTTGGGAGCACCTCTTATGTGTCTCTCTTTAAGATATGCTATTTATATCTGGTTACAATTAGTGTTACGTAGAAGTCTATTTGTTACACAGATTGGTTCTGTGTGATCCGAGGGTTGTCAATTTAACCAGTACTCGAACTATCTTCTGGGGCTGCAGTATCAACAGTCCTGAAGGATATAGAGGTTAGTGCTTTGTAGCTACCCTTATTAATTACTAATAGGATTTGTTCTTTGAGCAATTTCATAAATTTTATGTTCTTGTAAGGAACATTGCACAAAGAGTTGTGCACTGTTGTTTTAAAACTCAGTTTCAAAGTGTATGCATGTGTTACATGCTGTTAACGTTCTTTACTAATTAATCATTGTCATATAATTCATGTTATTATTATGGCACTTAATCTGTGCCATATGGTTTAATTAAGTAATCCTTCAATTAGATATATTCTATGATTGTTGCATCCAGTGTGCTAAAGTGGTAATCCATTGCCTTGTCCATTATGATAATAACACTTTGGAAGTCATTAGATTAAAACCTAAGCTAGAATGTAAAATTGCAATTGTTTTTTAAAACAGAAAATGAAATTAGTATTTAAGTTATGGTAGCAGAGAAAAGTTGCAGAATGCATGAATGGATTTCTGTTTGATCTTTCAGTTTCAAAGGCATT
This sequence comes from Aporrectodea caliginosa, assembly GCA_020284085.1. NCBI lineage: Eukaryota > Metazoa > Annelida > Clitellata > Crassiclitellata > Lumbricidae > Aporrectodea > Aporrectodea caliginosa. Next base: position 44,228 of record JACEVL010000647.1, read on the forward strand.
AAAGGCTACTCGTTATCCGTTCCTTGGGGTTATAGTTCTACGCAACGGTAGAATGACAGTTGTTCAGAGGATACAGGGACCAATAGGTCAGTGTAGATGTTGGTACTCTCACATGTGTGGTAATATTACTAATCAAATCCAGTTGCAATTTCATGATGTTTTAAATAGCCACATTTCAGTGCCTTTGTGAGGTTGGGTGAAGGAGCTATATAAATCACCAGATATATCTGTAATCATGTACGCATATATACATGCGTTCAATGCCTACATTTTATTGTATATTAAGTTTTGGTAAATATCTTGTATCCCTAGAAATCTTGTCTTTTACACAAGAAACGCATAGCATGCTTCAGTATTCCACTAATTATTTGTACATTTGTTCAGCTATAGAAAATACATGTAACTCATAGTAAGACGACGTAGTTATGAGGTGATTCTTGATGTGGCTCACAAAAACGGCTTTTGATATACTTATGTGACCATGTGTACATTATTATTATTAAATAAATTTAAATAAATTTGTAACGCGCGCAAGGTCACACCGAAATGTGAATCTGACATATTCTATATATGTCAGTTGTAACTTATTAATGTGCATCAAAACCTGGTTGACAGTCTTGGGTTCGAAATATTTAGAAGTGAGTGAGAAATGGCAAGGATATAGTCATGGGTAGAAAGTTGACGAGGTTTCATCAGTTGGCAAACAAATTTCTTCATATAATATGTGTACAACTGTATTGCTAAAACACTAAGTGGGTGTCACTGCTAAGCATAAACTTGTATGACACGTTATAATAATCATTATGTTTGTTTAAGTATTCTTGAGTTGTAATATTAGTCCAAAAATAGTGATAATAGTACAAATGTTGAAAAACAAGAGAAGCTGACTGACCAAACCATGAGTGGCAGCCATGAGTATGAACTAACATGAGGTGGGCAGAAATAACAATTACTTATTGCCTGTTCTTCCCACTGAGAGTGTATAGCTAGTATGCTCAGTCAATAATCAGTGATAATAGTGTTAATTTTTGCAGCTGTAATTGGACAGCTTCATTAGCAGGAAGTTTATTTTGTTGTGTGTTAATTCTAAATTGTAATGAAGCTAAAGTATAGTGCTTTAATTTGTTTCTTAAGGAGCCCATGATTTGTTGCCAACGTTGGCCAGAGTGTTTGATCACAGCGAAGATTCTTTGGAAGCAGTTCGTAGAGAGAGGTTTGCAGACTCTTTTTAAAATTAGCGTCTCAAGGTTAATGATTTTGTCAGCATACCATATAACTTCTGTAATACACAAATTTGGGTCATACATTTAGTCAGTAGATGGATATAATTGCTTTGATTGTGCTTTGATTTTATGACATGAAATTCTTGAGTATTGTTATGTAAATTTGTGTGTGTTTACATCATATATAACATAGAAAAACTTATGTTTTGTAGTTGGCACATCTGCAGTAAACGCCTCTTTGTTTTAGCGGACTGACTGTCTTTGTACTGAACTGACTGTGGCTTGATTTTGGTGTGTCATCAGTTGATGCCTTATACAGTAGACACCGGCTGTTTAGAATTTCTTATTATTATTATTATTATTATTATTATTATGTGTGCATTAATTGAATGAACTTCGATTTTGTAGACTGCAACAGTTCTTGAACCAGAATCTTCGTCAAGAACAGGATGAGGCTTATCAGGCATCACTTCATGCAGACCAAGAAAAGGTTTAAATTTGTGCTTTTTAGTGCTTTCAGTCTCATTTCACAGCTTTAGAGTGCTGATGCAGTAGGCAGATGCATCAGCCTTCTGTTTAGGTATTCTAAATGTAGCTCTGCTTGGAGATTTAGGGTTAAGCTTAGGATCTAGGCATCACTTCAGTTCAAAACATCTGTCAATGATGCAGTTCATGAAGCTAGCTTACATAGAATTAACTTGAGTGTCTCTAAGTTTTCCAATACCCACAGAGAGTACAGGGTACTATCAAGATATCAAGCTGAACAACCTTGTTTGACACTTAAACGATGACCTGCATTGGTTTCCCAGTCACTTTTAGTACACTCTCATCGTTAAAGTGTTAATAAGTTGACTTAAAGCCATACTGCAACAAGCATAAGCATGTTTCTCTCCTCTGGAAACCAAAAGCTTTTATATTGCAGAATGTGTTAATGACCCTGGACGAGGTGTTTGCTTGTGTATCTGTCACAAACTGGAATGATTTTGTACAGAGGTCAGCTTGGAAGTATTAGTCCCGAGATGCACTGACCCCATGTCCAAGACCTTGAGATTGTCAAGGTCTTGTACAAATGTATTGAGATTGTTGAGGTCTTGGACAGCTCAATGGCCTAAGAACGAATGAGCTGCTCCTGTACGTCCCAGCATGGGATATGGGACACTTAGTCTGATATCTGTGTGGGCAGTCGTAATGAACAGTCGACGACTGAATCAGTATTTGCTGTTGATAATTTTTATTCAGGAGCGACTCAAGCAAGAGGTACAGGAGCAGGAACGAAGGATTGCAGAGGAAGAGCGAAACAAAGACCTTGAACAACAGCGACATCTTGAGGTGAGAGTTCGCAATATCGTTAGCAATCCGTCAAAGATGCTTACACACACGCGCATACACACACACAGTCTCCGGACAATTCCCCCTGGGCATTTCCCCCGAACAGTAAGTAGGTAACTCTACCATTGTCAATGATAACTGTCATTAATCCAACTTCTATTGAAGCATAGACCTTCTTTCATCAATCCAACTTCCATTTAAGCAAAAAAATTCTTTCAGCAATCCAATTTCTATTTAAACAAAGAATTTCCTGAAGTCATAAATCCAGCTTCTATTTAAGAATAGAATTTCTTTCGTCAATCCAACTTCTTTTCAACCATAGAATTTGTTTCTTCAATCCAGTTTCTATTTAAGAAAAATAATTTCTTTCATCAATCCAACTTCTACTAAAGAAGAGAATTATTTTCATCAGTTCAACTTCGGGGGGAAATGTCCGGGGGAATTGTCTTAGACCCCACACACACACACATCTTCAGATCCCGATATGTTTGAGTTTAGATGCTTAGTTTCTTTAATGCACAGTGAGTGGCATTGGTTGTCTAGTGGAGTGCCATAGGGTCCAATTCTTGTCCACCAGACAACCACTAAGGTGACAATCAATCTATGCTTTTTGAATTATGATAACAGTGCTATAGACGAGATTAGAAGCAATGCTAAATGGTCAGTTTATGAATCCATCTTGGAACTAGGACAGATGAGATATCTCTGAATTTCTGCTGCAGCAGTGACTTATAGTGAACTCTACTTTATATTTGTCTATTTATCTAGTATTATATTTGTCTACTTATACCAGAATAACAGTGTAGGACATTTCCTAGAGTTACAAATAATATGTCATTCTGTAACTGAAGAAACAGCATTAAAACAAATATAAATTGTCATGACAGAAGCTTGGTTCAAATTACTTAAATATAAACTGATTTATATATGATTTTGTGCTCTTCAACAACTTTTATTTTGATTATGAGGTTATTTGATTTAATGGTAGATATCTCCACATATTTCTTTAAAAAGAAGCTATAATATAAACATCCATTGATGGATGAATTTGAATGCTTTTGGAACAGTCTATAAAGCGGAGAAAGGAGGAGATTCGGGAACTTCTTCCCACTGAGCCTGGGCCAAACGATCCAGATGCCATTAAAATCCTGCTGAAACTGCCAAATGGAGTGAGACTTGAACGAAGATTTTACAGAACGGACTCCCTCGCTGTAAGTTTTTGGCTCGTTCTGTTCATTTAGTGCTTTGTGGTTTAAATCTTTTTTGATTTAAAGCTGGATCACTTTACTGGCGTCTTTTTGGTGAGTTGATGTGTTTCATTGTTTGATCACAGTACTTCACTTTGTGTTGCATTTTACTTTAAAATTGTATGGTTTGGACTGTGTGCTTTGAAACAAGCAGACAGCTCAAGCAGTTTAAATAAGCCACAACTAGGAAGGGAAGCACGAATGCTTGAAAGAAGTCTACAAGTTCTAAAGGAGGAAAGTAAAGTTTAACAAATAGGATGTAAGAATTGAATTAACTTAGCACTACCTAAGAAAACTTTTTGAATGACTGCTAAAATGTCATGAAACTGAATGGCTCGGTTCTTATTAGACATCGCTCGCGGAACTTTGTGCTGCGTACTTTTGGTAAGGTAGACACAATTAGAACATGTTTCTGTGGGTCCTTCTGGTCTATGTGGCAGGGCAACAGATGCATTGGTCAATTTCACACGACATTAGAAAGATGCTGTTGTAAATAATAGTCTTAGGGACACCATTGATAGCTACAAGTATTTGCCTAGTCGTGACGGCCACGAAAGTGTCCTGTGGTCTTGTCCATGTGTACCTGTTCCGTTCTTTGTGGGACACAGTAGCTAATTGGCTAGTATGTTTGCCTTGTAATGGAGATAGTACAGATTGAAGCGTTCCTTAGACAATTAATTGCACAGTGTCATTAGATAGTGGTACTTAATAATTGTGTAATAATAAATTTAAAATCATAGATGTTCAGAGACAGGATGATTTGTATTAGTCTTTCTGGCATTCTTTTGTTTTTTCAGATTCTGTATAATTACCTGTTTGTGCACGAGGCAGCTCCAGATGATTTCCAGGTTGTGACCAACTTTCCACGTAGAACTCTTCCATGCCAACCAACCGAAGGCAATCCAAATCCCCCAACATTCGAGGAAGCCGGTATCCAGAAAGCAGAAATGCTCTTTGTTCATGACAACCAGGCGTAGTTTTCAGCTGGATACGATTTGTTTCACTGCGTGGAGAGACGTTGGTGGATTTGCTTGCCGAAATTGTTACCTCGGTTGACAGTTTGTCAAGAAATTGCCTTCTGTCTCGTCGTTCCAAATCTCTGTATAATTTCCTGGTACATAAGACCATTTTTTAGTACTAGGTTCTGTGATGTGTGAGATTGATAGGGTATCATCGGAAACTGAATCATCAAATGATATTGTTTTTGTCATCGAAGATATCATCTTGGATGGTTTGGAGTTGTATATTAAGATCTACTCATCTTGTACCAGTTTGTTATCTTGACAAAATGTGTCACCTTGAACCATTTAGTCATTGCAAAACAGATTATTTTTTAATCAGTTTCACTGTCTTGAACTGCACAGTCATCCTGAAAATTTTGTTCCCTAGAATTGGTTATCACATAACTAGTTTATTTATCTTGAACCAATGTGTCATCTTGCACTACTTTTAATCATCAAAAAATATTGTCATCCAAACCTCTTTGTTATCCTAATCCAATTTGTCATCTTGAACCAACTTTATCGAAATGTTCTCTTCGCATGGTATATAACATTCTGACACTCGTCTATTGCTTTCTCTTAGTCCCAAGTATTAAACTGTATGGCAGATGTGTTGAACTGATTTGAAGGCCTGGTCTCAAATCAGTTCTTCATTTCTTATATGTTACATTGTCACGGGATGCAAAGTATGTACCGGGTATGTGTGTGTCAAAGTATGTTCCTACGGAGCTAAATTTTACAGTGCAATTGTCTTGTGAGACTACTATTAAGTTTTGTTCGTTTGTAGCTTTGTTGCCATTGTGCTTAGCTACTGTTGTTTTTCATAATATAAATGTCTGACAGTCAAAGAGTATTCTATATATATACACGTGCCTTGTTGTACGGTGAGCTGCTTAATGTACTTTTTGTGTTGACAACCATTACAACTTTAAGTCTGGATCATTCCTTTGTTTTACGATTCACTTTGGTGTGCAAGTGTCATAATATATAATAGGGATAGGAGTAAGTATTTGTTAGAGGATTGCACATAAATAAGAAGCATTAGTAGATCAATCATAATAATGATGCCTGTTTTGCTGGTTAAGACTTACTATAAACATGTAGCACATTGGCAGCTGGGCTCTATTGTTGGCAGATGCAGGAAAGTTAAGCAATGTTAAGCTATCTGCCTTTTGGAGTTTGGTGAGTAACAATGCAAGTTCGGAGCTTAACAAGGTTCTGTTGTAAGGGTTGGAGTTCAGCCTCATGGTCCTTAATTCAAAATGCTGTTTCAAAGTCATTATAGAGACATGTAAATAAAGTCCTGTGTTATTCTGTTGTACAGTAATGTGAAAACTGGGGATGCAAGTTTATTTAATGTGGTTTTCTATATGAAGTAACTATGGAAACAGATAAGATCGAGATTTTTCTATTTATGCAGAATAGAAACAGATCTGTGTTCAACTCATTTGGATGTTTTAAAGCACATGGATTGAGTTTGAAAAGGCAAAAATCTTCTTAGCAGCACAATTTTAGGGGGGAAATTTAAAATTAGTAGAGAATTTAAATCATATGAATGTATGATTGGATATATACAAGACGTTGCTTATAAGCATACCTGTAACTAAGCTGGGCTGGTTCTCAGCATTGTTGCTATTCAGTCTTGCAGTGGATCACAGGTATCAGAGGTTTTAGTCATCTGTTGAACATCTGCTTGTCTTGGATAGTTCTTGACCATATGGTTATTGATATACTCCTACTGAGAGGATGTAGCTTCATTAACTGCCATTCCTGCAGTACTTTCATGTATAACTTAGTTTGAACAGAAAATGGGGATTGAAAAATGACATAAGTTAAAAATGACATAAGGTTAAGTTGCATGCAATAGATTTACTATTTATATTATTATCTCTATGGCTCTGTACTACTGCAGCCAAGAGTCTCAAATTTCTGTGTATGGTCTGTAGAAAAGAAATGTAAGAGATAGATGAAATGTAAAATGATCGATAGATGTATATTTGTTACAGATTGTAGTGGTTATACCATTAGGAATATTGTTAACATCACTTTGACAAAACTTGGTTATCCTAGATAAATTTGGCAGGGCACCACCATCACAGAGGGTTTGAATGTAGGGTAAAGTAAGGCCAAAGAAACTAAGTGGAAAGACAAGGAGGTTCGGTAGAACAGATTAGTCTATGCTTTTTTGGAATGCTTTTGGTGCATTGCATGATGATTTTTGCTTTGAGAAAGCTTGCTGCTTCTGACCTCATGAGAAATATCATGAACTGCTTACAGAACTAAACTTAAAGGCTATAGGAACTCTTCAATGTTATTTCGATATTTACATGTAGTTTTTTTGTGGAAATTTACGCACACATTCTGTGTTCAAGCTGTTAAAATTGTTCGTGGTTGTGAACTTAAACCCAGGTTTGTAATGGTTGATTAATTTTGAATTGAAAAGCAGCGGCGATTCGTACAGTTGTGACAGTTGTAGGTTTGCAGAGTCGCTTTACATCACAGAAGCTGACTAGCATATCATAATCAACTAGACTAATAAATGCACCTTTCAGATCTACTTAAAGGTGCCATACAATATCCAGACACTCCGATCGCATGCTCTATTATAACGTGATTTGTGATATAGCATTGGTACGTGGATCCATTATTTATAGTATGAAGTCAGTTTAGTACACCCGGTTGTAACATGGTTTCAAATGGTTCTGGTATAAGGTTTAACTAAAATACAATTACATGTGCAACAACTGAATAGTGGAAGAGGCATTTCCTTTGTATTTAGTGTCAGTTTCAAGTGGTTAAAATGATTCAGAGCTTAGACTCAACAGTCTTACTTGTTGTTATAACAGTTGGTTTATGATGAGAAACTGTTTGATGTTTGTATAAGTTTTGTTTTTATTTTCATGTTGAGAATTTTGCTTGTGTGTTGGAGGTTGTTTGCTCTGTTGTTTGTTCTGTTGGTTTTCCCATTGTCAAAGTTTGTAAATAGTTTAAGCACTGCTCTCTCTCTCGTTTGAAAATAAATTCTGTGACTCATTAAACAACTGACGCAAGTGTTTTTGAACTTTATTTTCACTTTTAGTGTGCGGGCGAGTGGGCTGGCAACCCTTCCTCATATCCCGAGGCTAAATAAAGGAAATCACTAACACTTCATAGCCATGACTTCCTTGGGGCTAGCTTAAAGACTGCTTTTCTAATAGGTTGCAGTTGGCATATCACATAACCATGATTTCCTTAAGTTGTCCAAGATATGGAATTTCCTGCCATGCTTACAATTCTTTGACATAATTCAGGCCTAAACTTAAACTCATATCTTTTAGGGAGCATCCATAAAGGACGACAGCAATGAGGGAAGGGGAGGCCATCCAAATGCGGACAAGGGGAGGGATCATAACCAGTACGGACGTCCGCCTAAAATGGCCTAAAAATACGTATTCTGACAAGCTAGCTCTACTTGTAAAAATTAAACCCCAAGAGTGAAATCCATCAACTGACTTGATATGTTACATCACTACCAATTATTACATGTATTATTATTATTATTGCCATATAACTTTTCAGAAGTTTTGCATCCTAAATTTTTGGGTGATCATGGAAAACAAAAGTAAGTTCGCCACACAGGTAATACAGCCTTTATGAGCCACTACTGTGACCAAATCTAGTTCGTCACCATGATAAATTGCTTATAATTGCCTACAGACCGATTCAATTCCTGAAAATGTCAAGTTATTATTTCGCTTACGTGGGAGTGGTCGGAGTTTACTCATCATCCAATTACGTAAGTTACGTAACGTAACAGTACTTGCACATAACCCAGTTACAGAGTATAGACCCCTATACCTATTTTTAGATTCAGACGAACTGCGGCAGATCGTTTTCGTCCAATAGCCCATATCGATCTCGTTTTAAAATCTGGTCTACTCGGACTACTCCGTCAGCATCCATTCTGTCTTAAGCATCTCGATTGGACGTTGTTCGATCTGCACGAAGTTCATGCCCATTGCCCAGGCATGCCTGGACTAAACAACACTACAGCATGCTTTGTAGACAACATACTGTATTAATAAAATGTAAATGTCTACAGAGTGAATTTAAATTGCAGTATTCTAATAAAGCGAGTAGATGTAGCGATTTTCGAGTGAAACTAAACAAAGTAGGGAACCAGTCTCTGAAAACCGGAAGACAGCTGATCTCGTGCAATCCGTACATTCAAAGATCCAACTAATATACAATTTTCTTCTTCTCTGTCATGTACTGCACACTTGTAGTTTTAAATTTCATTTGTCGTTTTAAATCCCGATTTTTTACACTTGTGAGTCGACTTGTTGTGGTGTTTGCATCCATTCTGTAAGCACGAAAACAGATGCTTGTGTTTGTAATAATTTTATTATAGCTAACCGGGTACTATTTTTATGTGGAACCACGTGTAACAGTTCAACCCAGTGTGACCACTGCTTGGGATTTTTCCCAAGATCTTGGGATTTTGTGGGTCGACTTGGGATCTGGGGATTTTGCATATAAATCTTGGGATTTTTTCAACAGGAATGAAATGGGGTTTTAGCAGTGGCGTAATGCTGGGGATGCGTAAAAATGAGGCTTTTGAAGATATTTATAGCGCAAAATGAGAAACTTTTTTGTGTAAGAAGCCAAAAAAAAAGTCATCAGAAATTTTTCAGGGTTTTACCTTTTTTTTAGGAACTTGGGATTTTTTTGGACACTTTTGGGCAATCTTGGGAAATTTTTGACAAGAACTTGAGATTTCAGAAAATGGAGAGTGGTCACACTGGTTCAACCCTTTGAACCCGGGAGGCAATCCCGTAGTTTAGGTTGGTAAATTGTATCACATGATTAATTTAAAATGGAAGCTGGATTGATGAAAAAATTGTTTCCCTAAATGGAAGTGGGATTGATGAAACCATTTGTGTTTAAATAGAAGCTGGATTGATCGAAATAATTTATCCCGCAAATAGAAAATGAACTGATGACACTAAGTTTTTGTAGGCTTTTTAGGTAGGATTCAGTTGTTTTTTTTTAGTTTGAGTTTGAGTTTATTGAACCATTTTGCATTCAGTACAAAATTACAGTACATAAACAGCAATAACATTAAACAACTAAAGACGCCAATCATCTTTGATATGACGGCGTCGTTAAATAAACGTTATCAACCTAAACAACTAAGTTAATTACCATGACACAGTAGTTTTTTTATGCATGTTAACTTATTGTTAAGGTTTTTGCCTCATATTCATGTTTGCTGAACTTGCACATGTAATAGGTGCAATAAATACAAGTAAATACAGTTCAAAATTTATGTGGCAGAATGCAGTACTGGCTACATCTCATTCTTCTATCGATTTTTAGTAGATGATTTCTTAAAACCATTTAAGGAGCTTATAAATTAAGATAAATGATTTACTCAAGTTCTTTATCATTGTTCAATTGCAGAAAGTTGTTATCACAAGGGATATTAAAGTGAGTAAAAGAAAAGGCAAAGGCTGAGATGTCGTCTGAGAGTGACAACCATCACGAAGAACAACTGATCCATGTGTCCATTACCGTGAAGCAAAAGAAAAGGAAACGAAAGAGTGAATTGTTGGCTGAGAATGACAACCCACATGAGGAAACAGTTAGTGATGAATCGGAGGCAATTCACCAAAGAAAGAAATGCAGAAAGACTGACTCATCAGCCGCAACTACAGGTGTACAGGTGAGAATCATGACAGTGTTCCTGCTGTTTTCAGGCTTTCTGTGCAAACAAAATATCTGTCTTTAAGTAAAGACATTGCCTGACATATTTTTATATGACTTGCTAGAGATTTGGATTTTTTAAAGTTTCTTTTATAATCATAAACATATGTATCATATATATGAATGGCTTCAATATTGTAATTAGCTTAATATTTCTTAAGAGATGACAAAGTGGCTTTAATGCCGTGTTTGCACTTACTGATGTAGACCTGTTCATACATAATCAGGAGAATTTAATTGTTTTGGTAAAAAAATTTATCAAATGCTTTCTAATTACGATGTTTGAATAGTTTTTAGTGCATTTTATTATAGTAGTGGAAGTGTGTTTTATTTTAGCAGTCCGATTCAAAACTTGACGATATGGTTGAAACCATCCAGAGCCTAGCATTGAAAGTAAAGAAGTATAAGAAACGTGCAAAAGAGGCAGAAAAGTGCAAAGAAGAGGCAGAAAAACGTGTGTTAGAAGATAGGCGCAGCAGACAGGAAATGGAATTGAAAATCAAGCCCCTTGAGGCAAAGAATGAAGTACTGGAAATGCTAGTTAAGCATTTGCTGTCAAATCTACAGCAAATGAAAGATCGTATAAATCAACTGGAATCCGATAATGAAAAGTTAGCAAAAGAGAAGGAAGAGCTGGTGGAAAAAGACGAATGTAGACGATTTATTTATTTGCTGAAGGAGCTGGGAACTTATAAAAGCATAGCCAGCAAACTTACGCACTTCCCTGACTTGGACCATCATGAGAGACGAACATTAATGCACCGTCGTGACAGAGAAAGAGAGATAAGTCAAGGCACAAAACAACAGAAACGAGATGGCATATATGGACTTTTTGATACCAAGAACTATGATGGTCATAAGTATGTGACATCAGAATCTGTTGATGAATGTAAGCAATTGCTGGAGAAGCGTCCCAATGTGTACACCTTTTACTGTGTACAAAACTGGAGTTTGGAAGAAACAGCAGACTTTATTGAATCTTGTAGAGAGGCAATCGAACAAGTGAACCAGTTTGTAGAGACCCGTTATTGCATTCGTCAGGCCAGATTATCACAAGCAACAATAAAAAGAAGTCAGGAGAAAAATGGAAGTCAGAAGAAAAATAAAAGTCAGAAGAAAAATAAAAGTCAGAAGGAAAATAAAAGTCAGAAGAAAAATAAAAGTCAGAAGAAAAATAAAAGTCAGAAGAAAAATGGAAGTCAGAAGAAAAATGAAACTCAGAAAAAAAATAAAAGTCAGAAGGAAAATGAAACTCAGAAGAAAAATGAAAGTCAGAAGAAAAATGAAACTCAGAAGAAAAATAAAAGTCAGAAGGAAAATGAAACTCAGAAGAAAAATGAAAGTCAGAAGAAAAATGAAACTCAGAAGAAAAATGAAAGTCAGAAGAAAAATAAAAGTCAGAAGAAAAATGGAAGTCAGAAGAAGAGGAGAAAACAAAAGGGCGGAAAGGCTTTATAGGAAACTTTCCGACCTGGAAAATGTCGGAGAAATTATTAATGTAGTTCTGTAGCCAGTAATGAACGGTTAGTTACTAAAAGTTAAGAATGACACAGGCTGTTATTGCTGAGAATGTTTAGGACTTTAACGACAAGAGAGTACTAACAGTGACTGAAAAACCAATGCAGCTCATCGTTAAAGTGTGAATAGGGACGAGTTTGGTCATGCATATATATATAAGGTCACTGTTTTTAAGTGGGCTTTTAGATATCAATGATGTTACAGTAAGATAGTTTATGGAGTAGAAGGTCTGTGGTATTGATCAGTTGTGTACTGGCTTTGGCTGGCCTTGGTATTTCCTATGTGTCATTGTCTTTGGGATTTTGATAATTCAAGTGCATCATATAAAATTGTTACTGTGCTGTGTTAATTAGCACTCGTTGCTTCCAAAGACTGGCGGTGGGAACTGATGATGATAGTGATGGTCAGAAGAAATATTATTAACTCTATTATTTATTTATTAAGGGCATTTGTATAGCACCACTCCAGTAATCAGAGGTCTTCTCTGTGCTAATGTAAATGATGTTAAATGTCATTAAGTGGCAAATTCCTGTTCTTAATCGAATTTAACACCATTTAAGCTAGGGAAGAGAAATTGCACAGAAAACAGTTACTGTAGTCACCAGCAGTGAAACCCAACCAATGCATGTCTTATGGTCTGCACCAATTTGCATCGATAGTGTGGAATCACGGCAGGCAGTAGCACCTGTGACCCACAATAACATCACTGCTGAAGATGATTCGTTCTGTTGGACATTTTCTGATTGTCAATGATTTTGTTAAATGTGCTGGTGATGCTAGAAGGTATTGAAGGTTAGACTTTGAGTGGACAGGATGGGAAGATCCCAGTATTTCCAGTTTTAATGATTAGAATAGAATAGAATCTTCGTTTATTCATAACACATTGTCAGAACGCAATGCGATTACAAGAAAGACAACAATAAAAAATGTGTAGGCTTTGGCTGTTCGTTTAAACATGTCTGGGACTTCAGACATAGACATTATTGTAAACCATTGGTTGTCTGACCCATATAATGTCAGTTTGGTATTTATGATTGTCTGGTCTGCACATAAGAATATGACATTTCAATCAATCGTTTTTCTCTTCTGATGGTTACAGAAATAAATGATTGATTGATTGAGAGTGGAGAGAAAGAGAACGACGGTAATACCTAAATGGATGCTGCTACACTGAATGATGTTGGATGGATACAGCAAACTGAAGGAGAAAGCCCATCACCGAGAGGAGTGGCGCCATTTGACGTTCAAATCTACTTGGAGAGGCAATTGGAGAACTTGCTGAAGGTGGTGGCGCTGTATAACGTTTGTATAACAGTTCAAAGTTGGATGATCTAAGCAAAAGAAACTTGGCAACGCAAAAGTAAACTACCGGTAGTGATATTAATAAAATTGGTGAAAATGAAGACCCTTTGATAACTTGTAATGCAACAAGAGAGCACAGAGGACAGAATTATGACAAAAATCAACAAAAAGAATGCAGAACAACAGAAAAAAGTGACAAACTTGAAATAGAATCCAGAGTACAGAAGGAACAAGAAATAAGTGAATCAGAATGTAAATTACAACATGAGCTAAGTCAACAAGAATACACAGAAGAACCAGAAATAAACACAGGCCAGACAGACTGCAGAAAAGAACTTACAATAAGTCAGCCATATTATAGAAAAGAAAAACACGACAAAAGTCAACCGGAATGTGTAAAATTACCACAACTAAAGACAGAACAAATAGAATACAGAAAAGAACTTGACAAAACTCAGCCAGAATGCAGAAAGGAGAAAACCGACCCAACTCAGCAAGAAGGCAGAGAAGAACAAGAACTAGACTCAGCAAATAAAAAGCAGTAAAGCACATTATGTAAGTCAACCTGAGTATGAAAATGAGCATAAGACATCTGAGTCTGAATGCAGAAGAGAAGTAGAAAATGATGAGAACATTAATAATGACTTGAAGCTGGCCGTAAAAGACAATTTGGAAAACAGCTGATCTCGTGCAATCCGTGCTAGATTCAAAGTTCCAACTTACTAGGCCTATTATACAATTTTATTCTTCTCTTATACTGTGCACATGGATTGAGTTTAAAAAGGCAAAAATCTTATTAGCAGTACAAGTTTAGGGGGAAATTTATAATTAGTAGAGAATTTAAATCATTGAATTACGTAATTGCATTACAAGTTCTGTAATTGTAATTGAATTACATTTTATGTCCAATAATTGTAATTCAATTACAATATAGCATGTAATTTGTAATTGAATGAAGTGTAAATTACAAATTACTTTCATAAAGTCAGCAAAGTTGTCACCCTGCCGGGTTGACCCGGGCCACCCGTTTAACTGAATAAACTGCTCTGCATTATGGGTGCATGACAACATAATTATTTGTCAACATTATTGCTCAGTTTCTCAGCTTCCTCTTTCTCCTCTTACCTCTGCTTCTCCCCCAGAAGCCTCAGCTTCTCAGCTTCCTCCTTTTCTTCTCTCCTCTGCTTCTCCTCACCGAGCCTCCGCTTCTCCGCTTCCTCCTTTTCTTCTCTCCTCAGCCTCTCGGCCTCCTCCTTTTCCTCTCTCCTCTGCTTCTCCTCACCGAGCCTCCGCTTCTCCGCTTCCTCCTTTTCTTCTCTCCTCCGCTTCTCGGCCTCCTCCTTTTCTTCTCTCCTCCGCTTCTCGGCCTCCTCCTTTTCTTCTCTCCTCAGCCTTTCTTCTTTCTCTTCTCTCCTCTGCTTCTCTTCTTTCTGCTCTTTTCTTCTCTCCGCTCTCTCTGCTTCCTCTCTCTCGTATCTTAGTCGTTTTAGTTCGATTAGCTGCAGTTGCACTGCCGCGTTAATGCTACTTTCTACACTACCCACACTCCCTTCCTCACTTACTTCTGGCGGGGTCTCCCGTCCAGAAACGATTATTTCGGCACTTGCCTCTCGTAGTTGGCCCATACTCATGGAATCCAATTCCTCCTCCCCTAGTCCCATCTTTGTTAGATAAGCGACTAGCCTGTGATGGGGCATATTCTGCACCTTCACTCTTTTCCCAACCGACAACTTATCCATCTTCTGACAGTCCGCTCACTAATAGAAAAAGATAAGTAAGTTCGAGGAGAGTCGCCGATGGTCAGAAATCAAAGAAAACAATGTCCTAAAATTCTACCATACACACAACAAAAATCCTACCATACACACAACAAAAACAGCAATAAGAAAAGGGAGCTACGCAAAGCCTCGGCTATTCGCACGCCAATCCTCATCCAGACCTCAACCTCAATCTCACAGATTCCCACGACTACCAGTAAGGACTTACCCTCTGTGTACGTCGAACGTGCTCCGTCTTTCGATGTCTTGGTTGATCCGCTGTTCTCCGTTGCCACTCCCGTCCGCCGTTGCTAGCGATGGCCGGTCGTCCGCTGGCACTCTTGTTCCTCGTCCTTGCCTGTTACTGTCGGTCCGTTCGAGTCCTTCGTCCTCGGATTCCGGCACTCGTCTTTTCCAGTTGCGAGGGGTTGTATTCGCCGCTGGTCCCGATCTGTTGAGGTTCTTCCGTTCCTGGTTCCGCTGCTGGTCGTGACGTCCTCGATTGAGATCCTGTCGACTGCGCCAATGTCGTGATTGAAGGTCGCCTGTCGTATGTTTACCGAGTGGTGGTGTCGACCTTCTTCTCACTTGTTCTTTTAGTTGCACCTTTTGATAAAGCTGCCTAACTTTCTAAAGAAGACTCACGACGAACTATGTTTGATTTATATAAGAATTTAATTAAACCACAAAGACGTACATTAACTTCACGAAACTTCTAAGTAGCGACCCTAGTTCGATCTTACTACAGACTACCTCACTTCCTGCCTCGTACGGCCTCCTCCCCAGATCGTTCTTTCGTCAGTCTCTGAATCTGACGGACTCTACTTCCCCGGATGCCGCTTCTCTCGATCGCTATGCTCAGCCCTCAGCAACCTCTCCTCCAAGTCCAAAGTAAAAGTGTGTCCTCGCAGTTCTATACTCTCTTTAAGTATCGCTATGCAGCGTCCAGTGTTCTGCCATCCCCACGCCTCATTAACGTCAGCTCGTGTGTTAACGTCAGCTCGTGTATTAACGTCAGCTCGTGTCACTTTGCAACGTCCAGTGTTTTGCCCACCCCGCGCCTTATTAACGTCAGCTCGTGTATTAACGTCAGCTCGCCTGCCGAGCCGCTTCACCGTCGGTGGCATGCACCCCCCCGGCGTCTCCCCCGTCTCTCGTTCGCCTGCTGCCGGATTGGTGTCTTGTTACACCTCATCCGAGCGGTGTCGTTGTTGCTGATCCAGTGGGGACTGGCTTTCGTCCGTCATGGTCCCATCTCGACCGACGACGACGACATTATCACGATGATGATGTCCTCTCGTCGTTGTCGTCGACTTCCTCACGCGACAGGTCTCTGGGTCAAATTCAAAGCGAGTCCGATAGAAAACCAATAAGGAGATCCCAGCCGATTCACCCCGAGAATCACACATGGTAAAATACGCAGACGACACGTATTTACTAATTGGTTCTTCGATGTGGGAAACGATCAGTCAAGAACTTGCCTCCGTTAAGAGCTGGGCATCGCGTAACAATCTCCGACTGAATTCACAAAAATCAAGAGAAATGATAATATCTCGTCGTCGGGATGTGAAAGTACCAGAGTTACTGGAGGGAATGGAAAGAGTAACATCCATTAACATACTTGGAGTTACCCTGAACTCTGATCTTCGAGTCACTACTCATGTAGACGCCACACTTTCCTCATGTGCCGGGTCTCTTCATGCCTTAAGAACGTTAGGCCTAAGGGCACATGGATTACCACCTGAGGCCCTACATGAAGTCATTGAAGTGACCAGAGCTACTAGAGTCTCCAGGATGATGTACGCTGCCCCTGCCTGGTGGGGCTTTACAACCTCCATGGATCGGGTCAGGATCGAGCGTCTTTTGGCAAGGTGCCGCCGATCAGGGTAGGCCTACCTGAGGGAAGACTCGCCAACTGCTGCTGAAATGGCTGACCAGGCTGATGATCGCAGTCTTTAAGTAAGGAAGTTGGGAATGGGTCGAGGTCGTTTGTTAGATGTAATTCACTGTTGCTAATGGTTCCACAGCTCCACGAGTGTCATTTAGAGATATTTAGTTGAATTTTTTATACATATAGACTAAGCCTGCTCATTTATAAAATATATAATTTTAAAGTCACAGTTTGCTTCCCGCAGTCGGCTATAGCCCTATATAGGGCTTTATAGGCCCTATTTCGACACATCCTTATTAGCGCATAGGGCCCACATTGAAAATGAAAAACAGAGACACACACTTAATATAATTTACCTAATCGAATTATAATTATTTATTCGCTTAATTAAAGTATGGTTTAAAACAGGAAGCCCAAATTTGCATCGTATGCTAAGTCTGTCCTTTAGTTCGAAGTATTGTTCAATTAAACCCAGGATTAAGCTACCACGCGTTAGGCCTATAGCTCAGTCTGTCATGCGGGCACCGTCATTTGTCTGCATGCAGATCCTTAGGCCCCTAATAGATATTTTGTAAATCAAAACGCAGGCGAGTTTTGCATCGAATGTTTGCGATGTTATTGGTTGCATGTGACGAGCAGATCAGCTTTAGACAGGCCTAGAGGCCTACACGTATAATATGGGTTGTAGGCCTACTCTATGTAGCCGTTTCTTCTTTTGCATTGTTTATCCTAACAGCAACAGTACAAGTGAGTGCAGCGTAAATATTAAGTATTTGTGTTGCTTATAGTCTATATGAGTTTCAAAAGCGTAGGCCTATCTCTGATTCAGTGTTGAACTTGTTAAAGCGCCCTTGTAACGGCATGTGTCGTGTTACGGCGCTGTAGAAATTGTCGTATTCATTCATTCATTCATTCATTCATTCATTCATTCATTCAGTCATTGTAGCTTCGAGGTACTTTGGGACCGTTAATGTTTCCTAATGGATTCTATAAAATGGCAAATTAGGCCTATCTAACTTGTCTAGTGAAAAATTATTATCTGTGATTAGCGAAGAATTTTTTCCCGAAAAAATGGTAAGGCCTGCCCAGTGGCGGCGCCAGGGGCTAGGGGTGCTTAGCCCCCCTAAATGCGGCTCAGCCCCTAAAATCACAGCGAGAAAGCAAAAAAAAAAAAAAGGTCATCCGAAAAATAAAAGGTCATCCGGAAACATTTTTGAGCTTTAGCCCCCAAACCTGAAATCCTGGCGCCGCCACTGGGCCTGCCACATATTCACTTTGCAAAACAAGTCTACACGAACCGAACAATATTTCGACTGAAACGAGGACATAATTAACTGCAATTCAACTTTAGGAAAACGACTAGTAAACCATAAATAAATTATTGCATACCGAGGAAATGACTCAGCATGCAATAACTGGACAATTTTGCATGACCTTCTCGGAATTTCGATCTCAGTGAGCAGTGAAGATAACAATAGGCCCCTACGCACGAACAACTAGTCAATCTGCCGGAGTTTCAAAGCAACCTGTGTTCAAGAGTCGACCTAGGTCCCGCGCTGGAGTCTCTATGGTTGGTTGTATAGGCCTATCATATTCAGCGGATTGGATATATATATTTCCCTGGTGCACATAATTTTCAGGCCTAGTCCAGTTTAACTGAAACTTACAACTTACAATGATTACCCATACACCTTTTGACATCCAATCTTAAATTTACTTAAGTAGGCTACCTAAAAGCGAAGACCGTTTGTATTTCATATTCCTACACTCGAATCAGAGTTTCACTTGCTCGATATCATCCTTACTCATTCTGACCATTTCATTAAAGGCGTGGCTGTATTCTGCGCAAATAAGAAATGAACGGGCGGCTGGGATCATGATCATGAATAAGATCCTTGCGCAGAATGGTGTCCGGACAATTCGGAGCCGGACAATTGGGAGCGGACAGTTCGGAGCGGACAATTCGGAGACGGGCAATTCGGAGCCGGGCAATTCGGAGCGGATAAATTGAGCGGACAATTCGGAGCCGGGTAATTCGGAGACGGGCAATTCGGAGCGGCCAATTCGTCGTAGACAATCAAACGAGTATTTGAAAATGTATATCAAATTTTATTGCAGTGAAATATAATAATTTTGTAAAACTACCATGCATAGCAAACAAGTTACGAATTAAAAGTTTAAAAAGTACTTAAAGCTTTAAGCTATGCATGAAAATCATCCATCCTATGCCTATTAAATACAATTTTGACAAGCTCGGTCTTATATACTGATCGAAGACGTGTTTGTGTAATGTTAAAAGAGAGTCATGTGACATATGGCCATAATGTGTAGTACTAAATAAAGGCCTTTGATGTCATTATTTCACAGTGAAAGGAAGATCAGAGAACGATTTATTTGTTGCCACAAAACAAATACTAAATGGGGATCATGGTTAGAAAGCCGTATGCGCCCCAGCTTGCACCGCCATAGGCCTTTGATGCCAGTATAAAAATAAATACGTGAGAGCCCGACGCTATTCTATCCGCTCCGAATTGCCCGTCTCCGAATTACCCGGCTCCGAATTGTCCGCTCAATTTATCCGCTCCGAATTGCCCGGCTCCGAATTGCCCGTCTCCGAATTGTCCGCTCCGAACTGTCCGCTCCCAATTGTCCGGCTCCGAATTGCCCTAGAACCGCGCAGAATACAGCCCTGCCTGGCCTTAGCTGAGTTAGCTCGTGATTAGGCCTAGACTATAGGTCTATTTAGCATAGGAGGGCGTGTGCCACTTCCGCAAACTGAGGAAATCCTGTCTAAATTCAGAAGAGTTGTCTTCAATGAAATGACCAGAAAGATTATTTCGAGCAATGCAACTCCGATTCGAGTGTAGGAATATGAGGGTGACGTGCAGGCCACTCAATGCACAACATAATATGTAGTAAATTTGAACAGATGAAACCTTTGCGCTCCCATTCAAATCTTTCAGATGTTTATGCCTACAGTTTTCTCTAAACTAAATGGCATTAAATGGTATTGGATGGCAATAACTAGATCTGTGGTTCCGTATAGGCCTATAGGTTTTTGCGAGTAGCGGACTACCGTATAATCAGGTCCTATAAATAGGCGAGAAATTGCAGTCAAAAGCACTTTTTAAATAGGCCTACACCAAGCATCGCAATATTGCAATCTAACTGATGTATCAGCAGGAGAACAGTTAATCCTATTTGTGTTATGTAAGTCTAATATGGCCTATATAGGCTACAGGGTGATGCAGACAGCGTCTAAGCCAAGAGGAAGTTGAAACAAAAATCCCAGTCGGCATAATATACAAATGTTTCACGCTATAGCATAAATGCTTCTAATCTCAAGTTTAAATGCAAATTTTTGCATAGGCCTATAGTAGGCCTAGGCCCTAATTATTTTTGACTGTTAATTTAGAGGTAGCACAGAACAGCCAAGCGTTGACATTTTGAATACTCCACAGTGACATCAGTAGGCCTAATAATAGACATTGATTTTAAGCAACAACATCGTCAAAATTAATGATCAAATGGAACCATGTAGGGCCTACCATGAACCCTATATTCTTGACTTGCATCTATAGATCCCTTTGGTTCAAACTGCTAAGCCAGTGACTCATTGCATTAACGGTACGTAAATTATCGTCTGCGCTTACTGGCTACAAAGGACTCTTTTACCGGATACCGGGGTATAATAATAGTGATAATAGTGGAATCATACTAGCAGGCCTAGGCCCGATGCCACACGATCTATTTTTAATAAGCGATATGGTGTGACCATTTTCATAACGTATTTTGACACCACATATCCGCTAATGTGCTTAATTAATTAACGCTGTTGATTCGCGCATTGATTGTGTCACTGTAGGCCTAAATTTCTGCCTTAAATGTGTGCACTTCTCGCGAAAAAGATTATTAGATTATAACTGGCGACGAAAAGAAGGAGGGTAGTCAGGTAGGCCTACTGCGTCCTGGACCATGAGATAGGATATAAGGCTACGAGTTAAACTCCCAACGCCTATCTAATTATTTGCTGTAGCCTAATTAGACTTTCATATAGCGCCACTTCTAATGGAAAAAACCCCACAGGCGCTCATTGTCGCTCAGTGCATGATTTGGACATAAGCTGAAAAGCTACAGCTTAGGGCATCACAATCCGCAGAGGCCTAACAACTACTGGGGGCCTATATTAAAATCTATGATAAAGATCAAGCCAAGCAAATGATAAATATGTAGCCTAATCAGTAGATGCATTCATTAAAAAATATAATGAGTTTAATTTTTCTCTTTAAATGCCTTGCTATTTAATAATTATTAAAAGGCATGTTGTCAATTTTGTGAGACCTTCTGGCGTAATTTTTAAACAAGGGGCCTCCAAACTTTATATAACTTAGGCCTCACAAAGTCTAAATCCGGTATTGTCTAGGCTAGTAGGCCTATACAAAACAATGATGCTAAAAATATTAAACAATTAGGCCTAAACGTTAGATACAAAAAGAAGGCTCAGGTAACTATAAAAATCACAGTTGTTTCCGTCTGTCACACGTAAAGCCCAACCAATGAATGATCGCTCAACCAGAGTAATAGGGCGACAACTGCATGAAGTACCATGTGGCATATTAAAAACTTTAACATCGTTAGTTTGACTGCACAGGTTGACGGACGGGTGAAGCAAACAGTGTTGGCTTGCATAAGCACAAATCAAAGATGGCGTCGGCTGATGGAGGAAAATGGGAAGGAGTCAGGAATTTGATTCACAAGTTCGATTTTGCGAAGGAAATGCAAGCATCGCTACAAACAGAAATGGGTAACTTATAGAAATCGGAAAGCACTGCTATAGAGTTGGCTAAGCATATTGTCCCTGACGATGATGATTAGCTATTCAAGTCCATTTCATTTTGATCTAATTTATCTTATATAATCTAGGTAATATAGTCTAGTGACTCTAGTCTGGTATGTATGTATGAGCACTTGTTATAGCGCCCCTTCAAGATTTCTACTCAGAGGCGCTCCCGACTACAGCGTGGACACTGAATCGGAGTTTCACGCCGAAGAGCATGAGCAATTGCGAGTGAAGGACTTGCCCAAGGTCCCTACGCGGCGGCTTGGGGTGGATTCGAACCCGCAACCCTCCGGCTGAAAGGCACCGAACATACCCCTACACCACCGCGCCCCACAAGGGGTATATTCTAGTCTAGTGACTTCTATCGCGCCATCATCATAATGCCCATAAATCAATCGATGATCGCTTCAAGTGATATATGGCAATAATAAATCATAAGCCACTTGAGATGCGAGATTGTAATCCGATAAAAGAAATCCAGGTTGAAATCTGTTAGCCTAGTGACGACGTTAATCTGTTACGGTCACAGTCGCTGAGCCCACAGTTAGCCAAGAGATGGCCAACAGTGATCACCCGTGGTTCATTGAGGACCCGGTTTGGGCCCAACTAATATAGCTGCTTGGATTGTTGTTGCTCATTTTGTTGGCTGCATTAGTGGCGGCTGTATAGTTACATATGGATGTAATGGCGAAAGCTGTGTATCATGGTTTGTGTCGTCAGTTCGGGAGCGACTCTGAAGCGTGTTCCTAAAGAATAGTAGAGCACAGTTGCCTGGTCGATAGAGTGCTCCAACTGTAATGCGGAAAGTACGGGTTTGAACCTCAACTCAGGCGGTCGTTGTGTAAGAATATTGAGCAACTACTCCACGCACAATTGTCAGCACCATTGATGCTCTGTCGTATTGTCGTGTGTGCACTTCTGAACTCTGGAAGGAGGGCAGTATCAAATGCAATTTTGTATTATTACATATTACATTTAAGAGGCGCATTACAGATTTGTATATAAGCTTATGTAAACACCACAACATGATTATAATTGCAATTATTATTTAAAAATTTAGGAATTTGCTGTGACTGTGGTGTAAATGGATGTTTATGGTTGTGAAGCCCGTTGTGGTGTTTGTTACGAAATGGTATTAAAAATATTAAGCACAAAAGTTCCGTCATTTAGCAAGCACTGTTAAGATAAGTTTAATGTTAAAATTGTTGATGTCTTCGGATGAATATAGAAACTGATTATCACTGCTACCAAAATAAGTTTTAAAAACATGCTTCTTATGTTTTATGTAATCGTCTTCGTCCTCAAACAACCGAAAGAGGTGGACGCAACATCAATGGAAACATCCGAAACACAGAAACCCAGGATTCTAAAAACACGCAGTTCGGACGAGAAGGAAGTCCACAAAAGAAACACAAAAAGATCTGACAAAAGAAGAGGCGTCATGTTTCAAGAATTTCCAGAACTGAATAAGTTCGAAGGTCTCCAAAATGACTTGGGATCTCCAAAACAAATAGCGACACAGAGAAAAATGTTATCGGTGTGCAGTGTCGACCTCTCCGTAAGTAGAAAGCAAGAGACCACGAAGAATAAGTTGATAGTTATATGTAAGAATGCTATTGAGCAG
The DNA here is from genome assembly GCA_020284085.1 of Aporrectodea caliginosa. Classification (NCBI taxonomy): domain Eukaryota; kingdom Metazoa; phylum Annelida; class Clitellata; order Crassiclitellata; family Lumbricidae; genus Aporrectodea; species Aporrectodea caliginosa. Next base: position 67,705 of record JACEVL010000647.1, read on the forward strand.
AACAAGAGAGACAGAGACGTCAAATCTTCTGATGCGAAGAAAGACTTACTTCCAAAACAACCACGTGAACAGAAAGAGGACTTTGAATTAGAGAAACTGGAAGACGACCTCAAGGAAGTAACTCGCCTTGTGCTTCACATGGAATCTGAGATGCGGGAAGCCAAAGAAAAACTTACGAGACTCAGTCAGCTATTGGACGATAAGAAAACTGAACAACAGAGAAACAGGAATAAGCAGTTGCAAAAGAAGAAAGATGAGCATGTGATGGAAATGCTAAGCAAAGAAACGCAGACGGTGAATTCAGACAACTCGTTGGAGGAAGTATTTGATGCACAACAGAATAGCACAGTGACGCAGCCAAACCAGGAAACAGTTGATAACACTCAGAAATGTAGACAAAATAGAGCACCAGATGAGATAGATTCAGAAGAATTAAATGGAAGAGAAGACCATACGGTATTCGCAGCTGAAACACATGTGACAGAAACAAGAAAGAAGGATGGGGATGTCATGAACAATGAAACCCTAGACAATAGACTTCTTAGAAAACATGTTGACGAGAAAACCATAATCATTCCGAACGAAATCAAAGCAGAAGACAGATACCTTACAAAGGTAAACGAGAAAGAATCATTCGAAAAAGAGCATAGTACGAAATCTGATAAAACCGTGAACACCGGACTTGGCAAAGATAGACAAGTCAATGATAATCATGAGGTAGTTGTGGATAAAATCCAGCTGAATAATGCTCATTTAGAAGCGACAATTACAGGAACTGATAAACAGACGGATGGGCATGATGCAAGTTCTCTGAAACTGGCACTGAAAGAGACAAACAAAGAGGCAGTTAAGGATGCAACAAAATTATTAAGAAAGAATCACAAAAGGGAAGATGCCGAAAGTGCAGCACATGATGAGGATCAACATACAAGTGAGAATAAGTTTGATGAAAATACAACGAAAACCAGAAGTCATGAGAGTAATCTAGATTCTAAGAAACACGAAACTGAGCAATGCACTGACAAAAATGTCTTGAGTTTGGATGAAACAGAAGTAATGAATGAGTTGACTGAGAAGTCTGATACAGTCCATTATCAATTCGGTACAACAAACCAAGTTAACCAATATATAGATTTTAGTGGTGCAATAACAAGAGAGTTAGGTCTGCAAAATAAACGAAAAAGTGTATATGCTAAAGGCTGGAATGTTGACATAAGACAAGACGTATACTCTGCAGAAAATAAACTGCATGAGATTAATTTTAGCACTGAACAGACGCGAAGCAGTGAAAGGATGAACCAAGAGATCAAGAAAAATCTCGATGAAGCAACTAATGAGCAAAGACTGGGCAAAGGTACTATTTCTTTCACTTCTGAACTCTTTAGGTTGTCATTTAAATCAAGTACGCCTCTTCTGAAGAGTTTTGTTTAAAGAGGGGTGCCATGAATTACCTCTAAATTTACTCCAAATTTAACACTAGCTTACTTAGGCTCCTTAGCTGACCTTACATCCCATAGTGACCTGATTTTTACTTAATCATAATTTATGTGTTCCTTTCTTAATTACTCAACTACTTCTGCATCCTATACTTTTAATTGCGTGCACTTTTACGATATTTCGTTTCATTCCTATTCAAATGCCACATAGAGCCTATTATTTCAATTTGACAGGGCTTTATCAAAGACTATTACATAACATAACATAGCATAACATGACAAGAGTTGTAAATGGTTATGAAGACGTTCAGTCTGTGTTAGAATCGTTGCAAGTTAACCTGCAATGCTTAACAGCTTAGGCCCTATTTACCTTACGTTCCCCTTAGAAGCTGATAGGCTGTGATGCCTTAATCCGAGCAAGTCCTGTGAAATTATTATCAAGCGACCCCACACCAAAATACAAGAAACTATCCCGCCAATTGTGGGAACTGAAGGGGTAAATGAAATCAAGATTCTGGGAGTAACCCTTTCAGAAAGAATCAATAAAATCTGTATCAAAGCTAAGCAATCGTTTTTTGCTCTGCGAGTTTTGTGGCCCGTGGTCTCACTGGTAACCGCCTTCACGACGTTGTGCACTCCGCCACACTTGTTCAACTTCTGTACTCTTCCCCTTCTTGTTGGGGATTTACTACAGTCGGGGAAAGAGAGTGTATGACTGCTGTGATTGAAAAACTTATACGACAGGGATATTTACCTACTTGTAGGCCTACCCCTACCATTAAAGAGTTGTGTGCTAAAGCAAACGAATTAAGCTCTCTTCTCTGCGATATTGTCGGATCCTGTGCATGTCCTACACGGATTACTCGCTTATATCCGTGAAACCGGATACTCCCTTAGACCTCGTTCGCACAATCGCACCATTCCACAATCTGACCCCCTTAGGCCCTTACCAGAAAAGGATTTATCACCAGGAGGCTGAAAAGTTATTAATCATGTTTCAATAGCATTTAAGTTTTTACATATTAATTTTATAACTTCGATGTTTTATCATTATCATAATATAACTGTTGTCTTATTGTGCGTCTGTAAATGATGTATTAAAGACCATACTTACTTACTTATTTACTTAGTGTCAACTGAGACACATAATAATAACTGTCCAAACCATTCCCAAAGTCCACAACTCATGCATTATTCCAACTGTGGCCTAACCAGTGATTTGTACAGCCTCAATATTGTATCCTTGTCTCTACTGACTATTGTCCTTAATTTCTGTCCTTCCACTATGAGGCTTATTCGTATTAAAAATCGTTTAGACTTTCAGCAATTAGGAAAGGGATTAATTAATAGTCTATTTACGAATAATTTTACAGTTTACCATATTCATTTAGGCAAACAATTGTCTGAAATCTTCTGTTTTTAATTAACAGCTTACTGGATGTTATGCGCGTTTATCCTAAAGCTTATGTTTAGATATGTGTGTAACTCAAAATTTAAACTGGATAGATAGAGATCCTTATTAGCTACTCAATAGCCATCATCATCAATACTTTTCCTAGGAAAACAGTTCATCATAGCAACAAGTTCTTAACACATGGTTCATAAAATCGTATTTTGAGTCTTCTTCATTACGTCTTGTTTGTTTTAACAATTTGTTAGACAAGATCCAAAGTGTTAAGCCATGCGATGACGCATCGATAGCCATATGGGGCGTCGCAAAAATCGACGACGAACTGTTTCTTCTTCGGGACTCAAGCCAAGCGTCTGAACTATGGCTGGTGAAGGAAGACAGCTTCGAGTATCTCTGGAAGCTTCGCGGGAGACCACTAGACATGGCAGGCGACTCAAGAAATCGGTATCTATACATCATCAGATGCATCGAACCAGACAATGAAATCATGATATCTGTACACGACATAAACGAATCGAAACGCCCAAGTGAGATCCCAAAACACATCTGGACAGTTTATACCGGCAGATATGTCACTCTGTCTATCACAGCCGAATCCAACATTCTCCTGACCATGATGGAAAGTCGAATGCTAGTCGAATACACTTACAATAGAGAAGTCGAGAAGGTTCTTCGCGAAATAAAAATTAGCAACCTCGCTAATCCACTGCACGCTGTTAAGCAGTCCAGAAACACGTACGTGGTCTGTCATGGCGAAAATCGTGACGAAAAGCACAGGGTCTGCATTGTGAATGTTAGTGGACACATATTGAAAGACATCTGTCTAAGAACATACTCAGACGTGAGGGTGTCGGTCGTTCCGATGTATTTGGCTTTGGGCAAAGGAGGCTCCATCATAGTTGCCGAAAATCGCAGAGGCCAAGTGGTGCAGCTGAACGCCGATCTGACAGTTGGGAACGTTCTGATGACGATAAATGATGGATTGAGAGGTCCTTGTAGGCTGCATTTTGACGAGATCAGTGGTCAGATAATTGTGGCTGACAACGAACACGGATGGAGAGATGGAAAACTATTATTCCGCGACGTCTAGTTTCTTTGATTATGCGGATAGAAATTCCACTTTTCTTAACAATGTTCAGATTAAACGTAACAATGCGCGCTATTGCTTGAAACGCGAAATAAAAAATTAGTTTAAGTGGCTGAGTGAGAAATAAGAATAGGCCTACCGCTCTCTAGCGAAACATGATATTTTGTAGACACACTGTAACTTATAAAATAAAACTGTAACTTATAGAATAGCTGTGTATTTAGTTATGTTCCTTTAACTGGCTATAAAATACAATAGAGCTGTATTTGTTATTGCCCAGACAATTCCAGACCTTAGCAGTGCAGAGATTATCTTGGCACCTTCCATGGAATTTGTGGTCGACATCTGAACAAGATATTTTCTTTCTTGAATCAGCGAGACACGATGTTGTTTATAGGCTCTGGCTGCATGGTTTAGACAGTGGTGGACACTAAGAACTTTTAAAATAGTTTAACTAAAATTAATTTTGAAATAGTTTAACTTGCAGTTAGTAACTATAGTGTTAGAATAAAATACAGCCCGTAAAAACAAAGTTTTTTACTATATCCATCTAGTATCCTATAATGGGTCTTACGAAGCAGTTACCTCTACAAATATATAGTCCGCGTTCATTTTACGACATAGCATGCGTTTAATGAGGCAGCGCGCCCGTTTTTGTTGCGGCCAATGGCAACGCTGGCCAATGGCAACGCTGCGTATCGGAAAAGGGGATTCCCCGATTCGAAAATTTAGTCTATCTGCCAAGTTTCATGACGATTGAATGATTGTAAGTGATCGAATTAGTCGTCGCAAGATTTGACTTTTTAGCCTGTGGCTCAAACAAGATTTCCGTAAGTTAAACTAGATGGATAATAAAATACAGCCCGTAAAAACAAAGTTTTTTACTATATCCATCTAGTATCCTATAATGCGTCTTATGAAGCAGTTACCTCTACAAATATATAGTCCGCGTTCATTTTACAACATAGCGTCCGTTTAATGAGGCAGCGCACCCGTTTCTGTTGCGGCCAATGGCAACATGGCCAATGGCAACGCTGCGTATCGGAAAAGGGGATTCCCCGATTCGAAAAGTTGAGTCCCCGATTCTATAAGCTAGCCTTTTGGGGAGCTGAAATTTTGATAGAATGAAGTGTCTGCGAGGGCGAGTCTATCTGCCAAGTTTCACGACGATTGAATGATTGTAAGTGATCGAATTAGTCGTCGCAAGATTTGACTTTTTAGCCTGTGGCTCAAACATTCAAGCAAGCAAGCAAGCAAGATTTCCGCAAGTTAAACTAGATGGATAAAAAAGCAGATCACTACATTGTAACTACTTTCAGTCACACTGTAAGATCCAAACCGAGTTGTTCGATTGACAAGTTAACTGATATTAAATCTTCACCTTTAAAACCACGCCACATTTTTATTTATTTTTCTGTAACCGAAAGTACGATGTAACAAGCAGTGATACCTACTATGACAGAACAAATAAATTGGGACACTAGAGGCAAGCCGATAAGTGAGCAACTGAAAACTGGTGCTAAAAGTCAGAACAAGTAGTTAAACTACATATTGAGATCTTGTAGCTTAACTCTTAGTAGAAACTACTTTAAAAGCTAACTAAGGTACCGTAGTTAACTACTGTCCATATGGGACTTACATACCACTTCCATTTGACGTCCAAAAGGGCTATGTAAGCCTACTTGGCTCAATAACATTCAAGACGATTCTACTTGGTTGAGATTCAATTGTCGGCATTGCCCTGGCACACACATTGGAGCTATAATCATGAAGCCTCGAGTCAGCCGGATCACCGATCATTGCGCTCAGCTATTCGTAGAGAGGTGGCACGTTTTCTTACATCAACTCGAGGAGATTGGATTTCTCCTGCATCGAACCATCGTTTTTGGTTGTAATGTTTCTGTTGACTCTACTCAGCATTAGCCTTTATTTTCAACCTACTTCGCCGCGCCTGGATAGGCCTACATAAGAGACTAATTGCATTGAGAAGCCTTCTTCGACAGCTGGACTACGACTGAGATCGCGTGAGACTGGTTATCTATCTCCGTGTACGCAGGATGAAGACACGATTTGATGACCGCGCTTCTCGGCCGTCGATCTGCTTCGCTGACTCAGTTGAGTCCTTCAAATCCGAACTTAAGACTCACTTGTTTTCTACTCTGTTTTGCAGTTTGTTAGGCACCCTTGTAGCAAAAAGGCCGTGTTAGGGCGCCATTAAAATGGCCGATGTTATTATTATTATTATTATTATTATTATTATTATTATCATCATCATCATCATCATCATCATCATCATCATCATCATCATCATCATCATCATCATCATCATCATCATCATCGTCATCATCATCATAATCACACAGACAGATTTATTTCTTCATATAGCAAACAAACTCATATAGGCCTTTATACTAATTAATTGACTGTTTTCAACATTTTTATAAGTCGTCATTCAGTCCTGAGCTATTTTGTCTACCGATCGTTCCAATCCGAGGTAGGCCTACTTATTATTATTATTGTTATTATTATTTATTATTATTATTTTTTTACCCGAGGTACCTCAGATTCCTCAGGAATTAAAAATTATCCGGAGATACACAAATGCATTCTGGGAGGGCTAGACCTCGTCAAGATCAGGCGGAGCAAAGGTGCCTAGAAAGGCGATATCGTTAGAGCGTTGGATTATGATGCCAATGCGCTGGAAAAGATAGCAGGTTTCTCTCCGTTCCCCGGTTATACGAGAGACACAGCGCCCCAACTCTCTGATGAAAAGTAGGCCACTGCTGTTAATTGGGCCAAGAGTCTCGAATGCCAACGGGACCAAGTGGTAGGTTTGCGCGAGTGTGTTGTATTTGGCGCATTTCCGGTCTGCTGCCAATTCGCCTGCACCGGCTGCTGTGGCCGATGTGACTGGTAGGTAGGATGCGGCTATAGTGTCTGTTACTGGGGCATCCCATATCAAAGCACGGGCTGTCTGGCGATGGAATAAGAGTTAGGCCGTCAGGTCTCTTTCCGTCCCGGTGGCTTCTTCACTGCTGGGAAACCCGCGCGAACAAGACCCCGATTTTTATTATTATTATTATTATCATTATTATTATTATTTTTATTATTTTTTTTTTTTTTAATACGTCACCATACGCGAAATTCTCGCAGGTATTATTATTATTATTTTTAAAAAGATACCCGAGGTATCAAGGATCCCTCTGGTGGCCTAAAAAAGTCTGGAGACTGCTGGAAATTATTATTATTATTATTATTATTATTATTATTATTTAATTATTAGGCCTATTATTATTATTATTATTATTATTATTATTATTATTATTATTATTATTATTATTATTATTATTATTATTATTATTATTATTATTATTATTATTATTATTATTATTATTATTATTATTATTATTATTATTATTATTATTATTATTATTATTATTATTATTATTATTTATATTACTATTCTTTATTAGTATTATTATATACTTTCTTGCTTATAAATGTGGCAAAACTTCTTTCTTTCTGGGGTAAGAATAAAGCGCGTTTTTGAGAGTCTGCGCGAGATTCCCAGTTGACCGCTATATGGACACCATTCTTATACAGACGGTGTCGTTATTTTAAAACTCATTTATCATTTATGTGTTTTTTCATCTCCTCATCGCATTTTTAATATAGGAAAGGCAATCCATGAACTGCTTTGAGGAACACAAAAGTCATGTGCGTCTTAGCTCAGTGTGAATAAGGAGGCATGGAAAGACTAAGGTAACAAGTGACAAATTATCGTCAGCTGATTCTCTAGTAGGCTACATGTTGTCTTTATATGTTTCATAATTATAAATGTTCAGGTACGTAGGCCCAAGTTTAGATAAATATATAAAGTTTCAAGTGAACAGCGCTCTGCCTGAGATCCAGCTCAGAAAACGTATTTATATATCATGCACGCATGTGTGCATGTATGCATGTTTGTATACACGTAAGTATGTTCGCATTATGCATGTACATGATTGTGTATGTATGATTGCATGCATGCATACTCATGTAGAAATGTATATGTACACGTATGTAGGCCTATGCATATATGTATGTAGATATGTATCAGTGTACGGTATACGTATGGAATTATGCACGTATGCAGGCATTTGTGCAAACGATAATTTATGTAACGCTTTTCAACTCAGAGTTTAGTATATAGGCTACTTTGGACCTTTGACTTGGTTGATAAAGGCACGCAATCGATGTTCAGAGACCAATTGCTATAATTATGCCGTGCTGTATAACCATCGCATTGTTTGCGCTGAGTATAGTCCTATAGCCTATCAGCATGTACACTGTACAGGTTGGCCTACGCGTGCATATAGATCGATAATACTTTATCGATTTTTATGTGCACTGTAGGCTTTGCAAACATTTAGGTCATGACTAGCCAATACCTTAGTATAATATTTCGCTTCCTTGCTGCGATCAAAACATTATGAAACATAACGATTGTCAGAATTTAAACTTAGACGCGCTTATGCCTAAGTGTTACTTAATGTCTCTGTAAAACATCGTAATTAGATTGTGATGGCAACCGACTCGAAAGATACGACGCAAGAAGGTAGATAGCAGCAGAATTTCCGATTATTTAATGTCATGAAGTAATTGAGATTCGGTAGAAGGTTTATGACTGTGTCTATTGAGTGAATTACAGCGAAGTCTGTCAGCATTACACTATGAACTCATGTATCATATCCACTGTGTACGAAGACATTATTACATGGCGGCAAATGCATTAGTTCATCAATCGCCTCAACTGTTTTAATGTGCGCTTAATACAAATATCACAAAGACAAACTTAAATAATTCTGTCTAGACTTCATAACTCTTGTTCAGTAGTATTACAAAATGACATAACTTTGGATGAGCATATAATTATAATATATATATATATATATAATATGAACGTTGGAAGCTCTCTGCCTGAGCATTGCCACTCCTCGTGGTCCTGTCACCCTCCTCACGATCTACAGACCCGGTTCCTCGTCTCCTACTGGACTATTCTTTGAAGAGCTCTCCTCTATTCTGGAGATCCTCATTACGCGGAACAGCCAGCTCATTATCCTTGGAGACTTCAACATTCATCTAGAAGAACCTACTCGATCTTCCTACTTCCATCCGATTCCTTGACCTTTTGTCACAGTTTGGCCTTCGCCAGCATATCAATCAACCCACCCACGTATTGGGTGGCCATCTTGATCTTGTCATCACCACTGATGACGATCAAGTGGACGATCTCACAGTTACTCCTCCTACGCTCTCGGATCACTCAGTCATCAGCTTCACTCTTCCATCCATTCATCTACAACCAATTCATTCCATTCGCATGATGCGGGGGTGGAAGTCGCTTGACCACCGGGCCTTCAGCGCTGCCATACGTGACACTCTTCTCTCCTCACCCAGTTCCACTCTCGACACGCTTACAGTCGCACAGCTATTTGACCTCTACACTTCTACTGTTACGAATATCCTTGACGATATGCTTCCTCGTCGCAAAGTTTGGACACGTATTCGTCCACTGGCAGTCTGGTTTGACGCCGACTGTCATCGACTTCGTCGTCAAACTCGATGCCTAGAGCGACGTTATCGCCGGACTAAGGACCCCAAAGATCGATTGGCTTGGATTGCTCAGCTTCGTGCCCTCCATCGTCTCTACCATCAAAAGGAGGCAGCTCACTGGGAAAAGCTGGTCTCCCGAAACGCGAAGAATCCCAGACGTCTGTGGTCGTCTGTCTCGGGGCTTCTTGGCCGGTCTTCTCGCTCAACTGAAACCCCTTCCTTCACAGCAAATGAATTCCTTGAAATGCTGACAGCCAAGATCGACCGTCTTCGTGCTTCAACCGCTGACGCTCCTCCTCCAACGTTTACCTCAACGTCAGCTGTCTTCGATGGTTTTCGACCTATCTCTGAGTCGGACCTTCGTTCAGTTTTATCGTCTGTTAACTTAAAATCATGTGAACTAGATCCACTACCCCCTTTTATCATTAATGACATTTTGGATGATCTTGCCCCTTTCTTGGTATATCTGTTTAATAGGTCGCTCTCTGAAGGCTGCATTCCTCCCTCGCAGAAGCGGGCCCTTGTCTTTCCTTCGCTCAAAAAGCCTAACCTTGACACCAACCTTTGCAATAATTACCGGCCTATCTCAAATCTATCCTTTCTTTCTAAGACTCTAGAACGTCTTGTCTCTCTCCAGTTTCTCCCTTATCTTGAGCAATCTGGTCTACTTCCTACTAACCAGTCTGGCTTTAGGGCTAACCATTCCACCGAGACTGCCCTCCTTTCCCTACTTTCTGAAATCTATTCTGCTGTTGATAGGTCTGAACTGACTCTTCTGGCTCTCTATGATGTCTCAGCAGCTTTCGATATGGTTGATCATGAGATTCTTCTCCAGCGTCTTGAGACCTCTTATGGGCTTAAGGGCCTCCCCCTTTGTTGGTTTCGCTCATACCTATCTGAACGAACCCAAATGATTGTTACTGGTGACTCCAGAACCCAATGGGTCCACGTTAAACTGGGTGTCCCTCAAGGCTCCGTTCTCGGCCCTCTCTTATTTATTTTATATACGGCTGACATCTCCTCTCTTTTTCCGATCTGTGGTGCTGCTGGTCATCTCTTCGCTGATGATGTGCAAGCATTTGTCCATGGTCCTTCGTCATCGCAGTTGCTTTTGGTCGGGAGTATTCAATCTCTCTCTAATCATCTCCACTCTTGGATGTCATCTAATCGCCTCTCCCTTAATGCTTCTAAGACTCAATTCATCTGGTTTGGTACCCCTCAGCAGCTCCATAAACTTGATTTTGCTCTCCTCTCTGAAAAGTTCCCACTCTTCTCTTTCTCGTCAAGTGTACGCGATCTGGGTGTTACCCTTGATAGTTCACTTACCTTTACCGAGCACATCTCTAATCTCACACGCTCCTCCTATTTTCACTTAAGGCGTCTCAGGGTCATTCGTCGTTCTGTCTCCTCCTCCATATTCACAACTTTAGTTCATGCTTTTGTATTTTCTCGGATTGACTACTGCAATTCCCTTCTTGTTGGTCTTCCTAAGGTTCGTCTCTCTCCTCTTCAGTCGGTCCTCAACACAGCTGCTAGACTGATAGCCCGCCTTCCCCGGTACTCTCACATCTCTACCTTTATGTTTGACGAACTTCATTGGCTCCCTCTGCATGCTCGCATACAATTTAAAATCCTCTCTCTGATCTTCAAGGCTCAGAAGGGTCTTGCCCCTCAATATCTGGTTGGTGTAATTCTTCGGCCTCACTCAGCTTCCTCCCACCGTCCACTTCGTTCCTGCAATAGACTTGACCTCTTGGTTCCCCGTAGTAGAACTGCTATGGCTCAGGCTCGTTCCTTTGTTTCAATTGGTCCCTCTCTTTGGAATGCTCTTTCTCCTTCTGTTCGCTCTAAAATTCTCTCTGGCAGTCTCTCTTCTTCCTTCGCTTTTCTCAAAACCTGTTTATTTTCGCGGGGCTTAGCACACTGGGAGCGCTTCTGAACGGTTCACCCTATGAGAGGCGCTTTACAAATACTTAAATATACGCTATATCTTATATATATATATATATATATATATATATATATATATGACAGAGAGGAATGGGTGTCACATGTATAAGTCTATTCCTTATATCCGCTGCGTTTAAATCAATGTATTGCATGGCTACCAGCTTAATTATTGGTGAAAAGTAACTGGCACTGCAACGTCCAGTTACAATACTTACCGTAAATCCTTGTTCTCTAGAGTCACTGTTATTCATCATTTCTTTTGATTTCTAAGACCCGGTCCACTTAGGAATCCACAATAATCAGATTTGTACTGACTGGCAATAAATATTACTAACCCTAATGTTTCTTTATCACACACATTGACGGTGCTGCATGGAAGTTGTTCCATATTAAGTCAATCATTCTGTAATTATGTAATAGGTCAATCTATTACAGCCTGAGGTATAAGCTTCGTGGCATTTATTTTCTTTATTCCAGCAGTGGTTGAAAGCAATTATTATGTTCCAGAGTGATTTTGTGTAGTCAGACTGGGGAGGAACATTGTAAGTAATAATACACTGTTGTTTTTAACTATTAACTACGAAGAAATATTGATTATGTCGAAAAAAATAATTTACTGAACGTTGAAAACTGCGACTCAAGCTTGTCTATCCTATTTACTATAACTAGAAGGCGTTGTATTGCTTTCCAGAACATGTTCAACGAATTAAAGCGAAGTACACCATCTTGGTTGAAGGATTGTCTTGTTTTCAAGACGTTGTTTCGATTATGTACGAAAAGCGAATGTTAACTCAAAAAGAAAAAGAGCAAATTTTAAAATTTGTTCAATCATGTGAGTTATATTCAGCCAGCGAAAGACTGCTAGAAATCGTCATGTCTGGACCGATAGAAGTCTACAACTGCTTTCTTGAAGCCTTGCAGGAAACAAGGCAAAAGGATGTCTACAGCATGCTGGTCAATAAAAACAAAAGTATGGTAAAACAAGAATCAGTTTAAACAATTTGATATAATGTGATGTAATTATCATAGCTCTAATATATTCTAAATAAATCTTATGTAAATACGAATCCACACATTTCATATAGCGCCTATAAACGTTCTCACAAAGCGCTGCCTGCGACAACCTAAATCACGCAAAAGTCATTAATCCACGAACAAACAGTGCTAAGATAACTAGAAGAGTTACTACTGGCGAGCTCCAGCAGAAACGCAGAACCCAACCGGTGGATTCACATTCATTCATTCATTTAAGAGATTTATATAGCGCCCCTTCAAGATTATCTGCTCAGAAGCGCTCCCGACTCAACCCCGGCAAAAGAGAACAGTCTTCACTCTTCAGGTTAGAGAAGAATGTGGCCGCAAGGGCTCTATGCATTAGGCGTAGATCCACAGGGAGCTCATTCCAGATTGCAGGGCCAGCAACAGAAAAGGCACGGCGCTGCATAATTGTTGTCCGTGACCGGGGAACAAGAAGCTCTGCTTAGAGGAGCGGAGAGAACCACGGCGCTGGACGCTCAGGGTGGAGCAGCAGAGCTCCTGTAAGTAAACAGGGGCCACACCCGCGAGGCAACGCCAAACCAAGGCAACTTTAGCAAAATAACTAGAAAAATGCGCAGCCGAGTTGAGTCGGTGTTGACACGCCGGAGCGCCACCTATAGGTTGATAGTAGACACCGTGTTCGGAGTTTATATAGACAGCGCAGTATCGAAGATGAGCGACGACACCCAACAAGGCTCGCAACACAATAAACCAAAAACGAAGCATTACCTCACAGATGATAAAGAACATTTAACCTCAACAGATTTAAAGTGAATGCTGAGGTTAAATGTCATATCATCTGCGAGATAGTTGGGTTGGGTTTTGTGTCTAGCATACTTCTACCGTCGGACTATTTTATGCCGCGGGCAATTCATCGTAAAGCGTCTTTGCAACAGAACGGTCAGCACTAAACCAAAGACTATCTTGACCTGAAACACCTTCCATATAGCGCCATGTGAGACCCTTCCATATAGCGCCATATTTGACGCTATAATGGAAGACCCCGACAACAAATGTCCGAACACTGTTCAAGGCACTAAGTCTTAGAAATAGAGAAATAGATTTGTTTAAACTACACACACACTGTAGATTGTAGAGAAACATGGCGTCCATCTAGGTGATGCAACTTGGTCTGAAATGATCACATAATTACGAAGTAATCTAATCTATCAGATATCTCATAGAGGGGTGTCAAGTCATTGCATTCGAAAGCACACAGCAGTTCTGTGCTTCAGCATGTAATAGTTTGAGCTCAACTAGTTTCATATAGGTGTATAGCATTATGATAATATTACTGTAGCCTACTGTTGCGTCATACAGCGGTTACTGCAGCCGCTTTGCAGTATGTTTTTCAGTAGGCATAACCGGAGGTCAGTGTTGAAGGGTGACCCGTCAGAACGGCCCAGGACAAATCGGCCACGACAAATGGGCCCCGACAAAACGGTCCCGACAAAACAGCCCCCGTCAAAATGGCCTCGACAAAACAGCCCCCGTCAAATCGTCATCGGCCCCCGTCATATCGGCCCCAGTCATATCGGCCCCCGTCATATCGGCCCCAGTCATATCGGCCCCAGTCATATCGGCCCCATACAAAATATCCAATGTCCCAAGTACTTTTACGCTGACAAACTATGTTGAAATTAGGCCTCAAGCGACGGTTCAGCTGGACAATGGACTGCGGGGACCATCGTCTAATGCTAACTGGTTGGCGTATTTAATTATTTAATTAAATGCTTTCAATGACAACTATCATAAATCCAACTTCTATTTACGCAACGAATTATTTTTCATAAATCCAACTTCCATTTTAAACTGACCACATAAAATAATTTGTCAACGTAAACTACGGTTTTATCAATCCGAGTTCTATTTACGCAAAGAATTCTTTTAATCAATCCAACTTAAAAGTACTTAAGACATGGGATATTTTGTGAGGGGCCGATGTGACTGGGGCCGATATGACTGGGGCCGTTATGACGGGGCCGATTTGTCGGGGCTGTTTTGTCGGGGCCGATTTGTCCGGGGCCGTTCTGACGGGGTTCCATGTTGAAGTTATATCAATGTAATTAATTACTCATACTATGAGAATATTAGTTAAGATAAGAAACCTTTGCAATAATCTGCCACTAAATTTATAAAGTAAATGTTTAACAGGTCTTTCAAAGGAAGAAGAAAATGCCTTGCCTCATAATCGTATACGTGGGATTTACAAATGGCTAACCGAAAATCTGGGTCTTGACTGCGATCTTCTGTCTCATCTGTATGCTGAGAGAGTTTTAACTGAATCAGAATTTGACAAATTTGCCATGAATATACGTGTATCTGATTCAGAGAAGGTCCATTTGCTCCTTTCAATAATTGGAAGAAAATCGTATGATGATTTTGCAACATTTATACAGCTCTTAGAGAAAACGAACCAAGCTCATGTTTCAAAAAAACTTTTAAAACCAATGTGTGAGTTTCACGATTTTCGAAAACTTTAGCTTTAGATTATCGTATAGCTGCTTCTCAAAAAGCAATTAAGATAAATTTGAAAATTAGTCCTGTCAAAAACCTTGTATAGTCCAGAAGTTTTAACGAACTAGAATTAGCCTATAGCCAGAGCTTCTCATTTGAAAATAGAAGGCGATTTGAAAATCGATCGCGCTGGGTTGCGTAGGCGATCGGTGCGCGATCGACCTCGAGTTTTTTGTGTACAGTGTATTTTGTGTATTGCATTCGTTGCATTCGATCACGGCTGCATATAACAGTAGTTATTATAGGCTATAGTGCTAATCTTTGTAGGCCTATATCAGTTCAGTTCCGTGATTATTACTATTGATAGTATTATTAATTAGTTTTCATACAGCGCCCCTTCAAGGTGATCGATTGATCAGAAGCGCTCCTAGTCCAGCCACGGCAAAATGAGACATTCGTTTAGTTATTAAAGAATAATGGTAGGCTATACATGACCGTGTGAACTCTATTCACCAGGCGGAGAGCAACAGGGAGCTCATTTCTAGGGCCAGCAACCGAAAACGAGCGCCGTTGATAAACTGTACATTATTAGGCCTATCCCACTTCTGGATAGTCGCCGCCATTGTTGCTTTCAATAATTTCCGAAATCAGTTACGTTACGAACTTACAAAATAATGACGTTACGCGGGAGGTGTCCACCGTGTTGTTATGACCAATCATATTGCACGAAATTGGAGCGATCACTCAGCAATCATTAGGGCCTATGTTCACCAAACGCTGCGTTCCGAACGCATTCACCGCTGCCGCTAGTAAGCAAAAATTGTAATGTAAATTAGGTAAATAAAATAATGGTTCCAGTTTCCTCTTGGAGTAAATCGATCGCGCTCGATTTGCGCGATCGATACCGATCCACCAGACCCTCGCTAGGCGATCGACCAAGGAGATCGATCGATCGATCGCCTCAAATGAGAAGCCCTGCCTATAGCATATCTTTACTACGAAAGTTTTTCAAATTTTCGTCTCATGCCGGTTAAATGTTTGATAGTGTTCAAGTTTAAATTTTCTTTAGGAAAGTTTTGTAAACTGACGATTTGCTCAATTCTTAGTGAGCACTGATCACTTAGTGAGAATAGGCATTAAGGGGATTGTGGTTAGAGGTCTAACGAGGATATTAATCTCTTGGATATACACTTAAGTGGCGCGAGAATGGGCCTATTACGAGTTTTATGTCGCAATTTATATGTAGACTAATCTTCCATGATAATGCTATCGCAAGAATAAAGCTAAAGCATATAGACTGTCTTAAATTACATGCTGAAAAACTGTTTCAGCTTTCCAAACACAGAAACAAGAAAAACAGATAAACCATTCAAGTTTTGATAAACACTGTAAACGGAACGCTTTAACTGCGCGTCGGCTATGGGACGCCATGAAGGTATGCTATGATCAAGGTATAGTATGACGGGTAAGGGTTGCGCACTGTGATGCTAAGTAAATAATCATAAAAAATTTATGCATACGACATTATGCATTAAATGCTATGTATTGCATGCATATCGGAGGCTATCTAAATTTTGTATCATGTGCCTGCAATGCTGAGAAAATCTAGGGTAGATTGCGAAGATGATCAAAGGGTTAATTTCTGTTTGAAATCTGAAACCAATAGTGGTTCTTATGAGGAAAATTGCTAGTATAATGACTGCTAGTCTACATCAGGTTTTTCACTGCAGAAAAATTGACCCCGTCAACAGTTAGCAGGAGACCCTATGGAATGACATAATTATTTGGGTATTAGACTATTGTCCGCGGCCAATGGCCATGTTACTTCGCTTGATTCTGTCTTGTATCAGTTTCTTCTTCGATAATAATCTGCTTGTTTGGATATTACTGCGATGAGGTCATTCATAAAACAATGAGAGCGTTGCGCAATGATGCTTCCTTAAGCATTTCGGTTGTGGGACCTTCCACCTGGAATGACCTCCCGCTTAAGCTCCGCTCTTTACTTGTGAGCCAACCGGCAGGGTTCTACAAGTCCCTCAAGTCTTTTTTCTTTAGTCGTGGCTGGGCCGGGAGCGCTTCTGAGTAGCTTCTTGAAGAGGCGCTATATAAATGCTCTGAATGAATGAATGAATGAATGAATGTATAGTGAAGAGCGTATCGCAGACTTCCTTTTAACTTGCTCCTACAGCTGATAGATAAAATTGTGTCTCAGATCGCAGCGCAGTTACAGCAGATAAAAATATTGCCAAGTTACGTTTATACCGATTGCATGAATATCGTTGTGATACATCTGAAATATAAATTAAATGGGCCAATAGAAAAATCCAGACAACCATCAGCAATTCAGCACAAACAAATCACACGCAGATGTCGCGGGAAACACAGGCTGTCATTGTATTTTAGAGTCAGTGAAAGCAGTAGAGCCGAAATCCTACGACTGAGGCCACTGTCTGAAAGACGATCAAATTACGGACATTTGGGATGTTTGGACATATTGTGCTTCGTGGAGAGTAGGCAGGACCATGTCAAGAGTCTGTAAATCGTGATAGAACCTTACAGAGACCGATTGTGTGACCTAGGCGAAATTAAAAGCCTACACTACTTTAAGGAAATCTGTGTACGTTTTTGCTACTCGGTGGGTTTGAATCCATATCTAGTGACAGCGAGTGTTTTTAAGATACCAGGTCATGAGTTACAAAAACTTACAAAAGTTAATGATTTTTAACGCACAGTAATGTGCTGCCCTGTTTTGAGTTGATGCTCACATTGCTCAGGTAAAATTTATCTGAGTCTAAGCAGGCGACTACGTTGACCGGTCTCAGTTTCTGCGTTAAAATAAATGCTGTTTTGGAGTTAGATAACAAACAGAATGGAGGAGGATCTTAATGATCCTGATGACAATACGCACGAGACTGAAATATCAACCAAAGTTTTGTCACTTCAACGTAAAGCCAAGATACTTTCTGACGACATCATCCAGGATTGTATTAAGCAATTACTGCAAGGTAAATCTAAAAGACTCATCATGTGATGATTTAATAACGACTTTTTTGACATCTTAGATACAGTTTAAAATGAAGAAATCATTGATCACTGTCTCTTTAGCCTACACAAGGCAAGTCAAGTGTTTTCTGACGCATGCAATTACTCATTTTGGCGATATACTACAGCCATAGTTGTTAAAAACGGTCAAATCAAAATAAAAAACGGAAAAAAACGTCGTTTTATTGAAAAAAATAAAAAACGAAAAAAAACGAGAAAAAAACGGACAAGAAAATAATTTGACTTTTCTACATCTTTTATTGCATTTTTAAATTAAAAACCCCGATTAGACACTTTAATTTTAATCAGCAAATAACATAATTTTATTAGTAAACATCAAGTAACAGTAATGTACAACAATTATTTTCTTTTTCCTAAGTTTGGTTTAAAAAGAAATTGAGAAATTACAAATATTGAAATCTTTTCAAATTTAAATTGTATACATAAGTCCACATAAATCCAAGCTGATAGGCCTATAAGCAATTAAAAACTAAACTTTGTAAGTATAGAGTGTACTTAATTACAAATTGTAGGTCTACTAACAATTCTGACTTATATAAGAACTTGATATGGAGTAATATCCGTCAGTTTATCAGTCAATCAGAGATTACTGAGTACAAAGACAACATTTTGGATAACTTAGAAATTCAAATAACTTTTATAAATTTTATTTCCTGTACAGTGCTGTTTATTTCTCAACTGATGACACTAAATAGTGACGTAAATTAGATGAATCCTTGAAAGGATGGATACAACGTAAGGGATATCAGACAAAAATAAAATTAAACAAATAGTAACACAGAGTTAATAAATAAATAAAGTTACATACAAAAATAAAAAACGGAAAAAAACGAGACGAGAAATAAAAAACGAAAAAACGACGTTTTTGGGAAATTAATAAAAAACGAAAAAAACGTTTTTTACAACTATGACTACAGCTATTGAAGTGCAAGTTAACCATCAATAGCTTACCTTATATGAACTCATGATATCCATAGTTGAGTTTGCGGTAGGGTTGAGAGTCAACCTTCCAGGGTCAAATGTCAACTCATAGCTGCGATATTTGACTTAGAATAAGAAACGATAAACTTCGACAAAATTCAGTGGCCCACCTCAAACTATCGTGTTCGTTTAACTGGAAGCTCTTGATCTGATGTGCACGATCTGAATTTCTTGTTAACTTGTTGACCTATAGGTTCAAAAATGTCTTCACTCACGAATACTTTTAGCAAGAATATAATGTTGAGATATCTTAACTAATTAGCTTGTAAAGGTGCACATCTCTTCGTATCTTATTATTTTTTTAGAATATAATCTATTTAAAATACTATTTTTGGTCTTAGACATGGATTTGGCAAAGAAAGAATGCGTTCAAGCAAAAGGAGATTACAACAGACTTCACACGGAATTAGACCAGAGTCGAGAAGCACTCAAAAGGACCAAAAGACAGAATGCTACAAATAAGGATGACGCGCGTCTCAAACAGTCTTATGAACAGATGAGGAAAGGTAATATTCAGATTAATAATAACTGATCTGAAATACTAAATGCAAGCGACAGGATTTTAATTTCTGATATTAACAGGCAGGTGCCAAAGGAGTAATTAGGAACGAGCCCATAATACCATTCAAGTAAGGCTTTTGTACAGAATTTCTACCTGACACTATTGATAAGTCTAGATTTCATCTGCCCAGTGTAATAAGGTGATGTGGACGAAGTATGTTACGCGAAAGATGTCACATTCGTTAGGTTACCAACTAAAAGCAACTGAAAGCAGCTTTCAGAGCATTATATATTAGGCTCAGTGGCATTCTTCATTGTCGGCGGAGTCTGGACAACAGACTCTGAATATGGTCAATTATAAACCGTGGGTGGGTCTCTAGCCTACGTGTCTGTGTGAGACTGAGAGTGGAGACCTTCTCCAACTACGCAAGCATCACTCGTATGCAGAGAAATTATTGATATCAGAATTTTGAAAGAACGGCGCGTTCCATCAAAATTCTGATATCAATAATTTTAAGCTGAAGACACACTCGCATGCATGCGTAATTTGTTTTATTAATGCTGATTATGATTTTCATACATTGAAGTCTATGTAATTTGTAGATGCTAAGTTGATTGGCATCATAAAAACAAAGGCTGCAAAGAAAAGTAACAAAGCTGTCTGGGGTGTCACCATCTTAGAAAACAAAATGTACGTCGTTAGTCGTTGGACACCAGAAGTTGAAGTTTTTGAAACGGTCAAGTTTACTTGTATTAATCGATGCACACTGGACGGTTTAGATAATCCCGAAGACATAAGAGCATCTGTCAAAGGAAAACGCTTGTTCATTATGGATGCAACACGCCCCGCAAAGGCAAAGGAAATCTTAAGAGTCGAACCAAATGGAATGAAAGTTGCAGTGAAGTGGGAAATAGGAGACCATGAAGCCATTCTATCCGTTACTGAGGAGTCAAACGTGATTGCAACGGTTTACGAGAACCATCAACTGATTGAATATACATCTGACGGAGAAGAGGTGCACAGAATAGACTTGTCGAACACAGGTATGATGCACCCGTGGCATACAATTAAGCTTACCAATGGTCATTTTCTGGTGTGTCATGGCCATTACGATGAACCTTTGCACAGAGTTTGTGAAATAGACCACAATGGGCTGATTTTAAAGTCATATGCTGATGCAGCGAATGTTCATAATCTGGATGTTCCCGCGAATCTGGCTGTTGATAAATTTGGATCTATCATATTAGCAGATTACAACAACGGAGTCATCTTGTTACTGAATTCCGATTTGGAATGCAGAAAAGTACTTCTTTCGAAGGAATTTGGAATCAGGCGCCCAGCAAGACTACATCTGGATGAAGAAAATGGCCGACTGTTAATTGCTGATAACGAAATGGGATGGAAAAACGGCAGAGTGCTAGTATTCGAAATCACAAAATATAAATTTAAGGCATCCCCGCTAATCACTCGGCTGATTAAGAACAATTGTCGCATTACCACTTGTGATTAATCGTAACAATGACGTGAAATTTTCTCATTTGTTTAATTACTATTGATTAGCAAATTAAACAGTCCAAATTGAACCTGTACAAGAAATGTAATTGTTTCTAATTTTGTGACATCTATTTTAAAGCTTGTCGTTATAAGTGTTTTTAATGTTGCAAGAAGTGAATAACTTTACTATCGCCTAGGATCTGATTTAACTATCAGTTAAGAATGCAAAAGATAATACAAATAAATGGTTATTTTATCAACATTCTAGTAAACATTGTTTATTAACCTATGGATAACATAAGACATGATGAGGTAATCTTTCATGTTTGTTGAACGTCGCATACAACGAAAGTTCTTAAAGCATGGTCTCGAAGGTAAAGTTGTGATGCCAAATCCCAAGACTCGACAATCTCGTGAGTTGAGAACCAATTGTTTATTTCACTTTATGTGACTGGAATCGAATCCATAACGCAGACGAAAAGATCGAAACATTAGCATCTTCAACGGTGTAACATGAGGTATCGGTATTGAGGTAGGCTATCGTGACATATCCGGCAAAACTGGGAACGGCGGTCCCAAATTCAGAAGTATGTATTTTCGTCACAGACGTCCCAAATTATGAAATGAAAGAAGTCTACAAAGTTATTTGATATTGTCACTTTAAAATGGAAGCTGGATTGATGAAAAGAACTGTTTCCACAAATGGAAGCTGGATTGATGAAAAAAACTGTTTCCCTAAATGGAAGTGGGATTGATGAAAACATTCCTGTGTTGAAATAGAAGCTGGATTGATCGAAATCACTTTTCCCGTAAATAGAAGCTGGATACCAAGCTGGTTGCATGGATGAAACTAAGTTTCCATTCAATAGAAGCTGGATGAAAATAATGTTTTCAGTAATTAGAAGCTGGATTCCTGAGAATATATAGCACGTTTTAGCGAAACTACAAGAAAGCGGCCTCTGTTGATTTCTTTCATTTCATAATAATTTGGGACCGCCGTGCCCAGTTTTGCCACATATCCAATGTGCGTTTGTGTGCAGGGTATAACAAATGCGCATATAAGAGTGCGAAGGTAAAAGTAATAGAATCTTGTATGTAAAGCACATTAAACGTCGAACCTTAATAAAGTTTCGTACCTTTCAGAAGACTTGTAATAGCCTCAATGCAAAGTTGAACGCTTTTGAAAGAGCGTCACGCCATTTTAAACCCGGGAATCCTACTGCTTCAACTGCTGGTGATGTAGCCAGCACAATAACTCCCCATGTCATAATTAAGTTCGGTGGCAATTTCAATGACGTGCTGCCAAAACCAAAATAGATGTATGATAGCCAGATTGTCTCTTCCCGGTGTGATTCTGGGCATTGATTTCGGATTCCTTTGGGAGTAATCTATTTTAAGGTCTTTCGTTTTCCACACATAGAATTTTCCTTTCTATCATACTACCAGCCCGTAACTCTTCATTATATACCAAAGAACAAGCAGGGACTCATCCTTATTGTCAAGCTCTATTGTCCACAGATTATTGACGAACGCAGCCAAGCGTATTCTGAGGAATTTCTTTCATCTCAGTTCATCTCTGCATAGCTGGATCAGATGTAAATGAAGATTTAATTTAGATCTGATCCTGAGAAATAATGGAGATCTAACATGGTATTTTTGTAGAGGGGGTTTTAAATTACACTGAGAAATTAAATGTAGATTCAAGCTGCCGCACAGGCTGAGGCTTGTACATTCACAATCTTCCAACTGACACTGTCGCAAAAGTCGTCTTTATTTTTTAATTTAAACATTGCCCGACACTAAATATGTCGCGAAGTTTATTTTTTACTACAAATCGTCCGACGACTCCGCTGATTCAACTTCGATTGTCCTTCTCTTCACCTTCACCATGTCATCGCTCCCGGGACCCTCTCCTGTTCTTCAGATAGGTGTCGCCTTGAACGACCGCTATCGTCCGTGATCACCAGAGGGCACCAGGGGCTCAAACATCGACGTCGGCGATCACCCGAGGCGACGAACGCGACAAAGGCATGCCCGTTAATTAATTCAATTATGAATGCAAATACGAGAGACTGACCTAAACAGATTCAATTGCGAGCAACGCTAGGTAGACCAAGTATTGATGACAGAACCACTGTAGACCGGATATGGACATAGAGATTAGGATCTTAGTAGGGGTCTCTACAGAAGAGCTAGTTGACCCCACCCATATGAGTTGAGGCCTACCATGCATATACTGTCAGTGTGATAGGGCCAATAACTTATTGGCTAGTATTCAGGGTCAGCCTTAGTAACAGAGACCTTAGACCTACAAGAAGAGGGACTAGTGTCTGAATCTTCTGTTTCTCTGGTTGGGTCTTCTCCTGGTGGCTTCTGGTTGTCAGAAAGTTTGTTGGGTCTTTCTGGCTGTCCATGTCGGAAATACTTGAGAATAGAACCCGACCGAGTTGTTCTATCATATCTCTCCATTTAGCAAACAATGGCGAGTAAACTAACAGTATCAGGATTAGATAATAGATATGAGCTCTCTGGTGCCAGACAGCAAAACAATTAGTAGTGTGCTACTGTGACGGTAAAGAGCTAACATTTATTATAAGGTAAATTACTTATTTCGTTTGAGCGCGAAGGACTGCGAGTCTTTGGAATGTCGTTTTCAGAGGAAGAGACTTACCCCTTCCTTCAGTACGTTTCCATTGACGTGAATAATAATAATAGACTGGTGCACTCTGCTTAAATTTAGAGTAGCGCTTTAGAAATTTGGAGTTTACGATCGAGCACCCCATGTAGAATGGCAGTAAAAACAATTCAAATATTGCAAGATGGACTTTAGACCTTATTGGAATCATTTTGCCGGAAGTTGTCGCTATTTCAGTTGACAGTGCCTCGAAAATGGACTATTAAGATTTTCACACGCTTTCTGTGATATTAAGATATAGCCAAAATCATGCCAGCATTATCATCTGAGTTAGAATCCTTCTCTTTTCCCATCCTTCTCCTTCTACTCCTTCCCCTCCCCTCCCTCCTCTTCCCCTCTCCCCCTCCTTTCCCCTCTCACTCTCTCTCTCTTTCTCACTCTCTCTCTCTCTTTCTCACTCTCCCTGGGACTCCATCACCCTGTCACTCACACAAACACGCCACCTATCAAATCGAAATGAGTGTAGTTCATAGCGACACCTATGAGCGTACCAGGAAAAGTTCACTGACTTCATGACTGTGCTGTTCGTTTACTTTATATTATTAATTATAAAATGGCTTCATTGCTAGAGTCTTCGTGGGCTACGAGACTCGCAACTCACGAGACCCAATATCAAGCAGTCTGTTGCATATACTGAAAGATGCTTCGCCCAAGCATTCCTCTGCCAGTGGGTCCGCGGAAGACGACATTCTTCTCATCCGGCAATGTCGTACAGTGTCACAGCAAAACAACAAAACCTGCTGTTTTTTAAACACTGTACCGTAATTTTTTTTAATATTACATTTTTACAACAATGTGAATATTATACAGAAAGTTAAGTACCGATTGTTGCATTGGCGTGAATATTTTCTTCAACCGATTTGCTTTATCATTATCAAGGACGACAACGTAACAGTTAAGCTTGCATTTCTCGTTGTGATTCTGAATATATTCGTCATCACTTTGTGGACCAAAGTTTCTCCTCTGCCTCTAGCGTGCTATTTTTGATCGATTGAGTCGGCGTGTGACTCGGTATTATAGGTCGACATACATGTTTACAAGAATAGCATCGGCAGTTTGGTCCGCTTTCTATAAACGGGACACTCTGCCTAATGCCTATAGCCTACCATTATCGATGCCCTGGAGTTTGCTGATGTGAATTTTTCTCATTTTCAGCTCGAGGAGGGGAGGGACAAGGGGAAAGGTGAAGGGGAAGGGAAGGAAAGGGGAGGGAGGGGAGGGAGGGAGGGGGGAGAAGGGAGGGGTGGCTGAAATTTTAACTTGGAAATTCAAGGTTTTATGGACGCATTTTCATATGGCCTATTGCAACCGTTTTATTGGAAGTCAAAGCTTTAAGGGGTATGAGAAGATTTTACCGAAGGAGCAACAATCCTGGCATAGGTCCTGGTGTCTACTAGCAATAAACCCTGTGCTAGCGTTTTCTTATCTGAGATAAGTAATTCACTTTTGTTCTCAAGCGTTCCTCCTCTATGCTTGAAACCATACCGAGACTGCTTAAGCTCTCGCGCCAAACAAGACCAATTATCTGTGGCAACCAGGTCGACTTGACCCTAGTGGGTCAAATTACTCAAACTATCAGGCTAACTTCATAAACAGCAGCTGAATTGGCGTACAGATTAAATGCATTATTTATCAAATTTTATACCATAAACAACTGTACCTTGACTCCTTACAGAGTTCAGAGGTGCACACTGAATCGGGCAACAGGATATAAAAGTCGTAAACTGACTTTAAAATATCAGTTTTAAGTTTAGACCGAAAAACAGTATTATCGGTAGATTTGCGAATATGTGGTTGAGAGCTCTAGATTGATAGCTAGCCAGCAATTGCGAATTGACGAATTCTATAATTATTATATTATATACAATGTCATATTCCGCCATGCGGACGGCTCTCACCGCGGCTAGCTTGTAACCACAGATGTGGCTGGGATATGAACAAAGAGTTTTTGGCTCTACGCCATGTCCCAAATGCAAGATAAATAAACATAACTAGATCATTTAACGTCCTCCGGGTTGGTCTGATTGGTCCAAATAAATAAGGCTCTGAATCAGCATACAGCGGGAATTTTATTGCAGATAGAAAACCCTAGATATAAATAGAACACCCTTATAATAGCCCAGACTACTCAGAAGTGGGCCAAGTAAACATTGGGATATGCATAAGCATTATAGGCCTACTGCCTTCTGCGTTCAAATAACAGGCAGCAGACAGTGGATTTTGCCTTACACGAAAACAACGCGTTGGACGTGATGCATCAGAGGACAGCTTTTACCGTGGTAATCGTTCGCGCCCGAAAAGGTCTATACAGTAGCAGTAAGTAAGCAGACCTATACTTAACTGATGATGAATATGATGACGAAAAGGACGATGAAGATGCTGATAATGACAATGATGATGAGGCCTGTATGACAAATATCTTTACTTCTTTAGTGTCGGTGCCTTAATTAACCAGCCATAATTGATTATTGTTAAAAAGGGTGACCCTAATTAAGCGGGGCTTGTGCCCCTTTTGGGTCTCCTCTGGTCCTTAGCTAATGCACCGATATGTAATAATCAAGTTATAATAACTGTTGTTAATTGTAATATGCATTGTGCTTCTGGAAATAAAAAAAGTTGTCTTATAGGCCTGCATTAGGCATCGACGGATGGCGCATCAAAGAACAGTCGTAGTTTGGTCAATAAAATTAATGTTGTAGAGTTAATTTAATTTTAGGACATTCAGCCTAAATGTTTAGATCATTCAGTCATGAATGTGTCTATGTATGCTTAGACTAATTCAGTTGTTGATGTAACCTAACATCCTTGAACTAGCATAGATTATTTATAGATAAAGATTATTCGAGTAATGATTTGTCTTCGATTAGTTTGCATAGTAGATGCGGTTCGTTTTCGCTATAGGCTACAGTGTGAAATTGTGAATTATTTGATAGATATATAATAGGCTTAACAAATTCAGACCCTGAAGACATGAATTTATTTATGTATTAATGAGCCCCGTGGGAACAACGAATAGAATAGAGCAGCGTGACTCGTACAGAATTAATGACAACACAAATGCTCGAGTAATTAGCCTAACCATAACCTCAAGATTGCTATCTCGCCCATAGAACCTAAGTTAAAGAAACGAACATATGCTCAAGCGCTCAGTCGAACAAGCGGGTTCGGTTCTAGTTCAAAATTCCAGAGTCAGGCAGGTAGACTACAATTTTTAAGTTTTGAATACTTGCGCAGAGGTTGCAAGAGGTGCTGTTTTGACATGTGCGTACGATGTATGCATGTATGTGTATGATGAATCTAAGTCGTAGCAGAATCGTCTACGTAATCTGTTCCTTCGTGGAGCCAGACATAAGCATAACATAAGGTCGCTTGCTTTCTAAATAGAGTTCCAACTGCTGAGCAGCAGGTTTCTCTGTAACCTTTGATAACAATGTTAGGTTCAAGATTGTTCAGTAATAATTATTGGTGATATAGTTTCTGGACCAACTACCTGGTTCTTTAGTGAAGGTAGATAACTGCGCGTGTTTGATCTGCTGGTAAAAATCCTTTCGCCATGGACACATTCGTCAATGAGAAAAGTTGGAACTTGGAATAGGGTCACGCGCCCTGGTTTAGTGCGGACAAGAGAATAGAAGCGATGCTAGACCTTCACCACGCATTGTGCACCTCTGCGAAATCGTCCAGGTGGCAATTGTAGATTATGCGTGATGCCTGAGCAGCCAAGAAGCGTTGAAATATCGTTCCAGAGCCGCGAGTTGTTCTTACAGTGAAAAGCGATCAGGCTTTACTAGCAGACCTAGTATCGCTCCATGTCTTAGAACAGGGATGGGCAACTGGCGGCCCGCGGGCCGGATCCGGCCCCCGGGGACCTTTGAACCGGCCCTTGGCATGTCTTTGATATTAGCACTGTACCTGGCACTTTGGGGACCTTCTATCCGGCCCTAGTTTGGGAACCTTTTATCCGGCCCTACACAAATGAATTTCTGTAAATAGACCGACATTAAACATCTGTTTTTTATTTATTGAGAATCCGGCCTCTGGTCTATACTACATGTATAGTCAACTAGTTTAGGCCTACTTCTCGGTCATCAATGTAATCTACTCTCTACATGAAACAAGACCACAAGTGGGTAGGTTTGCTACTTTAGAACCTATTATCAGAACTTTTCAAACGAAGTTGTTATTCTGGGGAAATCAAATATCAAAAGGCAATACTGTGCATTTTCCATGTTTTACTGATTCTGCAAATATCAAGAAGTGCACAGAACAAATAACAGTTACTGTATTGAAAGTAGAGTTACAGTCCATGTTTGCTGATTTACTGCCCATGAACTAGACTTAAATTGTTTGAATCTCCCTTTTCCATCTATGCCAATTGAGCACAAAACTCATTGCAAATGGAATTGATTGAACTCCAATGCAACAGTGAGTTGGAAAGGAAATTCAAATTTTGTGAGGTACCTCTGATTGAGTCCTACAAACTGTACAATTCTCAGAATTCTAACTCTTCACTTAAATTTTCATAGCCTGAAACTGGTTGTACTGTTTCCACGCATGATGCACCTAGGCTATATTGTGAACAGTTCTTCTCAAAGATGAAACTAAAAAAGTGCAAAAACAGGTGCAAACTAACAGATGACAATCTCTCCAATGAACTTCGAATTGCCACTTCGAACATTACAGCAAACATTGAGGATTTGTGTCGTGAAAAGAAGTGTTAGATCTCACATTAACTATAGCACAACAAATTAATGGATGCATTGTGCAGATTAACAGTTTTATGTATTTTAAAACTGAATAAAACATATTTTGTTTTGTTTATTAATTTTTAGTGTAGGACTGTTACGTATTAGGATAATTAGGTTTTCGTCATAAAAATTATCGTCATTTGCTTTAACGAATATTGAGTAAAATTTAGTTTGAATAAAATTAATAGCGTTTCATTTTCTAGACAAATGAATCTGCAAAAATTAGCTCGCGATTGGCATACGGCCCCTGAGCTGCCCTTAAAACCTTAAAGCGGCCCTCTGTTAAAAGAAGTTGCCCATGCCTGTGACTTAGAAGATTGAATGTCTTATCTGGGATTATTATTACTGAAGGGATTCGAAACGGACGAAAATTGGGTCATTGCCCTAGATTATGTCTGTGACTCTGATTTTACATCCGGGACCTTTGCAGGTCAGATCAATTTTATTCCCGTTTCTTTTCTGGACGATTGTCGTTACGAAACGAAAGTGACTTAATTCAATAAAAATATTTGCAACGTGTGTATCTTGTAAATTACTAAAACAACGTCGAGAATGATTTATTTGGCTTTGTTTGCGTTTGTTCCGTCGAGAGTATTTATCCTGCTGAGTGCCCGGATGACAGTGTAATATAAAAATAGACGGTCACATAGATCGCCCGCGATGTTTCATAAAAGACGATCTCTGATTGGCTGACATATTGCCGCTGCGTATCCCGTCAGTAATAATAGTCCCAGGTCTTATCGCAGATTTAGAATTTTTTCTCTGCGATGTAATCTTAAAACGAGATTCGGCTTGCGAGACTGTCGTCGCATCTGCGTACACTTTGATTCAAGCAGTGAAGTGGACAGTTGCATCTGATACGAACGGAAAGTGATGGAAGCAGGCCGCTGACAATGCAGCGGAGCTTAGAATCGTAAAGGACGGAATGGAAGACTGGGCGGAAGGCCCACCGATTCTCTACGTAACATACGCATAATTATGTGCATGAATATAACGATAGAAATTACACGTAGCTATCGTGCTATTTATATAATACCCTCTAGGATCTTTCAGAGATGTCAATTGGACCACAAAAGATTAGAGTACATTGTCTTTTGTAGCTTCCGTCAGAAAGCTGAGACTCGCTATTGCTTTCAACCATGGAGCACACTCTGATACTCCTAGACATAGTCCTATTACTTAATGTCATTCGTAAAAGTGGTAAGCCTTTAGAATTTACTGTTTTTAAATGATTTATGATGGCAGTTTTCTGTTCATAATTTATAAGCTTTATGGGTTTTCAAATAACTTGTGTGGGCGGCGGCCTAATACCTTTATGCTGTAAATGAGGAATTGTAATGTTTTGAGAACGATGGCTACTATGAAGTGAGCTTATATTCTAACTGAAACATACAAAATATGAACTATTAAATCTGATGTTGGCATCAAAAAGTGTAAGCTTTAAACCATTTTATAATGTTATAACGGAAAGCCACGATCCTGTAATGCGTGGGCAAGAATTCGATCATAGAGAACTGTGGTAGGCGGCAGGACCAATGATAAAGAATTGAGTGACTGAAATTACACAGTTATATTGAATTTTGAAATTTCAGATTCAAAGTTAATTGTGATTCCTCGAGACACTGAGGTAAAGATTAACGATTCGACTTATATGAACTGTTCGACGTCTCTTCAAGCAAGCGAAATCCAGTGGCTTCACGACAATGACTACGTTTACACTGGAGTAGCTATTCTAGAGCCGTACAATGTAAGATTTTCGGTTGAAATGAACTCCTCGACAGGAGCCAGCAATTTAGTTATTCGATCAGTCCAACCTTCGGATGCTGGACAATACCAATGCTCAGACGATGAAGGGTTTGGCGAACGGAGGTCGGCTCAGCTAATAGTTTTAAGTATGCTAAGATTTCAATGACTTTCAAGTCTTCAAAGAAATAATATTTGTCTTCAAAAAGCAGATACAACAGTGGCTAAAACGTTTCCTGCCATAAAAGTTCTAGAGTCTAAGCACATTAATTGTTTCAGGTTTTCAGATTGTTTTGTCTGACAGAAGACCACGGTAAAGTCTTACTATATACTACAATTATAGTTATTTATTACTGGGCACTTATATCTATGGGTGTTCTGGTTGCATTAGGGTGGTTGACACTGGTTTAGCCTACCATAGTTAGTAACCAACTCATGACTTTGTATGAGATGGCCCTCCAAAGATTAAACTCAGTTATTCGTCATGTTTATTAGACCATGTGCTGATCACGTCAAAACTATTAATACCTCACTTAACTTATATTATCCTTATTATAGTATATCGACAGCTCGAGCGATTCGAAGCCATTGTCGTCCTATGCAAAGAACAGATAGAAAAACTTATTGGTGAAAGATGTTCACTATTTAAGTACATTTTGCCGAATTACTACACTGGCAAACTTGAAAAAAAACATCCTACATAGACCGATATGTGTATTTAAGTTTGATCAATACCAAAATAAATTGTTACTGTCGGTTTATGTGTTATGATCATAGGCAGAAGAATCCCTGAGATAAATTGAGGCGTTGAGCCCCAGAGTGGCCTAACATAATAATTTATGCAGTTTATCAATGGGGTTAGGCATTTGCAAATCTAATGTGCTTTAGATGCTGATCCGGTCTGCAAATCCAATATGCAATCAGACGGAGTCATTGGACCAAACAGTTGCGGTATAGAACCAGACGAAATCCAACTTTCTTGTAGCAGTAAATACCACGGCGACACTCCGCTTATCCTCCAATGGAGAGAGAACGGAAACAACCAATCAATTACAGCAGGACAGTTCACTGTTACCACCAATAATAATGAGGTAATCTACAAACTAAGGATGAAAAGTACACTCGATCTGAACAACGCTTGGTTCATCTGTGAAACGACAAGATCTGCCAAGAGAAACTACAGTTGCTCGTCTGACGCAATAAAAATTTCACGTGAGTAGGCCTACATATTTATCACCTGCAGTGAAACACAGGCAGGTCAATGACAATAAAATTAGTCTAGGAATTTCTAACTTTTCATTGTTTTACTGATTTTTCCTTTTATAGAAATGCCTTCTAATTAATAATTTGTTGTATTAATGAATAATTAACTTATGCAACTCTAGAAATTTAACTGTCTAAACTCTCAATAATAAATCGCGCCTTTCATAGCATTGCGGATAACTAGTTACGAAGCATGGAACGTAAGGCTCATTAACAGATTGGAAACGTGCAGAAGACAGAAGAAGCTGAAAAGCAAAAGGATCCGAAGAACACGAGCATTAGCATCTAACTGCTAAAAAACATAGACACAAACTGTTAAAACAGTCAAATTACGACCATTGATGTACTTTGCATAAATGTACATATGATTTTTCTAATGACGCCAATCATCGTCGATATGACGGCGTCGTTAAATAAACGAATTACACACACACAAGAACACGAGCTGGGAAAACACCTTAAAATGTGTAGGCCTACTGCAGAAGGTTAACAGACTTTCTGAAAACATTCTTCAAACAGGCAACAAATGAAGACTTTAGTTGCTCTTCCTCGGCTTGACCTCCCCGGATTCTGACTTGGCACCCGAACGAACAGAGAAGCCTGCCTATTGCGGCTTTGATTTGATATAGCTGATCTCCCTGACTCGGCTTTTGTGTGGCGCGGAGAAAGTTTGAAGATTTACAATACATAAACACCGTTTTTATACAGACTAAAGTCCTGGATTAATTAGAATTACTGCTACGCAAGTTGCAAGGAATAGGCGGAGTTGTTGTATAAATATAAAAATAACAATAATCATAAAAGCCAATTCAATTCTTCTAAATCTTGGCTGATTCAGAAGCGGATTTAACTATCTGCTGCCGCCAGTCCAAGTATTTCTTGTCACCCCGTGCGCTCGTCTCCAGCCTCTTTGTAGCCAGGGGTTCAATGGGTGAAGGTCCGCCTCCAGTCTCCACCGTCCACCGGAGCACACTCGGGGCCGTGTACGCCATCCAACTGGCATCGTCCAATTTCTGGAGGGGCCTGAAATCGTGGTTCAGAACGAACTAACGTCGTCCAGCCTATAACACCGTGCGAAATGACCATACTGCTGTAGTCATCTACATTCGATCATCTCGGAGACTATAGGATATGTTCCATGCGCCTGAAAACTTCACAGTAACTTCTGCAATTGTGACTTTCGCGCGTATATGGAATTTTCTGGATTCTTCTGAGTCAGGCACCACTGCTGTTACCCACCTAAACGCCGATACCAAATTATGCTGCTTGGTGACAGAGACAAGTGTGCATATACGACACATATACATAGTCATTTAGGCTATTGTAGCCTAAATGTCAACTGTCAGCGCAAATGCTTAAAGTTAAGTAGCAAGTACATTTACAACTGTTTGTTTAAACAAAGATACTTTTTTCTTCCTGAACAGGTGCCTGCGAGGACCAGCGACCCGAAAGACTCGTTCATGTAACACGGTTGAAGTGTGGTCGCACTTTTTAATTGCAAGACCAGACGATCAGCAGCGTTGATGACCACCTGAAGCCTAATGATACAGCGCTGTGGCAAGCCATCAAAAAAGGCGACATTGCAGTAATCAATTCAACAGCATCCACACCAGTAACGAAAGGGCTGCGATCCAATTTTTCCAACCTTCATGAGGATGAGCGCCAGAAGAATTAAGGTTATGTAGAGTCCGCTGAACTGTATCGAGGACAGAATGCAGCAGTGAGAATTGCAGATGTGCTATCAGAATGGTTTAAGATTGGAAAAGGAAAGGAGTGAGACAAGTTGCCCGATTTGTTCACTTGGTGGCAGAAATGGTAATGAGAGAGGTACTGGAGTTTTTTAAGGGAGGATACTGAATTTGACGAAGGAGGATTACAAATCTTAGATATGCGGACGACATCGTGTTGATTGCTACATCAACGGAGGAGTTGCAAGATCTGAAACAAAAATTGATAAGAGCAGGGACAAAATACGAACTAGAAATCAGCAGGGGAAAAAACGAAGTCATGGGTACTGACGGACAGAAGATTGAAATCTTTGCAGAAGGAAGTGTGTTGAAAGAAGTAGATAGATTTCAGTACTTGGGGATACAATCACAGTTGATGGGAAATGCGAAGAAGATATAAAAATGCGACTGGGATTGGCCAAGAACGTGCTGACAGATCTGAAAACAGTGTGGAAAACAGAGGTGTTACAATTTCCACTAAGTTGAGACTGCTTCAGTCTCTGATATGGCCTTTGGCAACATATGGATCGGAATCATGGACATACAGAAAGAGCGAGCAGAGAAGAATATCATCAATCGAGACAACATGCTATAGACGAATTCTGGGAATACCTTGGACGGCCAAGAGGAGAAATGAGGAGGTGCTGCGGGAGGTCGGAGGAATTAAACTGTGGGGCGAAATAATAACAAAGAAATTGACTTACTTCGGATACATAATGAGAAATACATAAAATTATTTGGAGAAAGATATAGGGCCTACTCATACGAGGAACATACGGAATAAGGAGGAGAGGAAGACCTGGTAGGATGTGGATTGACGATATGGAAGAATGGACAGGAATGACTCTGGAACAGGCAGTGCGAGCAGTGCAACAGAGAGATTCGGTTTGTCCATTGTGCCGCCAAAGTTCGCAACGACGACGACGAGAGTTCGCTGAACTACATGTAGCTCTAAGCGTTAGCGAATAGATGATCGTGTCGCACCACTTAGGCCATTGCCATAAAAAACATTTATTTTTCAGTTTTATCATTTCTGGTGCAGTAATGTATGTAGTAATAAGGGGCATTATTGCTTTTGGTTCTTAATTCAACCAGATGTCTTCAGCAGCGAAGTCACAGTAAACATGACTATGAATGACGAAGTCAGTTGTTTTGCAAACACCAGCCAATCATGCAGTTACAAATGGAAATGGTTCAGTGGTGATAATGTCACAACAGAGTCTGATAATCAGATTTTAAAACCAAAGAAAGTTGGATGGCATCGGTGCGAAGCCACATGTTCATTTGGGAACAGATTATGCACAGTGGAGGCCATGTATGCTGAGGTTTATCCAACTGAAGGTAGGAGTATTTCAGTTCTATCACGGGACCTGGCTCGGAATTGCGATGGCTTTCGCAGTTTCATATCGTCTATTTTTTGGGATCATTACTGGCATTCATGCATTTCATTTTAATTAGGAGTTCTACTATTCACTGAGTTTTACTTTTCTCGCCTATACTTTTTGCACGCTGTACATTTATTGGTTAGTTTGAACGTCCTTATGTTAATAATTATATGGATTTAAAGTCGACTTTTTATTTAATGTAACCCATTATCTCTCCTTAATCCACAGAGAATTTGAAAGTGCAATGGATGTCTGGGGTCCCTTGAGTAAGACAAATGTCTTAACGAATATTCCATTCTTAGCACAACTGATAAGTGACTCATTAGTTTGAAAATAAAGGGAGGTAGTAATTGTTTTCTTTTAGCTATCAGCGGGCAAAAGCTTTTGGCATGGTTGGTCCTGCTTGTTCTACCAATGTCTGCACTAATCGGTGCCGTCATATATTGCTGGAGGAAGAAGCGTATGTGAAAATCTAGTTCATTTGTCGTTTTAACGTCACGGGGAGTGTTTGCCACCTATTTTACTTAACGCAAAACCACCCTCAGAAAATACGTATAGTCTACCAGCCCTTACACCATAGACAGTTTCCTTTATTCTCTTTTAAGTATGATGTGTGTCTCAAATTGAATAAGTGCGTGCACTTGGGTATTTGTGTTATGACAGGTCTAGGCCTACTGTAGGGCCTACACAGTGATTACAGAATGGCTATAAATTATAATTCAGTCAGAAGTTTTCATTGGTACAACTTTTGCATCTTTGTGACATTATTATGCTAACATTGTCTTCTATGCGATTGCCGTGCAAAGTTTGTATGCAGTTGAAAAATATGTCATTAAAAATTTCAGTTTGTCGCCGTCTTTGCCACACCTTGGATACGGTCACCCGCGACAGTCTCATCACTCCCCTCGCAAACTACACCGTTCCACAATCGTCATTTCGACCGGTAATTTAAGTTGTGCTTTGTAGGATTACGGGAACATCGTTTATGTAATACTGGATGATGTGATTTTCTGAGAGAGAGACAGACAGACAGAGAGACAGACAGATAGAGACAGTGACAGAGACAGACAGACACCAGGAGATAGAGACAAAGCTAGAGAGAATGAGTCAGTGAATTCAAAAGTTAAAACCCGATAAGTCTATTTTACACAACAAATATTCGTATCTGTGTCTCTTTTAGACGAAATTGCTATTGATGTACCGTAATGTTAGGGTTTGTCAATTTTCGAAAGGTCAATATTTAAAAAGGTAATAGGGATAAATTTGTACATTTTCTTGTGGAAAATCGAAGTATAGATATAAATTTTGTTTTCAATTAGATTTACCTACTTCGATTTACGCTCAAATTATCGTGTATTAACGTAAACAAACTGCTTTAATATTGAGCTACCTGAAATATTTTAAAAGACTATAATATGAGTTTCTTGTCTGTTAGACATTGTAAAATGTGTAATATTGTGTATTATAATTACTGTATTATTGTTATGTATTAATGTCTTTTAATCATGAATTATCAATTTATCGTACACTGTGTGCAACATAATTATATTAATGCATATTAGAATTTAGCCATTCTTTAGCATAATGTGTGTATTCCTTTTTATATAGTCAGAATGTCCCATGAAAAAACAAGATTACTAGCCTGGACTCATTTACATCACTTAATTGGGTCAGGCAGAGAACTGCCTACAGCAGAATAACCAACTGTCAGGGATCTCATTAGATATGGGTTGTACCTGCGAGAGATGAGTGACCAAAATAGACGGAATTACAGCAATGACCAACTTGTCACTGATCTAATGACTGGCATACTTGCTCAGTGTTGGGGAGCAAATCCTAAATTCACTGAGCCAGTCATAAACACCGATACTAGAATCAAAGCAAAGTTGAAATCCACGTGGGAGCAAGGAAACAAGGTATCTTTCCCCTCCAGGGGTTGAACCCCTAAATTCGCTCTGCCTGAAATTCAGGCAGAGCGAATTTTTAGGGGAAAGATAGGTTTATGGAAAAGCTCGACAGACTCATGGACATACTTACCTGCAAGTGTGACATCAAGTGTTGTACTGATTTGGGTTGTAGTTCTGCCTGTGTTAGTGGAGTGCACATACATTGTATTCTGTGACCTTGTGAAAACTAGGAAGAGAGTACGAACTGTACGATACAATACTACGGACATAACCAGCATAGACCTGGCCCGTCTAAGATACCAGACTGGATGGAGGGAGACAGCGGAGGTTGCTACTGCTGTCTGGATTGATGCCGGGCTCGATATCCAATAATTATTTAACACTACTTTGGTGATTTATCACAACAAGGTGAGGGGAGCTCAGGAGAAGAAACTCGATGCAAAGTTTGGCATAAGTTGTATTTTCTTTGAGGGCGTCGTGGTGAAATGAATGTCATGTTGAAAGCAGAAGAAAATGGAAAAATATATCCAGGTATTTTTAAAGACGAGCATATTACAGTTTGCATTGAACCAGGAAGTAGATATCTGTGGCATTTTGTCCCTGCTAAAGCAACTAAAACGAAAACACATGCTGAAATAATTGCTGATAGTCTGGTTGAGTGGTTGAATGAAAGAGGAGCAGCTATTGGAGGTGATTCCAAATTTCCAAGCATAATCTGAAGGGAAAGAATCTGAACAATTTGAGGATGATTGTGGAGTTCTGTGTTGGGGTCTATAATTATTGTTACGTGGTTCAATGTAAAGATAAATAACAACTGGACACAAGGACCCACCAGGCGTCTACTTTTCCAACTACAACTGATCAAAGCACAGAGTGAAGAGGTGAAGACGATTGTCATGCCTACAGTGAATAGGTCTGCATGATATACTCTTAGTGAGTGTGTGTTGCAAGCAATGTTGTGCAGTGATGAGAAGCAGGAGAGAAGAGATGCAGTGGGGAAGATACCGAAGATCAGAGGTGAAGGAGATGAGATGACATAAGTAAGTAAGTAAGTAAGTATATTCTTTAATTAAACCAATTGCATATCCGCACTCTGGTGTACATACATCGTAACAACAATCAACAGTTAATGGCAATAGGAGTACAACATTCTAACAATAAACATAGCTTGGAGATAGCCGGGTGAGACCCAGGAAAACAACCAACAATCAACCCTGAAGCGACTACAGTCGTCTCGCAACTGATTGACTAGAGCTCTGGAGTCTCTGAGCCCCCCTTTTACTTGCCCCCTAACAACAGAAAATATCAAGACACTTGTGGCCAACCCATTGGTGGTTCCCGTCTGGCCATCACACACAGTCTGTTGAGAGGTGTGTGAAAATGGCTGCTGGTCATGTGTACAGTCATGAGAGGAGAAACCATTACATCAACGTAGTGGATCCGTTCACGCCCCGGGCGTTATCGGATCCCCAGTACTACATTCACGCCCGTCGCGTTATTGGCTAAAGCCTGTCACGTGAACTTGTTGTCTTCCCGTGGAAGTTTGATATGGCGGACATCTGGAGGGTCGGTTAGGGCCACGTTAGGATTCGTGGGGTCGTTTAGGGTAAAATTAGGGGTCGTGAGGGTCGTTTAGGGTCAGATTAGGCGTCGTGAGGGTCGGTTAGGGTCAGGGTTAGGGTTAGTGTCGTCTTTAGAAAACACGGTGAACAACCTTCCACCGCAATCGGCAATGTTTATCGGTCGGTTCGTTTCAGGTACACACAATCATGTGACATGCATTGACCAATTGCGAGGCGGGCGTGATTCTAGTCCCAGGGATCGGCTCACGTCGGGCGTGACTGTATCCACGACCTTACATCAAAGGTCAAATGGTCAGCCGTGAGCTTATAGGTCGAAACAGAAGCAAGCAGGACATGATATCTTTGGTTGATTTTGTACAATTCTATTAACTTGACCACACAAATGACATTTGCTATGATAGTATGAAAGTTTCTTTTTTGACACCGTGTGGCTACAAATTTTATTCAGTTCTATTGTACGTTGACTACGTCCCAATCAATTGTATGTAATTATGGCTCATTTAAACTGTAAATCGAAGTAGCTTGCACACCTTTTAGGCTGTTTCTGAAGCTATATTTGTATTCAGCATGTATAAATGCACACTTTCCTCGCTAGACGTTTGTGAATTTCGGGAAAAAATGATCTTACACCCCAAATTGACACACCCTAGTAATATGTTATTGATTTGTGTGATTGCGTGGCCGATTGGTAAGAGCGCTCGACCTATAACGCGCAGAGTGCAAATTCGAGTCTCTCCAAGGCTGCAACTGCATAAGGACCTTGAACAATTCCTTCACTCACAATAATTATTGCTCAAGTGCCACTGATGCTCTGTCATATGGTCGTGTGCAATTTTGAACTTTTAAAGAGTACAATGTAAAATTCAGCTATACTGTTTTGTTGTTTTTGAAATATATTTGCACATGCTTCTATTTCAGACAAACTTCCAGAGAGATACAATTCGAGTACACTCTTAGTTAAGACGAACAGCGGCGGATTCAGCGCAAATGCTGAAGAAGAAAACAAAGCTATTTGGAGATTGACGATCCTAGACACATGTTCGATCTAAACTGAAAACTTGCCTCTTCCAGTCTACATGTACCTACGGCTCTTAATGGTTGCCCGACTTCAATGTGCACTTCTGAATTTTTAAGTATGGTACTGTATTGTATGTCACTTTCGATGCTCAACAATGTCAAACTAACGATTCTGTCTTCGACATTGACGCTCTCGGTGTGTTTTTAATCAATTTGAGTTTTGTAAACGAACTTTCTCTGCTGTATTTTGTCTCCATCAGAACAAGATAAGCCTATATTCACAGTGCTGTCTCAACATTTGGAAAGGTGTCATTGAGTCCTTTTTGTGATTAACCAGTAAAGGATGTTTCATTTGTCTGTTCGTGAGCAACTGACTTTGCTAGGTCAGCAAACTGAATCATTTCGTTTTCGGCTGATTTTGAGATGAACCTGCCTGATAATAGAAACTTTAACACACAAGTGCAAAAGTCGCTTTGTGTGTTTATTAAAATGAGCAGTTTCTAATAATTTATTCTGAGTTTTTGATCATTGTTACTGTTATGCTTAACAAATAACAAAAATAATTCTAAAATATTGAAAAACAATTCTTTGGCATTTGTGAGGGCCCCATAAGTGTGGGGCCCCTGTTCGGCCGAACATATTGAACATGCCTTTATCCGCCTCTGGCTGAGGAGGACTCGATATGGTCGCTTAACATAGAGTTACTTTGTTGATAAGTTCAATAAGCTAGAAGTAACTGATCTGCCGTATATTAAAACAAAACACACACAGATTGTACAATATACAGCAACAAAGAACGGACGTTAACTTACACCTAGCGATTGGTTTCCACAGAGGTCAGTTGTACATCAATGCTCGTAAGTTTATGCCTGTGGAGAGGAAAATTAAGAAGCAGTATACATATCGTATGCATTCGTCAACTTCAGCTCGTTCAGAATGCAGCAGCCAGACTTCACATATATCCGACTACATGCGGCCTGATCTACACTGGCTTCCACTTGCTGATCGTGTTAAATTCAAGTTCGCTACGCTGGTTTGGAAGGCTACGACTGGCACTGCTCCGGACTACATTGCTGAGCTGTGCCTTCCAATTGGCACTCAAACTGGTCGGCGGGCTCTCCGGTCTTCCTCGCGAAATGACTTGATCGTTTCGAACCACCACCCGTGCTCGTCGGGTCTTCTCGATTGCGGCGCCACGGATCTGGAATACTCTTCCGCCATCTGTGCGTGCCACTAATGCTGCATGTGGCTACATGGTTTTCTCTCGACTCTTAAAGACGCACTTTTTCAGTTGTTTGATAGCCACGTGTTGAGCGCTTCTGTGAGACTCTTAAGTGGCGCTGTATAAATGTCTTGTTACATTACATTACATTCAACAGTTTGAATTGTCTTATATAATGGTCCACCGGTATATTACATTGGCTATGATAATACAGACATATGCACGTCTACTGTTTTGCGATATTTCTGTTGATCAACTTACAAAACACCAAAACCGCATTAGGAAGTACCTCGCAACAGACACTGAGCACTCAGTGAGCAGGCCAATCAGCTTAAATTAGACACTACCATCTGTATACAAGATAAATCTCTTCAAATCACACCAGTGGAATCAGAGGCGGCGCCAGCCTTTTTGCAACCAGGGCATAGCCATGGCGGTTATACAAGTAGCCAGTTCCAGGGGCGATTTATGGCGAGCACATTGCAAATATTCTGGCAGCCTTTTGGCAGGGCAACGACCAGGGCAAAGGCTTTTTTACTAGGGCATTGGCCCTGGCTTGCCCTGCTGTAGTGCCGCCACTGAGTGGAATCGCAGAGCATCGCAACAACTCGATTACCTTTCATAGTAAATTCGGAGTCTATATAAGAGAATGAAGGGATACAGATGCCGACCCTGAACAGACTCTATTAGATGATAAAGACGTTCAAAATTTATTTGACTGTTTATCTAAAATGGAACAAGAAAGAAGAGATAATATCTCTCTGTAAAATGACACCATCAGTTACCCGCCTTCCTCATCTTCACCATCTTCGCCGCTTGCCTCATCTTCATTGGAACGCGTTACCGACTCCGTCTGTCAGTTTACGTTGTAAATGAAAGGAACCGATTCCTGTGATTTCTTTTTTGGGCGCTGTAGAAAGTTTGAGATTATGATCAAAATAGACATTGGCAGCCTGAGATTTGCTGGAGGATACAGTAGTGGCATAGTAGCATGATAAATAATACATACATGATGCCTATGTACATAAATGCAGGCATACATGCATGCATGCATAGTAGCCTACATACATGATGGATACATATATACACGATTGCGTGCTGCTTTACAGTGAAACCTACAGAATGCTTGGAACGCAGCATGCTGCAGGTTTGTCTAACTTATCGTCCTACGCTGCTAGGGGTTGGAGCAGAATCTCGAACCAAATTTCTGCCCTGACAGATATTTGAATTACCGATCTCTCGACAGTCCTGCACGTTAACCACTATAATGGACTAGGCCTATCGCACACCGCATAATTATGCTTATATGATATACATACAAAAAATAATACATATGTAGGCTATACACGTTTTTACAATATACAAAGTATATAATGTAAGACTTAAGTATAATTTTATATTACGCCAAAATTTGCCAAATACATATGTAGGCCTAGATAATTATGTACAAGACGCATTCATAGATATAATGTACAAAATACTTAGGCCTACATAGGCGCATATCGAAAATGTGCACACATCGTATGCATATCATAGAAAGTGACAACAAAATGTACCTTGGGATTTCAAACAACAGAACAGCTGCTGGTAATTGCTCTGAGCTAAATACAGCTGCGATACTTATAGAATGCTTGAATGAGAAACCAATTTCTAGAGTGCGATATGAGGTCGGGGTTCGCAGGGTCGGGGAAATGTCCTGGGGAAATACCCAGAGGAAAATGTCCTAGCTTCCTCCTCAGAGATAGCCATTACTGCATTCGCCGTCACCTTAACGACAATCAGCCATTGTTATCAAACTCGAAAATCTTTAAAACACAGAGCACACGAAAATGTTAAGGTTGAATATTATGTGAAGCGCAATAATTCGTCCTCCTAGACCCAATACCTCTGCATTACGGGACTACAATTGGAGATAGGGTAACGCCACCGTTAAAAACAATGTAGGCCTAGTCCTCTTATCACACATATTCACATATCTATATACATGTATATATGTAATGTATTACCTCTATGTAGGCACTCTATGCCTACCGATGAAATATTTAAATTGTACCGTGTCCCTAGTATTGAACAGATTAGAATTTTTCAAACTAGCGAATTTATGTTTAAATATTTTCATAATCAATTACCAAGGGTCTTCAATAACTATTTCACTACTACGTCTCTATCCTAAACCCCTACCCTGTACGTTCTGCTGCAAATGTTAAAGTAGCTTTTGCTAGGACTAATTCTCGGATGTTTTCTATAAAATGCGTTGGCCCCCGGACATGGAATGACATACCTCTCACCATACGTAATTTAACTAATATCTCTCTGTTCAAAATAAGACTACGGTCTCATCTTATTACCTAGTGCTCATTAAATTTATTAGTCTTAGTTAACTAGTTAAGAATTACTATGTTATATCTCATACTTGTGTTTCAGTTGTTCTGCCATAACTTTGCCTTTGTTACAGGTGGCCCATTAGCGGGACCTAGGTCCCTTAGGGTCGTATTCCTTTTGATCCCCTTTGTCTGTTTTTTCTTTCTCTGTTGTACTTGCTTTTCGTTGTTTGGGTTCAATAAAATTTATGGTTTATGGTTATGGTTATGTTTTATGCACATTCATAATGTGAAAATTATGTAGGCCTATGCAGCCGAAAGCGCATATACAGGGTGGGTCAAAAAAGTAACCTCCTACGCATTTTGCTAATATTTCGGCCAAAAGTAAGAATTTTTAAATCACGTTTTACAGGCTTAAAGGTAATTCATATTTACGTACAATGGCCAAATTTCACCAAAATGTTTAAAACACAACAAAAGTTATA
Source organism: Aporrectodea caliginosa (assembly GCA_020284085.1). Classification (NCBI taxonomy): domain Eukaryota; kingdom Metazoa; phylum Annelida; class Clitellata; order Crassiclitellata; family Lumbricidae; genus Aporrectodea; species Aporrectodea caliginosa. The sequence goes on from JACEVL010000647.1 coordinate 110,815, forward strand.
TCACTTTTAGTGAGTCCACCCACTGATTTTTGATGGTTCAAAAAAGTAATGCAACAAAAAGCAACAAAAAACGATTTTACTAAGTTACTTCTCAAATAACTGTTATCAAACAAACTTGATTATTGTTTCACAACCTGAGTTCAATGTGTCCACCACCAGTGCCCATACATGTTCTGAGCCTTTTTTGTAAAGTTTTGATGTCTTTGTTGATGGGTTCCAGAGGTAAATCTTCCCACATCAACTTCAATGCGACCTTCAATTCTCTTATCGTTTTTGGCTTTGGTCGCAGATTGTGGTATTTCTCCAGCATAGCTCCCCTTACGTGATTATCCATTTGTTGGAGTGCGGAAGATTTCGGCCTTCCGCTGCCTTTGCGACTTTCCAGAGCCGATCCCCTTTCATCAATGCGAGGGCATATTTCTTAACGGTAGGCCTACTCAGCTTCCACTGTTTATCAGGGCAAGCGGCGATTAGAGCTTTAGCTCAAAGATCCTGCTCATGAAGTGTCTGCATACGCATTTTGTCTGTCATTGACACCTTGCCCATCTTGATATTTTAGAAATATCAATTTCATTGTTTCAATAAAAAATTATTAATCTGAAAAATTCTTTATTTACCAACTTGATCGTCTTCTTGCTAAGTGACGTCACAGTGAAGTGCAGCTAAGCTGGTACCCTCGTTTCTTTTCTAAATAGGGTCTAATAATGATATGTACCTGGCAATATCAAGTTTGTTTGATAACAATTATTTGAGAAATGACTTAGTAAAACCGTTTTTTGTTGCTTTTTGTTGCGTTACGTTTTTGAACCATCAAAAATCAGTGGGTGGACTCACTAAAAGTGATATAACTTTTGTTCTGTTTGAAAAGTTTCGGTGAAATTTGGCCATTATACGTAGATATGAATTACCTTTAAGCCTATAAAACGTGATTTAAAGATTCTTACTTTTGGCCGAAATATTAGCAAAAATGTGTAGGGGGTTACTTTTTTGGCCCACCCTGTATGTCGAAGACAACATAGTGAGTGCTGTTAGCAAGATGAAGGGGACCGGTTGGACAAAAGCACCAAACTTTCTGTGTACTTAGGCTTGGTCATGTGGTAATGGTTTTTGGTAGGAGCCACGCGATCCGACCACGGGGTCACCACTCAAAAATGCATTTTAACCAAGATGGCGGCCAATAATGGCGCCAACACAGAAAACAGTATCTATCAGGTCATAGGTAAGCTACAAAACAAACGAAGTATCAAATTTAACATTATCAAGGTCAAGGAATCGATATATCGTAGTGGCAATATTGTCTGAATGTTACTATCCAAGATGGCGTCCAATATGGCCGCCAAAACACAAAAATATGTATATATTAGGTCAGAGGTAAGCTACAACAAAAAATTAAGTGTCAAATATAATATTGTCAAGGTCAAGGAATCGATTTATCGTAGTGACATTAGTTTCCGAATGTTACTATCCAAGATGGCGATCAATATGGCCGCCAAAAACCAAAATATATATATATATTAGGTCAGAGGTAAGCTACAATAACAAATGAAGTGTCGAATATAATATTTTCAAGATCAAGAAATCGATTTATCGTAGTGGCAATAGTGTCAGAATGTTACTATTCAAGATGGCGTCCAATATAGAGGTCACGAGTGCTGAGCTACGAATGCTCAATTTAATTGCGCCAAAAACGTGCGAGCTCGATCCTGTACCCAGTCTTGAAGCTGGATGGGCTGGATTCAAGTGATTAAGCAAATTACCGCCTGATTGCAAATGTGACATTTCCTTCTAAGGTTATGGAATGTATTGTTGCTATTGTTTATCTAGATATAAATGGTTTGCTTTCCTCCCAGCAGTCTGGCTTTAGGAAGAATCACTCTATGGAGACTCTCCAAAACGCTTCAGGACTGTCTGACTTCTATGGCGTCATAGATGCCGGACATCTCTCTCTCTCTCTCTATCTCCTGACCATCTTCGATGTCAGCTCAGCTTTTGACTTTCTTGACCATAATAAGTTTTACTCCTTCAACGCCTTTCTGCTTCTTTTGGGCTGACAGACAAACCGCTAGAGTGGCTTCGATCCTTTCTGTCAGAGGGCACTAATCGTGTAGTCTTTGGCTCCTGTAGGTCCAGCTGGGTTCTGGACCTTTTGGTGTGCCATAGGTTTTAGTGCTGGACCCAATGACTTATAATTATCTAATCGTCTGGTATTGTGGTCTTGCTGGCGTCATGTGGGCTTGTGCACCAGCTATATAGGCTATATGCTGACGATGTGCAGACCTACACCCATTGCCACCCCAATTGCGGTTTGGATTGCCGTTCAGCAGATGTGCCAAGCTATAGATGCCCTTCCACTTGGTTAGCATCCAATCGCCTGCTTCTAAACGCCTCTAAGAAACAATTCATTTGTTTGGGTTGTGGTAGACGGCTGGTGAGCATTGACCGATGCCTGGTTTCGGAAAAGTTCCCGCATATCACCATATTGAATTCGGTCCGGGACTTGAGGTAACTTTGGATCAAGAACTTTGTTTTTCTCAGCACATAAATGAGCCTGCCCTTAGCTGCTATTATCAACTACGTCGATTGAGGGTTATTTCTCGCTCCCTATCCCGTGACGCTGCTGTGATCCTTATCCATGCTATTGTAACTAGCAGATAGGATCACTGCAGTTTGATCCTGGTGAGTTTGCCACAGAGCCACTTGGACTAATTGGGCGCCGTGACCGGTTTTTCGTTAAGCTGCTCGTCTTAGAGGGGCTTTCCCAAATATGCTCCTGTTTCTGTATTATATGTGGGATGTATTGTACTGGCTCTCTGTCCCACAACGCATCTCTAATAGGGTTGCTGTTTTGGTCTAGCGGTTCATCCTTGGCTGTTTCTCGGCCTATCGGAGCGATATCTTTGTCGTCCGCTTTCTGTTACAGCTGCAGCCGTCGAGTCTTCCGATCTTCTGCTGGGGGAGAACTCTTAGTCCCGATCGGGCTCGCTCCTCAATTAGGCAGCACCGTGCCTTCTCAATGGTTGGACCTTCCATCTAGAATGGTCTCCCATTAGAGATTCGTCTACTGCCTAGGGGTAGAGCCCTGCATTTAATAAGTTACTAAAGACTAATTATTAGTGCCGAAGCTGGGCTGGGAGCGCCTCTGAGTAGGTCTCCTTCGAAGGGGCGTAATATCATATTCCTTGAATAAATGAATGGATAGGTAAGCCACAATAACAAAGGAAGTGGCAATAGTGCGGGAATGCTACAATCCAAGAAATCATAAAGAGATCTTCAAAGTCAAAACCTTATAGGATCTGCTTCTGCTGTTGTGAGCGCTACAAATAGAATAAAACAGCTCAGACACAGTCCGCTTAGAGTTTTCGTCAGTGTTGAGAAGATGATGGTCCCGAAGAGCGGTTCCAAAGGCGCCCCGATCCAGGCTTTATGAGCTGAGATATACCTATTTTGTGTGTTGGCGGCCATATTGGACGCCATCTTGGATAGTAACATTCGGACACTATTTCCACTACGATAAATCGATTTCTTGATCTTGAAAATATTATATTCGACACTTCATTTTTTATTGTAGCTTACCTCTGACCTAATATATACATATTTTTGTGTTTTGGCGGCCATATTGGACGCCATCTTGGATAGTAACATTCGGACACTATTGCCACAACGATAAATCGATTCCTTGACCTTGATAATGTTAAATTTGATACTTCGTTTGTTTTTGTAGCTTACCTATGACCTGATATATACTGTTTTCTGTATTGGCGCCATTATTGGCCGCCATCTTGGTTAAAATGCATTTTTGAGTGGTGACCCCGTGGTCGGATCGCGTGGCTCCTACCAAAAACCATTACCACATGACCAAACCTAAGTACACAGAAAGTTTGGTGCTTTTGTCCAGCCGGTTCCCATCCGCTTAAATTTTCGGTCTAACAGCCCTCACTAATATATAATGACAAGAGATTGATAGCTCCTATATGGTTGCAAGTCATGTCTACCAGAATCGACAATGTTCCTGTTCGTATTGTGCGCATGCGTGTGGAGAATGAAGACTGTCAGTGGAAATGCAAGTGTAAATAACTTAATGTACATTTGGTCAACATGATTTTCTAAGGTGATTTATGGCCTCTATAAACGGTTCGGATGAGATCGACTGTGCTGGCTCAATGGAAGGGAAGCCTTTTGGTCAGAC
>JACEVL010000647.1:120000-195000 GCA_020284085.1 Aporrectodea caliginosa
TTGTATATATTGCTACCCCAACGATGCCATTTTACCTTGGATCCTTTGAGTGAAATGGAGTACCTACCTCCACATCAGCGCTCGACAGGATATATTCAACCGCCTTTGCCCGGTTAGTATTTTATGACAAGGCTTTGCAGGCGTTACTTTTCAACTGGTATTGTGCGACTAAACACCTTCACTCCTGCACACGAGGTCTTTCGTACGAAAGATGCACTTAATACTCGGACTGATTTTTCATAAAGGCGCCCTCAACTTGGGCTTTTTCGGGCTTTAACCAATGTCGGATTCTCTTTACTGAGGCAATTTTAACAATTAATTTTTAGACTGCTTGGGTTAAACCGAAGAACTTACTTGTTAATTGCTAAATTGCATTCATACATTATGTCAATGGAATACAAGGACTAACAGAAACCCAGATGTCCAATGAAAAAGAATAATTTTATGCTGCCATGAACTTAAACGCAAACTCATGGAAGATGTCATTGTCATGTTCTGCTCACCTAAGGGGTCAACAACTTCTGTAAAAATAAATAAACACTCCATATGTCACTCATTGAGCGATTACTTTATATTATTATATTATGTTACTAAATTTATATTCTTTCCTAGTTTCGGCAGCGTTTAATTATAGCTGTTTGAAGCAACAACTTGTATTTATTCAGATGTCTTCAGCAGCGAAGTCACAGTTAACATGACTATGAATGACGAAGTCAATTGTTTCGCGAACACCAGTCAATCGTGCAGTTACAACTGGATGTGGTACAGTGGTTATGACTGGATCGCTCTGCATAATGATCAGACTTTCAAACCAAATAAAATTGGATGGCATCGGTGCGACGCTACGTGTTCTATAAGGAACATATCATGCACTGTACAATCTATGTATGCTGAGGTGTATAGAGATGCAGGTAAGAGTATTCCACTCCTATCTTGTGATCTTGATATAACCTGTCAAATATTGTTATTATCTGTGATGTTGGTTTTCAGTTGATGGTTGCTTAATCCGGTTCTTTTTTTTTCCTTCCATGCAGTAAATACCTTAATGGCTGCGCTTTTAACTTTCTACTTTCAAAATGTGCATATAATTTTTAATGACTTGATTATAATATTGAGAAATGCGTGGAACGTACGTAGGCCTAGATGGCTTTTTCTGAAACTATATAAGATTATAATATTTGAAGTAATTGCATGATTTGGGAAAATCATGCAATTAAGTAATATTTCAATCATTGTCCTCTATATTGCATCATCATTTTCTCAATATAATTTCCTCAATATAATACACTATAACATTGTACTCTTTCATTTTAGCTAGCAGCTTTCAAAATCGTTTGCCACTGCTAGCCCTGCTTCTTTTACCAGCAGTTGCTGTACTCGGTGTGATCATGTATCGCTGGAGAAAACGAAGTATAAGTAAGTAAAATCTTAGTTCTTGTGTTTCACGGAAGGTGCTATCAGTTGTTTCTGTAAAAAAATTAAAGACCACAGCAACAAAAAGTGAAACCTCTGCAATGCAAGAAAATCCTTATTGCCCTTATGATCACCACCACCAGCACAGCTTTCACTGCACCACAGTCAACGCCACTCCTTATTATCGCTATTGCAATCAACACGGCCACAGCAAACCAGAAAATACTAAACATAGCGCTATGGCCATCTTCCATGCAACTTTTCAGTATAATGCGTTTGTGTGGTCCTTTAGCGCCAGGACACACGTCCTTTTCTGTATTAGCACGCACAACGTGGTGACACTGCGAAATCGGTTCCAGCCAGGCTTCCATAAGCAGCAGAATTGCACTGCTTTGGCTCTGAAACAAGATAAAAGGTTATTGCAACCTGACTTCGGATCCGATTCGATCTTGTAAAGTCGTTAGCGTTCGTTTAGTTTCACACATGCCACAATTGACTTACATCGATTATTCGTTTTTATGCCATACATGTGACTGCATAGTAGGCTATACGTTTTGCAGAACGAATCATTCAAGCTGATGTGCGCACCATAGACATTTCTCGCACCCTAAACCAGTGGCGCACTTTAGAATGTTTATGCTCGGTCGAGTGATGGCAGTTTCTTCGCAGTAGAAGTTCTGATTGTTAGTTCAACAATAATATAGGAGAAACGAAATAGGTTGAACATTAAAGGCGACTAAACATTGACTTAAACAACGGATAGCAAAATTTCCCTCGCTTTGGTAGTCGACAGGTCTTTGAAAACTTAGCCGAAATTGATAGAAGCTGCTACCTCGTTCTCAGTCTAAACACATGCATGGACTATTAGTTCTCATGGGAATTGATGTGTTTCCTTTTGCTTATGATTGTTCACAAGACGATATTGCTCGAATGTTAATAGAATCTGAAGAGCTTTAGCCAAAGCCTTGTATGCATCAAAACTCATCCATGAAAATGCACTTTAGGAGTGCATGTATGAGGAGAATAATGCAATCTTTCCCCCATTTTGTTTCGCTAAATTTTAAGGAAGCGATTATCTGAGTGATGTCCTATGATCCAATCAATGCAGCTCTTACGAGTAATAATTTGCCAGACTGGTACGTTTCACTTCTAGTTACTGTCTGAGGAAACAGTTGTGGTATGCGCTGGATTCATTGAGTTGGTCTTCAGAAACTGTTGACTAATATTGTTGTCTCTCAGATCAGTTGCCGAGAAACTCCATGGAACTTGCTGCAGCTGTTGCTCTTTTTTTGCAATTTCTTATAACGAGCCAATCTTTTATCGGTTCACTTTTGATAAAGGCAAGAGATACGCAAAAGTCCTGAAGGAAAAAAATGTAATTGCATTTTGCACCTTGCAATTTTTCACAAGTGCTTATACTCCAAAGTTGAAACTCGATCGTCCTACATACGGCACATAATGTGCAGAGTCAATCTATAGAGTCTCAAGTTTTTCATAAACGGCACCACTCGCTCCTGCCCAGCTATTCACTGCGCACAGCGACATACGTTTACCTGCTTATTCCGGAAAAGAGATGATACAATGATCATAGTTAACAGAATTCTGAAGTTGTTAGGCCATCTCTATGGAATCACTTACTGTCTCACATCCATAACCACTAGCCGGAATTAGATCAATCAATTTATGACAGACCTTAGAACGGCAACTTTAATTCATGCTTATGCATGCGAATGAGCCAATCCACGACACCGCATTCGATTAAAAGAATACATGTCATGTTGGGTCATTTGGGTCAATGTTTTATATAAGTGAGCTAGTAATGTTTCGTTTTAAATTCTGTTTAAAATCAGTTACCTATTATTAGACTCCCTATCATATGTCTAGAATAACTATTTAAGTTTAAGAATTAAATATGTTATAAAATGTTAGTGTTTTTTTAATTTCAAAATTGTGCTAAATTTCTGCTACCCCCGTCATTGAAGTCTATCATTCTACGGTAAATCAGATTGAACGTAGAAACACCGTTTATTAATCGAAAGGTGTTTCATGTTTAAAGATGACCTCAGACGTGCGCTTCAGTAGTCTTTAGCCCTATATTTAGAAATGAATTTCTTTCAGTCTTTGTTTCTCGGTCGCTTTGACTGGGCGTGTATCGACTGTGCTTCTGTTTTATTGTAATCATCAGCTCCTGTGAATAAGCTGGTCAGTCCGACGTGGCTTGTGTGACCCTGAGGCATTTCGGAGATTTACATTGCATCATCAAAGCTGCCACTTTTATTCGATGACAATGAACAGACAATTTCAGCTTGTAGCCTTATTAAACCTCAACGGTTTCTTGTTAAGTTTTCGTAAACTAGATTTTTCTGCAGAACGCTACGCACAATAATATCAAATCGAAGTAGTTTCTTAATTTGCTAATAAAATTTAGCATTTGTGTTCAGAAATAACGCGCAAAAAACCGACTATGGGCCAAGAGAATGACTTGTGCCAAGTTATCTACAATCCTGCTATAGCCATAATAATTATGTTGCTGTCTTAAAGTGATTTTACGTTGTAGTTTTTCTTTCGATATTAATTAACTTAATCAATAAATTTTTCACATATTGTGGTTTTCTAGAAATCGGAAAAACAAGGCATGACACAGCAGAACTGGAATCACAACGGCAGACACTACTTGGTATCTGTTAAACCCGCAGATCAGTTACTATGTTGTTAAATAATCATTAAATAATTCAAGGTTCTTGCACAGTCTATTTACTGTTGTTCAGTTTTCTTGGCTGGGTGTATGCTGATATCATTTATCTTATCCAATGCAAGAATTATTGGTTGACGCTGTTTAAACTACTGCATCCTGCAACTAATGAAAACATTTGAATGGCTCAAAACATGTCAAGCGTATAAACTGGGAGATGGAAGCTAGCCAATTTCTGTAATCGTGTCTAGATTTGCAACCGTTGTAGTCTCTGTGTTTATATAATTTTACCCACTTAGTCTCTTTAGCGGAAATCATCATCAATAATTCATTCTATTTCAAATAATTTTATGAGACAGTTAAAGAAATAATTTCCTTCAATACCGATTGGCGCTTTCATTTAAATTACAAATTTGAATAAATTTTAAAATATTATTTGGAAATGTTTCCTTTTCAGACGGATTGCCAGAGAAATACAAATCGGATCCAGTATTAGTTGACACAATCAAAACAAAACCCGCAAGTGACGGAAATAAATCGATCTTTGGTTTGACGATCTTAGACAATGAATTGTTTGTTGTGAGTGAAAGGAGTTCAGAAGTTGAAGTCTTCGATTCAATTAAATTTAGTTTAAGTCGTGGATTGAATATGAAGGAATTAATTGATCCTTGGGACATAGGATCTTGCAATAGAAATAAATGTCTCTACATCTTCGATTTCACAGGCTATGGTCAATTGAATGAGATCCTGAGAATAGATCCAAATGGAAATTTAATACAGAAATGGTCAACAGGATACGATTGTGGATGGGGTCTGTCTGTTACAGATGAATCGAATGTCATTTTAACTGTTAGTAAGAAAAATAAATTAATCGAATATTCGCCAGATGGACAATTGATCCGCGAAATACACCTATCATCAGACGCAGGGATTTGTAATCCATTGCATGCTATCAAACTGACCAATGGTCATTTCTTGGTCAGTCATGGCGATTATGGTGATGATCATACCCTGCATAGGGTTTGTATAGTATATGCAGATGGAAAACCGATTAAGTCATTCGATGGAAAACATGGCTCGACCATAGGACAAATGAATGAGCCATTCCATTTGTCCGTCGATGGAGATGGATTCGTTATGGTCGCTGATCGAGAGAACAGTCGAGTTTTGTTATTGGATTCAACTTTGGAATTTAAGAGAGAAATTCTCTCAAAAGAAAAGAACGGATTGCGACGTCCATGGAGGATTATTCTGGACCAGACAAATGGTCGACTGCTTGTGGCTGACAATGAAAGGGACCACGATGGACGAATTTCGGTTTTCAGTTTTACGTAGAAGACGATCGATGAACGTTTTAGTTAACGTTTTTAAATATTTGAATCAAAAATGCTTTACTAGAAAAAGGTAACTCGCTCTCTCTCATTTTATCTTCGAGAATTTCTTACGAAAATTCGAAAAAGGCCTAAATCGTGTAAATCAGTTGTCGTTCATTCCTTTTCTTGGAACAACTAATATTCTTTGTTGCATCACATCATGGGTTAATTGTTGACCTAAAAACTGCGGCCAAGAAACAGTAACTTTTGTTAATATGAAATTCAGCCTGATCTAATTTTCCTCGTTTCAAATATTTATCTAAATTGAGGAATTATGATTCAACGATAATGGTGATGATCATGCGATCATTGTCAACAAACCAACATGTTAACTTTTTATATAGATTGAATATTGTGAGTATTTTCTTAAACTTCCTGCCTTTGTTTTTCGAATGCATCTTCTGTTACTGTCTTCATATTCACATAAGCAGATGGAATTTGCTTTAACATGCTGGTTTCGATATTACGACTACGATTACGATTAGAGGGATTCAAAAAGACGTTCGTTAGTTTTCTGGACTGCGGTCATTGCAGTTGTGGTTATTTTAGGCCAAAACGATGATGGCATGATGCTGTTAATGGTTATTGTGTATAGGCCTAATGTTATTGTCCAGTAATCGTAATCGTAATCGAGTATTTATATAACGCCACTCATGATCAGAGTCGCACCCGACCCGGTGTAGGAGGCAGGGTGGACTCTAGGCACATGTTGTACTCTAGAGTCTAGAGTCCATGATACCTTTAGGCACTGTGGACTCTTGAGAGTACAGCATCTCCATACACGACAGTAGAAGGCAAGGTGGACTCTAGGCACATTCTGTACTCTAGAGTCCGAGATACCTGTAGGCATTTGTCTGTCGATGGAAATCGATTCGTTATGGTCGCTGATCAGTTTTGTTATTAGATTCAGATTTGAAATTTTGGAGAGAATTTCTCTCTAAAAAACATGGTTTGCGTCGGCCAACGAGGATTCTTCTGGATGAGTCAAATGATCGACTGTGGCTGAAAACGAATGGTGGACGGATTCTGATATTTAAGTTTTTATTTCAGGACGAACGATTATCTTTTTATTTCAGATTTTTGAAAGCTGAAAAAATAAGTACCAACTAACTATTTTCTTTAAATCATGGTAACTTGCTCTTATATTTTATCTCAGACAATTTCTTGAAGAAGTAAATAGTTTCATTAGAAGTAGGCTACTAATATTCTTTGTTGCATCACATAACTTATCGTTTACTTGAAGTTGAACGAACACTCTTTCCAACCAGCCATTACTTTTGTTAATAAGATATTTAGACTGGTCTATTTTTCATCGTGTCAATATTAAATTTTATGGAAATTGAATCATAATCCACCTAACTAGCATGTTAATTTTTAATATAGATTTACTATTGTAAAGTATTTCATTACACTTCTTGAACAGATAAAATTCACTAGATTGTAAGAGACATTCGAAAGATACTCGTGAATTTTCTGGGTGGCGGATGTGGTGATCTGTACAGGCCTAAGATATAATGTGGATTGTAGATTCATTATACCGTACTGAATGTGTCAAGTAATAGGCCTGGAAATATTGCAATGAATCTTTGGATCAATAAAGTTCGAGATGAAAGACTTCATGCAGGTTCGTTGCATAATGTTGAGCCTTGGAAAGTCTAATCAAAAACCTGTTAAAGAATTACCCAAACAGAACAAAATTTGGCTGAGTTATGGCCTTTATCCTTGATTTTACCTTGAAATAGCATTGGAATGTGACAAACTTTGTTGTCATAGTTCTTAGATTATGTAGCCCTTATCGGTTCGAGCAAGCAGGCAAAAGAATAATTGAAATGTAACAATATTTGTCTGAGCCATGACTATCTTCTCTGATTTTCCTCTGAAATTGACCTTTTTGACCTTAAAATAAGCTTGGATAGCCTTACATTTAATAGCCTTGTTTCTTATCCCAAGCAGCCCTTATGAAGGAGAGAACACAAGAACAAATTAGCCGATTTCAAGAATTATTGACTGAGATCTGGCAAGTTTTCTCTGATTTGTGCTAGATTTAATTATTTCTGACCTTGAAATGACCTTGAATTATCCAGAATTTAGTGTCAATGTTTTTCCCATATATAGGTTTTGTCGTGACAAACAGAACAAAAGAGTTCATGCAAATCGGACTCTTCGTTCTTTTTTTATTAAAAGTGTAAATTGAAAATGGACCCAAGTACCAAGTCCCGAGGCTGAGCGCATACAGTCCTGTAATTTAAGGGGTCTATGGTTTCTGAAAGTGATTGATGCTTCTGCGTTAATGTATGTATGTCTGTATGTATGTATGTATGATTGTATGGCTGTATGTATGTATGGGTTTCGGAAGGACAACCCAGAATTACCGGTATATATAAGATTATGTTAGGTTCGCCCAACACATAAATGGGATTCTCTTGTAAACCAAAATGCTGTTAGCAATTGGTATAATAAAGGATATACTTACTTACTTATTTATTTATACATTGTTACAACAAAAAACGGTTTGGTCGCCTGTTGTCTTTCCTCACATGCTCCTGTAGAAACAGACAACATGCTGGCTTTTGTATGTCAGAAAATGTTATACAGGATTTACCATTAAAGCAACATTAATCGCGAATCTGAAAGAAGAAAAGATGGCAAAGTTTTAAATTTGTCAACCCAATAGTTACTGTTTCTGAAAGTGATTGATGCTTCGGCAATTAGTGTATGTATGTATGTATGTATGTTCTCTATGCTCTCACCAGCTCTACTGTGATATGTTACAGTGTCTACCAGGGACAGTGCATCAACTATAGGATAACTTGGCGGCCGTCTAGTGCAGCACAATTTGATGAGGGCGGCAAAAGTTGCCTGCATGAAAATATTCCGCACTTACAACAGAAAATAAGGATTAAAACAATACGAAAGCATTGTATTATCATTATGTATGTATGAGCACTTGTTATAGCGCCCCTTCAAGATTTCTACTCAGAGGTGCTCCCGAATACAGCGCGGACACTCAATCGGAGTTTCACGGCGAAGCGCATAAGCAATTGCGAGTGAAGGACTTGCCCAGGGTCCCTACGCGGCAGCTTGAGGTGGATTCGAACCCGCAACCCTCCGGCTGAAAGGCACCGAACATACCCCTACACCACCGCGCCCCACCCTATGTATGTATGTATGTTCACCTGTTGTGTAACTGCATCTATTGCAGTTAGAATCATGCAGATGACAGACCGAAATGAGCTAACATAGCATTAGCCAAGCGATATAAACCACGTTAGCCAGATCCAGCAGCGCGTTTACAGTAAGGCAGCAATCTTTTTAGAAGGCGGACCAAAGTCCGATGCTACTCGTTCGTTGTTTATTTATAACTAGGCTCTTTTCGGCATCTGTTCAGCACAGTCTGCAGCCTACAGATTATCTGTAGGGCCTATGGGAGCGAATTCAGGTGAAGATTAAGCTCGAAATAATGTGATAAATCCAAGTGAAAATCTACAGATTGCTTCACTCCTGCCAAACAGCAAGTAGTATTTTCAATCTTTTCTAATGTATCTAATGCATGCATAAATGAGCCATAGCTACTAATGTAATCGACGCCATCAAAGTCGGTATGAGCTAACTAAGCAGCTAACGTTGCAAGTATAATTATAATACACCCGATGCGTTAGCTCGTGGTAACAACGGTGGTGGATAAACGTAGGCTACCCGATAAAAACAGTGCCTTACGGCTAAGCTAGACTGAGAGGTAATCGTGGATATGAAGTGTTAGCGACATCATTTTTCTTAGCCTCGGTATATGAGTGCGGATGTTTAGTCCTCTCCCTCGCCGCCTCATAAAGTGTTTTTAACAATGCGTAAGGGGTCGAGGCCATAACGTTGCTATAGAAGCGCATTCAAACGGTGGTAATTAAAGAATCTCATCCGAGAAAGTCATTGAAAAATTAGCAGGATCGAGGACGTACATGTAACGGTCGTTATTACGACTATTTAACGTCTCCGGCGAACTGTAATTTCGCACTGTTTGCGAACTCACCAGAAGGAAGGCTAACTTTGTTAGGCACTACAGATACATGTATCTTGCAATCATATTCGGTCCGTATTTAGCATTGAGGAAGCTTTTCACGTATGGAGAAGACGATGGCAGTTTAATATCAAGCAAAATTTCACGCAGTGGCCTTGAAAGCAATGCAGTCGGTTGAAGAATGATCCACGACATGGACGTATTTAAGGGTTTACGGGTTCAAACCCCCAAATATATTGCCGAAATATTGTTTTATTATTTTTCAAAACTGACCACGTACTCTGCGACCATGTCCAATATAACCCCCAAATTGTTTTCTGGCTGTGCCTCTGATCCACGCTTATGCAGCAACTAAATTAGGTAGTAAGATTTATGTATGATGTCCACAGCTTGAAGAATACAATAACAAGGGAATTTATGGAAAACTGTTTGAAGCCAGAGCAAGTTTTGAAACATGCAGAAAGATATTGAAGGAGTTGATCTGAACTGCATGCCATTAGGAAATTATTTTCATTGATCGCATGGTGTAGAGTCTTGACAAAAGGTGAAATTAAAGTGCGCAAATGCAAATCTTGTAATAATAAGAGAATTGTGCTACAATTCAATCATTTTTTAAAGTTAGAACTTCATTTGATAGAGCCTGCTGGTGGAAGGCTTGTGATGGGCGCAAATTACTCTGGTTATTGAAACTTCAGGCACTAACAGATAAGCCGAAGAGGATCATTTTCTCTACCCTCTGTGTTGACTATTGGGATGAGAGTATCGACTTCTTAAAACTATCGGACCCAACTGAAACTGGATCAGCATATAAAAATCGGGAAAAGCCCGTATTAGCTTTCGAGTAGGCACCCATAGCCTAGATCAGCGGTGTACAACAACTCCGGCCCTATGGCCGCATGCGGCCGTCAGACGGAGAATTGGCGATCGTGGACGTATGATCCAATAATGTATTGGCGTCCTGTGTATGTTAATTTATAAATATTTTAATTTAATTGTTTCGAGACTGTGGATGAATTAGGCATGTTTGTTTCTTTATTAGTGCATATATTTAACAACAAGCATCATGCTCACAAACACACACACCACACACAAGCACTCACACACTGACGCACGCATGTGCAAATTGTGCATGCACCCTTTGAGAATGCACCATCTCAGGATGCATCCATGCAGATGAATCTCGAAGAGGCAGGCCCACTACAATATTCATATCTAGCATTGGACAGCCAACCGCTGCATATTATTGTACGAGGCTAGGAGCAGAGCTGACAGTGAGGAACAGGGAGAGATTGGCCAAAGAAAGCTACAGTGTACAAATGCATATAATTATTGTGTAGGCTGCACGCAAAGCATGTGGCGACTGTGGCGTATATGGTTGGGGCTCAGCTGTTGATCATGCGGCTGTGTGACTGGTGTGAATAGTACACCCCGTCATAACGAATAGAACAGAAAACAACACAGGACTTTCTGAATGATTTCTTTTATTAATTTTGTGACGTCAGTAAACATATTCGTAACAGTAAACATGCTCATTTCTTGACTTATTTCTGTATATTATTATTAATAAATCTTATTTCTCATCACAATAATTATACATGTATTTTTTAAATAACTTAATAGCAGATAGCTTGGCTGCCGTGAAGACAATAATGCGGCCGACATTAACGAAAGGGTTGCGCACACCTGCCTAGATGGTGTTATCGAAGGATAAAACTCACCAAAATCGTCGTTTAATCGCCGATGATGTAATATCCGCAGTTTAATTGTCATACTGAAGAAATGCTAGAAATTTTAATTACAGGTGTTAATATATTTATTATGCGTATAAATATATTATGTGTGTATGACTGTCCGGTTCGACCGGGGTTGGGCTGGGAGCGCTTCTGAGTAGGCATCCTTGAAGGGGCGCTATATAAATTTTCTGAAATAAATAAATAAATATGTATGTACTCATCCATGTAGCCTACATGTAGCCTATGTATGTATGCGCCATAGGTTGATGGCAATATTATGTGGTCGCGCCATAGGTTGCTGACGGTTTGCATAATATAATGTGGTCCCGTTTGCCCGCACAGCAGCTATGCAGAACCGCACATTCTGTGTAGTAGGCCATAGGGTTTGGAATGGCCTCCCTCAGAGTTACGCCTCTTCCCTAGAGCATGTACTGATACGTTTTATGGCCATTTGAAAACTTACCCTTTAGCCCGGGCTGGAATTGAGATAACTTCTGAATAGTCACCTTGAAGGGGGGCTATATAAATTTTTGAATGAATGAATCATGAATGAATGAATGAATGAATATTTAAGTATAATTATGGCGGTATGATGGCGGCATGTTTTTTAATGTTGCATTATCGCTTGAAGCTTTATGCATTAAACACTTTAGATGTTGCTGTAAGTATCGTCAGCATCATCGTCGTCTTTGTTATTATCATAATCATCATCATCATGATCATCCTCCTCCTCGTCGTTGTCGTCGTCGTCGTCTTCATCAGCAGTATAATTATGTGCATGTATGCATGTATGCAATGTATGTATGATGTGCGTTCAAGCGTTAATGTAGTGTTTAGGCCACATGTCTTGGTGTAGATAGAGGGAGCTAAAAATGAACAGCCAACCTTGTATATCACCCAGATAAGTCAGAATTGGGTCATGTAAACAAAGGCATTCAAACAGTACCAGCCTAGTTGTTCCCGCATTGGAAGCAATGGTGGCATTGGTTCTAGATGTAGAGTAGTAGTAGTAGCTGCAGCAGCAGCAAGTAGTAGTAGTAGTAGTAGTAGTAGTAGTAGTAGTAGTAGTAGTAGTAGTAGTAGTAGTAGTAGTGGTAGCAGTAGTGGTAGTAGCTGCAGCAGCAGTAGTAGTAGTAGTAGTAGTAGCAGTAGTGGTAGTAGTAGCAGTAGTGGTAGCAGTAGTAGTAGTAGTAGTAGTGGTAGTAGCAGTAGTAGTGGTGGTAGTAGTAGTAGTAGTAGTAGTAGTAGTAGTAGTAGTAGTGGTGGTAGTAGTAGTAGTAGTAGTAGTAGTAGTAGTAGTAGTAGTAGTGGTAGTGAGTGGTAGTAGTAGTAGTAGTGGTGGTAGTAGTAGTAGTAGTAGTAGTAGTAGTAGTAGTAGTAGTAGTAGTAGTAGTAGTAGTAGTAGTAGTAGCAGTAGTAGTAGTAGTGGTAGTAGTAGTAGTAGTAGTAGTAGTAGTGGTAGTATTAGTGGTAGAGGTAGAGGTCGTGGTAGTGGTAGCGATAGTGGTAGTGGCGGTGGCGGTGCCGGTGGTGGTGGTGATGATGATCATAATGATTATGAGAATAATAATTATTATTATTATTATTATTTTTATTATTATTATTACAATTTGTATCAATTCATTCATTCATTTCAGATATTTATATAGCGCCCCTCAAGATTATCTACTCAGGAGCGCTTCCGACCCAATCCCGGCTAAAGAGAACAGTCTTGAGGTTAGAGAAGAGCGTTGCCGCAAGGACTTTAGGCATTAGGCGTAGAGCCACAGAGAGCCCATTCCAGATTGCAGGGCCAGCAACAGAAAAGGCACGGCGCTGCATAATAGATATCCGCGACCGGGTTACAAGAAGCTCAGCCTGCTTAGAGGAGCGGAGAGAACCACGGCATATATGCACAAAAAGGTATTACTGAGGCGTGGCTAGTCAGTCGCCAGGTGAAAAACTGAGTCTGATAGATATCAACATGTTTGAAAGCCATTGAGAAATAGTGAGTTTTCAGGCTTTTCGGGAATAGAAAAAACGTTGTTAGTCGGTTCCATTCGTTGGCGCAGAAACATAAATTGCACGAGATCCAACATCGTCTCTCAGCCAAAAGAACTTTATCGGCGGAAGTAAGAAGATAGAATTGATTGAAGGTAAGTAGGAGTGTTTGTTGTAAGGGTTCTTAACATGGGCGCCCGCACGTTGGGGCAAGAGGGCAAATCGCCTACTCATAGATTTTAAATCTAAATGTGCAAATTAATAATATCATTAATTTAAATAATTTAAATAGATTTTGCTGACAGTTCGTTTGCTTGCTTGGTGTATATCGAAGCAAATGCACGGGATCACCAGTAAAGCAACATGCTGTTGATAATTAACTAGAGCGTGAGGTGACGGTCGGCTTGACAGCGCTTAATATACTTGCCGCTGCGTGCTGTACCCGGGTACTGTTGTACCTGCATATGATCGTAATATAAAAGACGCTCAAGAACCCTGCGGCAAATTGAAATTCAGATTCAGACCATAGACATCATATTTAAATGTATGATGTCTATTTTCGCGACTATAAGGCTATCTAGCGATAGAATAAATTATTGTGCCGTTATATAATTATAACATGATATAATTATATACTTCTGTATAAGTATGTAATTATCTTATAGGAAAGGGTTAAAATAATAATAATAATAATAATTATAATGAACGCCGTTTTTTCGGCTGTTAACGATAATCTACAGGACTCCTACGACCAAGCGAGACTAAGAGCCTCACAGTCACCGCACGCCTGGGATTGGCTTCATGCTCTCCCGCTCGTTGCACACGGCCTCAGACTGGAGGACGAGGCCGTAAGGGTGGCGGTTGGCCTGAGATTGGGTGTGGCCATTTGCGAGCCACACGTATGCGCATGCGGTACTTCCGTTTCGTCTAGAGGTACACATGGGTTGTCGTGCTCACTGGGGTTCGGCCGACAAGCGAGACACAGCAATATCAATGACCTCATCCATCGTAGCCTCAACAGAGCTGGCATCCCGGCAGTCAAAGAGCCGTCCGGCCTGACCAGATCGGATGGCAAAAGACCGGACGGGCAGACCCTGATACCGTGGAGTGGTGGACGGACCTTACTATGGGATGCGACGGTGGTGGACACGGTGGCGGCCTCATACATTTCGGAGACAGCGGCCGCGGCTGGTGGGGCGGCAGAGATGGCCGCCGCAAGGAAGCACGTCAGGTACTCGGAGCTGGAAAGGAGATACACGTTCGTACCTGTCGCCATAGAAACCTTCGGTCCCTTCAACAGAGAGGGTCTCGACTTCTTATCGGAGACCGGAAGCCGACTATCGAAGACTACCGGTGACACTCGCGAAACAAGCTTCCTCTTCCAAGGCCTATCGGTCATGATCCAACGCTTCAACGCGGTGGCTTTCCAGGGCACCATGTCAAGGCTGCCGGGAGCCAACGAGCGGCGAACTCTGGACAGATCCAACAGAGGATATCGATAATAATAATGATAATAATAATAATAATAATAATAATAATAATAATAATAATAATAATAATAATAATAATAATATACGCAGAATGGCCAGCGGCAGATTCAGTTTGGTCTATACATACCCAGAATAGCCAGCGGCATATTCAGATTGGTCTATATATACGCAGAATGGCCAGCGGCAGATTCAGATTGGTCTATACATACCCAGAATAGCCAGCGGCATATTCAGATTGGTCTATATAAACGCAGAATGGCCAGCGGCAGATTCAGATTGGTCTATATACACGCTAAATGGGCAGCGGCATATTCAGTTTGGTCTATATACACGCTAAATGGGCAGCGGCAGATTCAGATTGGTCTATATAAACGCAGAATGGCCAGCGGCAGATTCAGATTGGTCTATATAAACGCAGAATGGCCAGCGGCAGATTCAGATTGGTCTATATATACGCGGAATGGCCAGCGGCAGATTCAGATTGGTCTATATAAACGCGGAATGGTCAGCGGCAGATTCAGTTTGGTCTATACATACCCAGAATAGCCAGCGGCATATTCAGATTGGTCTATATATATACGCAGAATGGCCAGCGGCAGATTCAGATTGCTCTATATATACGTAGAATGGCCAGCGGCAGATTCAGATTGGTCTATATAAACGCAGAATGGCCAGCGGCAGATTCAGATTGGTCTATATATACACGCTAAATGGGCAGCGGCAGATTCAGATTAGTCTATATACACGCTAAATGGGCAGCGGCAGATTCAGATTGGTCTATATACACGCTAAATGGGCAGCGGCAGATTCAGATTGGTCTATATACACGCTAAATGGGCAGCGGCAGATTCAGATTGGTCTATATACACGCTAAATGGGCAGCGGCAGATTCAGATTGGTCTATATACACGCTAAATGGGCAGCGGCAGATTCAGATTGGTCTATATACACGCTAAATGGGCAGCGGCAGATTCAGATTGGTCTATATACACGCTAAATGGGCAGCGGCAGATTCAGATTGGTCTATATACACGCTAAATGGGCAGCGGCAGATTCAGATTGGTCTATATAAACGCAGAATGGCCAGCGGCAGATTCAGATTGGTCTATACATACCCAGAATAGCCAGCGGCATATTCAGATTGGTCTATATAAACGCAGAATGGCCAGCGGCAGATTCAGATTGGTCTATACATACCCAGAATAGCCAGCGGCATATTCAGATTGGTCTATATAAACGCAGAATGGCCAGCGGCAGATTCAGATTGGTCTATATACACGCTAAATGGGCAGCGGCAGATTCAGATTGGTCTATACATACCCAGAATAGCCAGCGGCAGATTCAGTTTGGTCTATATACACAGCAGTAGCCAGCCGCTGATTCATATTTGCCTATATGTACGCAATTTTACGTAGCAGCAGATTCATACTTCGGGTAAAAATGAAGTCAACACACATAAACAAAACATAACAGACGATCAGAAATCGATTGGGACTTAAATCTCATAGCTAACTGATGAGTGTCTATGACATACCGAACACTAGCACAGCACAATCATTATAATTGCTATTATTAGCATTCAAAACACCTCGAAATCAATTACATGATTTGTGACCATATTTGGGAACAGGGACCTAAAGCGGGATATGGAGTTATTGGCATCCTCAATTGCTGATTGAAGCACGCTTTCACACAGAAGAAACTGCACTAAGTTTGGTCCATAAATGCTGAAGTTATTAAAGATGTAGGAGTGTAATTGATGAAGCCATAATTTCAAGAATATCATGTTAAAAGATTTAGCTAGATGGCACTCAGAGAAGCCATCCAGATATTCTGCTCACATTTTCACTTCTGTTCCTAATTGTGCATGTAGTTTGTGTTTCAAACTTTTCAAAAAAATCCAAAGGGGTGTGGTGGCAAATTTCTATTTTACTCTCTGATTTGACATGGAATGACCATTTATTAACACGTACAACAATTCTTATGTCTTGCAAAAGATAATATAAATTATATGCAACTCACTATCTCAAATATGCTGTAACTCTGAAACTGGAACCCCACTTTAGGTCCCTTCTTCCCAGATATGGTCACATTTATCAACAATGCTTATATCGTCGGTCGGGAAACATAATAAGTGCACATTAAATAGGCATAATAAAGTACACATTGAAAAAAGCTAATTTCAGCCTGGTCAAAAAACAACTGCGATTAGTCTGTGCAGCATCACATAACAAGTGCCTGTCATGAGCAGTCATAATTTATGTAACTTGACACTGGGGCAAAATCCAATTACAAGCAATCAGTGTCACTCAAACAACTATAGACACATGGTCAATCACAACAACCATATTACAACTTCTCTTACATGTCACTGTCAACCAGAATTAACCAGAATTAAAAGCAATCAGTGTCACTCAAACAACTATAGACACATGGTCAATCACAACAACCATATTACAACTTCTCTTACATGTCACTGTAATACGAATCAACCAGAATTAAAAGCAATCAGTGTCACTCAAACAACTATAGACACATGGTCAATTACAACAACCATATTACAACTTCTGTAACATGTTATGCTAATGTGACGGTCGTGGGCTGCTGGGACGCCCTTCTGTTCTTGCTCCTTGTTCCTGCTCCTTGTTCCTTGCACACCTTCTGCTCCTTGCCCCCTGTTCTGCTCCTTGCTCCTTGGTCCCTGTTCTGCTTTTTGCCCCCAGTTCTTGCTCCTTGCTCCTGCTCCTTGTTCCTGCTACTTGTTCCTTTACCGCCTTCTGCTCCTTGCCTCTGTTCTGCTCCTTGTTCCTGCTCCTTGCCTCCGGTTCTGCTCCTTGCTCCTGCTCCTTATTCTGCTCCTTGTCTCTGCTCCTTGTTCCTTGGTCCCTGTTCTGCTCCTTGCACCCCGGTTCTGCTCCTTGCTCCTGCTCCTTGTTCTGCTCCTTGTCTCTGCTCCTTGTTCCTTGGTCCCTGTTCTGCTCCTTGCCCCCCGTTTCTGCTCCTTGCTCCTGCTCCTTTCTTCTTGCCCCGGTTCTGCTCCTCGCTCCTGCTCCTTTGAATATCCTCTCAGCTTCTTTCCTGTCCACCCCTTTCAGAAGTTCAATTGCACGTACTATTGCCTGCAAATAATCACAAGAAATCAATCAATCAATCAATCAATGAAACTTTATATAGCGCCCCTTCAAGATATCTACTCAGAGGCGCTCCCGGCCCAACCACGGCTGAAAAGAATAGTTTTCAGAGAGGTATAAAATGCAGGTGAGGAGTTCGTAGGTAGGAGACGGAGCTCTAGAGGAAGCCCAATGTGTTTATTTCTTTAAAGTAAGTACCATTAAAAGAAAATGTGCAGAACGATATAGACAGATAGACGTAGAAAAAGGGAGGTAAACAGGCAGAGGTACTTATATCGAGATTTACCATGTAAGACGGTTGGTACGGTTTTCTAAGAAATCAGTTACATCACGGATATGCTTGCCTCAAAAAACAGTACATCAACAATGTACGTTGCGTCAACATGTTTCCTTAAAGAATACAGTGGTCGATAGTAGTAGTAGTAGTAGTAGTAGTAGTAGTAGTAGTAGTAGTAGTAGTAGTAGTAGTAGTAGTAGTAGTAGTAGTAGTAGTAGTATGGTAGTAGTAGTAGTAGTAGTAATAATAATAATAATAATAATAATAATAATAATAATAATAATAATAATAATAATAATAATAATAATGCCTCCATCTTATTGTCTCCGGACTTTGTTTCAGCAGCCTGAGGGATTTGAACTACCTCGGAGACCAAAAAATTGTAATAATTGTTATTGTAATTGTAATCGAACATTTATATAGCGCCGCTCACAAATCAGCAGCGCTCTCGACCTGCTTCAGTGCCTGCGTAAGGGAACAGGAAAGTCTTAAGGCGTCTAAGGAACTGGGAAGGTGAGATGGCTAGTAACTCAAGGCGAAGAGACTTGGGAAGAGATTTCCAAGCTGATGGGCTTAATAATAATAATACTAATAATAATAATAATAATGATGATGATGATGATGATGATGATGATGATGATGATGATGATGATGATGATGATGATGATGATGATGATGATGATGGTGGTGGTGATGATAATTTATATGGCACCGTGAAACAGCCATGCCGTTAGAAGGCGATTCGCAGTCAACTACAGGCAGGTTAGGCTTCAGAAAACAGACAGGCCTAACTGTTGAGTCCAGATTTGAAGGTGTCAATTGAGAGAAGAGGAGAATGGGTGTAGGAGACGAATCATACGAATGCAAGTCGAAGCCATCCGATGTCCTGAATGCATAAATCTATAGATAAATTTATATGGGACCCCACTGAGGCTCTTGATCTACCCTATTAATAATTGGTTTAGAGATGTTAAAGATTCAATGAGTGAGATTAGGCTGATTAGCATTCAGTGACACATTAATATAAGCGAAATTACACAACTCTTAAACAGAAAATATTCAATAACATAGCATACATCACAAAGAAGAGAAATTGGGTCACCCACAACGAGACTCCCGGGGCACGTACCGATGGCACGTAGCCCAAACGCGAATACCGACTTCATCTCCGCTGGACGAACCCTTCAACAATTCATCTCAGGTTTCGTCACGTGAGAGCCACCAGTATTCCAAACCGCTTTGCCAGAGACCTGAGAAGATGATTAATTGATTAATTGTTGCTTCGGCCGAAAACGCGTTCAAAGTCCACATGAATGGGCTGGGCTGGGAGCGCTCCTGAGATTTCTTGAAGGCACGCTATATAAATCTCCAGCATGAATGAATGAATTACTTCATTCAGTTATTGCTATCTATGTACATGGGCGTCCGCAGGGGGGCGCAAGGGGGCGCATGTGCGCCCCCCTGGATTTTGAGCATTATGTGCAGAGAATTTTTGATTATTCAATTGGTTTGGATAGACTATATCCAACTATAGACTATAGACTATCTTTGTTTATGCTGATGTTTGAAAATTTAACGTATAGAGTTCTCTCTTGGTAATATGGAAATTCATATTGTCACCCGAGACGGCGAAATGCATTCAGTCGTAACGGCTAATTTGTATCGTATTCTTTTCTGTTGTTTTAGCCGATCCCTGCCAGATAACAGTTAGCCGCGTAGTCAGAACTTTATATAATGCAAATGTACATAATATTAATGAACATAGGCCTATACAGGGTGGGCCAGCATAAATGCACCGACTTTGCATGCATATAACTCAGCCAATTTTTGTAAGTTATTTATACTTAATGCGTCAAATTAAAGATATTTCATTCTAGTATTAGCTTTGAAAAACTCGAACTGGAACTAGTTTTAATTTTTCGGAAATGTTTGGAACAGCCCTAGCTACCATATTTTGTTGTCATTAGTGACGCAATATGGCGCCGTTGACAGTCGATGATCGAGTTTTGATCCGAATTTTGCGAACTGATAAGGGATTTAATTCGTTTCAAATGATTAAAGAGTTTCCTAACAGAGGATGGAATAGAAATAAGTTGAATCGTCTGATACGGAAAATTGATGAAACAGGAACTTCGCGTCGTAAACCACGCGAATCGGTGCGCACGGCGCGCACAACCGCTAACATTGTTCGTGTGTCCGAGTTAATATGCAGTCAAGACGATGACCCGGGTACAAGCAAATCTCCAAGGGAAATTCAACGCGAAACAGGCATATCCAGAAGCACCGTAAGACGCATTGCAAAAGATGATCTAAAGTTGAAGATATTTCGTCGACGTGAAATCCAACTGACTCCAACAGCTCTCCGACTCTGACGCAAAGAAACGGCTGGAAGCATGCAGGCGTCTGAAGCAGCGCATGACTGTTGATAAAATTGAAAGGACATGGTTTAGCGATGAGAGATATTCACGATACAGACTCCTACAAACACCCAGAATGATCGTGTCTATGCTCGTGTTAGCAAAAAATGAGATGTAACACCTGGACGGCTGCTGAAAGGAAGAAAACTGCTGGTCAGATATCAGTCAGCAGTTCATTGACGGTGCGATTGACCAGTGGTCTAGTCGAATAGCTGCTGTTGTTTCAGCACGTGGTAGACATATTGAATATTCATTTGATTAGAAAAGACTGCAACAGACTATCCCCTAATTAAAAATGCAGTACAAATTTGTGGCTATATCGTTTAATTTTTGTGTGTGCAGTTACTGTTAAAATTGGCATGAATGTTTTTTATTAGCTAGTTACTGCAAAAACGATGACTGTTGTTATGTTACGATCTACATCATGTAGGCTAAAGCTACAATAACAAATGTGTCTGAATTTTAATACTAGAATGAAATATCTTTTATTTGACGCATTAAGTATAAATAATGTACAAAATTTGGCTGAGTTATATGCATGCAAAGTCGGTGCATTTATGCTGGCCCACCCTTAGGGTGGTCCTTAGAAATAAAAGTGTGAATCTATTGTTCGCCAAGGTGCCATTCGGTTCCATTCCATCCAGAAACATCACACAAAAAGTTGTATGAAAATTTTTTAATATTTAGGACTGCCACAACACCATCAAAGTTTCACCCTTTTATCAAATATAGGAGCACTCGAACAGTAAGCATAATAGTTGTAATCAAAAATGAAAAGTGAACACTTAAACCAGGAATAAATTCAACTGCCTGTAGTAGGTCCAGATTACAGCACAATTACATTTATTGCATGCCTGATTACTAGTTATTACACTGATTAGTGATTAAAATTATTTATTAGAGTTATTATTATTATTGAGGAAATGGTAAAAAGTTAATAACTTCTACAAATATGGGCATATTTTGAAAATTAACACATCATTTTATTCAGTTTTAAGTGCTCTTTCTAGCGGTATATTGAATGGCAATTAATTAGTTTTCAATTAGAATATTTTACAAGAAAACCTAAAATTTTCTCGAAAAACCCTTTGTCTCGTAACTTTGGCCCTCTGGTGGGGGCGGAAGACATTAATATTTTTTTTTTAAATTTTGAACAGTGTTTGATCCATGCCATTAGGAAACTTTTGATTGCTATTACTTTTCGAATTTCTAATTTTCCCTTATTTTCCACTCCACCCTTTTTGGTATGCTTGTTCGAATAGATTTGTGGTTATCGGTCTCAGGAACTCACCGATCAAATACCACTAAAATGCCAATAAAAATAAATAATAAACAATCAACGAGAACATAAACATTGTAGAAATTATTTTTAAGTTGTGCTTAAGTAAAATCATCCAGCTTTTCTGTTGAAAACTAAACATAGGTCCAAAAATGCGAATCAAATACATTGACTCGAAATGACGAAAATTATTTGTAAAAGTCAAAATTTCAAAGCCGTTGTGGCAGTCCTAGATATTGTTCAATTCTGCTAATTTTTGGGCTACATTACTTCTAAAGCCAATTGGCACGGAATGCCGGGTTGGCGAAAGTAAACAAGTGACGTTGAAAATTTTCCATTAGAGATGCAACCACCCTACCCACCCTGTATAATTGACGCTGGCATGGAGCGACAGTCTCTAAGTAATCAGATTCTTCCATTAGATGCAAGCTAACACACGTTCTGCCAGACTTTTTAAACATACCCCGCTCGCTTCGGAACCAGTCCCAAGCCTGGATGAAGGAGGAATGCGAATCTGTTGATCGTTGTTGTTTTCGGGTTCAAACTCCCTCCCCCCAAGTAAATGGGTAACCGTTGAAATGAGCGCGCACATTTCGTCGACCTTCATCTCAGCGACCTCAATTCGCCGCCACGAAACAGCGCGTATACACACTCGGGCAGTTCACAGGAACGGAAAAGACTAGCACTTCTGAGTAGGACAATTTCGTCTTGCTGTCCCTGACCGAAACCGATTCCGCCTTCGACTGGGAAGGTAGGTTTGGCCAACTAATACTACGCATTAGCCTACCTTGAGGGAGGGAAAATAGAGTAAGAGAATATTTGCGCAAACTCTTTAGGCCTATACTCCAAATCGGAAGCTGGTTGTTATAGGCCCTAATCTTATAAAAAATAATGACAGTAGCTTCTTTTGTATAATAAGCTCAATGAGTAGACATAATATAATAAAATTGACCGTGTGTCTGTGTTTAACTTCCACATTCAGTTTCGTGGTAATTAGGCTAAATATAATAATTTACTTATTGACTAACGTTTTTTCTTTTGCGTTGGCGTGCATACCGAATAAATAGCCTACGTTGCCCAGTGCTTGCCCACTGTTAAGTAAACCTGCCGTTAGAATCGTTAGTATAGTCTATAGAAAGTATGCAGTACTGTTAAATTATATTATATAATTATGTAGAATAATATTGGTTGATTGGCTGCATTGGCATAAACTTAGTAAAAGTTTCAATCGAATTCCTTAAAAATATAACGTCTCCAGACGATTGCAATTGTTATTTCAAGAATAAGGTCAGATTTCAGTCATATAAAATTTAATTATCATAATAGTTTTTGACAAATGTTCGAATGTCTATGAATTTTTTCGCATGTTGGGATCCGCGCCAGAGGATCGAGAGGTAGCCAGCGCCGATGGGTAAGAGCGTCGACGGTGGTGATCGGTTGCTTTCGACACTACTTAGTCCCTGTGACAACTATTTAAAAGTTTGCGCCCCCCTAGAAAAATTCCTGCGGACGCCCATGTCTATGTATATGCAAAGACCTCCGTGATTGTGATTCTGCTGCTGACCATTCTGGCCTAGGTAGAGGCCTAACCGAATCTGCTGATGGCTGTTGAGGCATACATGTAGGCCTATGTGTATATTGTATAGGCTAAGTATGCCAATTCATAGTCCTATATGAATCTGGTGCTGAACAGTTTCCCCTACATAGAGACCTAACCGAATCTGCTGATGGCTATTAGGAAGGCCTACATGTAGGCCTATGTGTATAAGTATGAATCTGCTGCTGGCTATTGCTATGTATATAAACCAATATGAATCTGCTGTTGGGTATAATTGCGTATAAATATAAGGCCTATAGGACAATATGAATCTGCTGCTGGCTATTGCTATGTATATAAACCAATCTGAATCTGCTGTTGGGTATAATTGCGTATATATATAAGGCCTATAGGCCAATAGGAATCTGCTGCTGGTTATTGCTATGTAGCCTACCGTATATAAACCACTCTGAATGTTGGGTAAATAGTGTGTATATAGACCAGTTCGAATCTGCTAAGTGCGTATATATATATATATACATTTATAGGGCTATAGGCCAATATGAATCTGCTGCTGGCTATTGCTATGTATATAGACCAGTCTGAATCTGCCGCTGGCCATTCTGCGAATATTTATAGACCAATCTGAATATGCCGCTGACCATTCTGCGAATATATAGACCAATCTGAATATGCTGCTGACCATTCTGCGTTTATATAGACCAATCTGAATATGCCGCTGACCATTCTGCGAATATATAGACCAATCTGAATATGCTGCTGACCATTCTGCGTATATATAGATCAATCTGAATATGCCGCTGACCATTCTGCGAATATATAGACCAATCTGAATCTGCCGCTGACCATTCTGCGAATATATAGACTAATCTGAATATGCCGCTGGCCATTCTGCTTATATATAGACCAATCTGAATCTGCTGCTGGCTATAGACCAATCCAGTGCATATTTTAACTGTATAACTACCGGTACTGGGACAAATGTCCCAGTAGTTTTAGGATTTGTCCCAGTAGTTCTGGCGATTTGTCCCAGGTAGTACTCTGCTATCATGTTAGTTTCCAACAGTATTGGAAGTAGAGTAGCAGGCTTTGTCCCAGTAGTCCAAATCCTTTAAAATATGCACTGGACCGATCTGAATCTGCCGCTGACCATTCTGCGTATATATAAGCCTGTCTGAATCTGCCGCTGACACTCCGCAACTACCCTATCTGTGGTAGTGCCAGTCCCAAGCCTGGAGAAAGGAGGAGGGCGACACTGATCATCTTTGTTATGACACAGTGTCGTTAAACAGCAACCAAGCTGCCGCTGACCATTCTGCGTATAGCCTATATAGACCAATCTGAATATGCCGCTGGCCATTCTACGTAGATATAGACCAATCTGAATCTACCACTGGCGCCTATCATCGTCGATATGACGGCGTCGTTAAATAAATGATATTAAGTAAGTAACTGCCACTGGCTATTATGCATAAGTTTAGTCCAGCAGCCTGAATCTACCGCTGGCCATTCTGCGTTTATAGGCCTACAAACCTGTCTGAATCTACTGTTGGCAATTTTTGACTATAGTACATAGAACAGTCTCAGCAGTCTGAATATGCGGCTGAGCATTTTGCGAATAATTATATAGACCTTTCTGAATCTGCCGATGGCCATTCTGGCCTAAATATAGTCCTAATGGAATTTGCAGATGGCTATTCCGACGAGAATATTATGTATATGCATGTATATACATGGGCCTGTCTGAATTTGCTTCTGGCCTAGATAGAGGTCTATACGAATCTACTAATGAATAGTTAGCCTAGAGTCCTAAATGAATCTGCGGCTGGCTAATAGCCTAAGGTGTGTATAGAGTCCTAACTGAACCTTCTGATGGATAATCCGGCGTGTATAGAGTGCTAACTGAATGTTCTGAAAGTTAATCGGGCGTATTATTGTGTAAATTTAGACCCCTATATCTCGGAATGTTATTCATCAGTAATATATCGGAATGTTATTCATCAGTAGTTTTTCGTAGAATCTGCGAATACTTGCATGTATCTGTATAATTTTTTTTATTAAGTTCGGGTTCTCTGCATAAGTTACATCAATACTTACTTACTTGCTTAATCCAACTTCTATGTCTTGGTTAATACTCAAATCAACAACATCGAATATGAATTTCAATACGAATATGAATTTGCCGCAGGGTTCTTGAGCGTATATAAAAGTCTCAACATAGGAGGCTCTACAGACATAATTTATGGGCACTAGGGCCTATGTAACTTTGCTATTTTAACAGAAGGCTTCATTTCGGCTACCGATAAGAGCAGCATTTATAGTGGTAAGTAACAATTTAAAATGACACACAGTCACGCACTTGCAAGTTCTGTACATTCATAAAAAATGTTTTTACAGAAAACTAGAACAAATTCTGTTTTAAATAACTCATAAGTTTCGTAATTCTTTGTTTTCTGTTTGTTTGCCTAGCTTGTGACTGAAATCAAAGAAAGAATTCAAATGTACACACAAAAACTAAAATAAAGCTCAGCAGAATAAAAAGGAATTATTTGTTATGGCCGAGAAATTGGAAATGGATTTATCTACTTTCTGCTCCGGTCAGAAGGCCTAACGCATGCTGCACGGATCTACGTGTATCTAAATGAATCGACATTTACAACGATCCTACACTCTCATTTAGAGTTCTAGTCTCAACAAGGTTGTAACTGTATAGAGTCGAATTTACGAACTATGCAGAATGTGTGTGATGAGTAGTTGTCGTAGTAAATGCTCATTTATATATGACGTCTCTGTCAGAAAACTTATAAAAGGCACTCCCGAACTGACAAAACATGACCAAAATCGAATAGAATGGTCTTCAACCGCTTGCGAATTAGAGACACGGGAATGAGATGGTGTGCAACTGTGCATGCAATATATATTATAGAGAGTAAAATAAGCCAGTACAGAACAGAATTCATTAATGTTTTTCAGCCGCTTTTAAAAGGATGCATAGAAAAGAGAGATGGCATGTGCAATAATTATAGTTAAATAAGCAAGTAAGCTTACAGAAAAATTCATAAAGAATATGGTGAACGAATTCGGCAAGAATAGCTGGCATCTTCGGTTTCCCCTCAAACACAGGCAGTCAGGCAGCTGTGCAGAGTTTGCATTGAGCTTCACCGCAACAGTTCATTGCAAATACTATTTGAATTTTAATATATATGCATTTATGCATATGCCAAAATTACATAGGCCCTACATTATTTGTAAATGAAATATTGGCTTCTCTTATTATATTGCAACGGTGATTTTTATATTTTACATAAGATTAAAATATCGTTATATATTACAAGCATGGCTAAAACATTCGCCCATAGGCTATTCCCTTCATGCATGGTCCTATATGGATTTTGGCTTCCTCCGAAAACGAATTCTGTACTACATGGTTCTGCCCCTCTTGCGAAAATTTCTGCGGGCGCTCAAGGTTCTTAAAGTTTAGACAGGCCAGATTAAATTTTATTCTGTATTCCAAAGGAAGCTAATGCAGGTGATCGAGCAGTGTTAAGGAGTTTGCACCAGAAGATACACTCAGCACCGCGCGAGCCAGAGAATTTTATATGCGTTGAATCCTGTTAGCTTTTCAAAACCTGAGAGAAGGTCTACCTGAAAAACCTAGTTAAGACTTAAGAGGATGACAATCATGTTCCGTAGTAGATCCAAATACCGTATATTTTTTGTAAAATCAATTGGCTAATAATTTTTAAATGATTGACCTATGTATTGCACAGTCTGATGTTTCATCATCGTGACACCCTGAACTGTTGTAGTTTCTGTAGTAAAAGAAGACTCGATATCGCTTTCAGCAATGGAGTATAGAGTTGTGATGATGCTAGTCATAATAATCAACGTCTGTTACCAAATTGGTACGTCTTTTTAAACGAATCCAAAAGAGGTATATAATAGCATCTGATAATAATTCTCAGTCCATGTTAACTTAGATCTTGTCAAGTTTCATACGACAAAAGGAATATTGACGCTAGAACGATGATAGGCCTCCAATAAGTATTTGAATTAGACCTAAACAGACTTCGTGAATTGACAAGATAATTATATAAAAGTAAACCATTAGGTCTATTATAGGGCTCTATCTAATGTGCATGATTATTGCAGCGTAAATCTATGAGACAGTTATTATTAAAAATTATGCGACAGATGTTATGAAATCACGATGAATTCTGCAATTTCAGATACAAAGTTGACCGTGATTCCTCGCGACACTGAGGTGAAGATTAACGATTCAACTTATATGAATTGTTCTACGTCCCTTCGAGCTGACCTAGTCCAATGGCTTCATGGCAACAATCATGTTTACACTGGAATTGCTATTCTGGAGCCTTATAATGATGGCAGGTTTTCAGTTGAAATTAACGCATCAACAGGAGTCAGCAATCTAGTCATTCGTTCAGTTCAAATCTCAGATGCCGGACAATACGAATGCGCCGATGATGAAGGAACTGGAGATCGGAGTTCGGTTCAGCTCATAGTTTTAGGTATTTTCAGAGATTACACCCTTCCAATTTTTAGAATTAAAATTGTCTGATGAACTTAAAGAAGAGAAATCTCTGTCCACATTTAAAAGAGAACTGAAAATAGGCTACCTATTAAAATACAGTGAAAACTATAGCTTTGTTAGAAATAATAGGTCTTTACTGAACAAATTATCCCTGTGAATTCTGACTTGACCAACTTGGATGCAAACATTCCTTAGTTATGTAGTAGTATTATTTTAAATAGTGCTTTACTTAGTTTTATTTCATTTCATCTTTGTTTTGTTCTATTTTATTTCATTTTATTTCATTTTTCATAATCTTGTCATAAAATTTGCCTCTGTTTACTTTGGTTTTGATTTGTTTGCTCTATAAACTTGCTAATGATTTGTCTAATGTGTAAAATGTCTAATGTATAGTACTAAAACTATTCGGACTCAGCTGCCTGTTAGCATAATTTGTTCTCATAATTTGTTCTGGATCTGTGTGACACTAAACGTTGACTGAAATGTTAACCAGGTACTAGGGGCCAGAGTGGTATAAGCTTTTAGCTTTTTCCTGGCTTCCTGTTGCGCAGTGACTGATCTGTTCCTGTCATGATGTATACTGTTATTTGTTCTGTTTTCTGACGCAATAAATAAATAAATTAATGTCAACTAGGAGCTGGCTAGAGCACTTCGCAGAATAAACTGTCTAGTTCCAAAACAGAATCATTCTTAAAATATCAACAAATATCAGACAGCTCAATGCTGTATGGCTATGGCATGCAGTTGCAGTTTTTTTTACCAAAAAGGTGATGTCTGCGGGTTTCTGACTACATTACTGTCTCTACAGTTTCCAAACATTACTTATGAGTTGGAAACAAGAAAATTGCATCGTTTACCGAACGATTAGACAATCTTGACTTTCTAGTGGAGAACTTCCGACGATTAAGCTTATGTAGGCCTACTCGTCATGTTTACCACAGGATATCCTGAGCATTCAAAGATGGTCAACATTTCGTTTTACATACATTATGCTGTCTGCGTGTAGGCATACTTTAAGTCTGGAAAGACTTTAAGGCTTACAGAAATTATTATTGTATTGTATTGTATTTGTTAATTTATATAGCGCCGCTCACAGCAATGGCCATTCAGTATCGCTCCCAGTGCGAGAACCCCTAGAAAATAAGAAAGTCTTGAGGAGGGAGAAGGCTGTAGGAAGATACCCAGAAAGAAAAGTAACAAACATAATATAATTTTAACTTTTTTGTATTTTATAAAATACAAAAAGCTACAAAATTCAACAGTGTATATAATTATCTTGTCAACTCACAAATAAACGCTATTAAACTCGAAAATAAACATGGCTAGGATTCATTTATAATTTTGTGAAAACTGAAATGTTACTTTTGGACTTGTGTCGAGTAACAATAAAAATATTTTAAGAAGACTACCTAAGATATTTCAAATATAATTTGTCTAGATGGTGATCCAGTCTGCAAATCCAAGACGCATTCATACGGAGTCATTGGACCAAACAGTTGCGATATAGAACCGGATGAGGTCAAACTTTCATGCAGAGTAACATACCATGGCAACGTTTTACCTATTCTTCAATGGAAAACGGGTGATGACAATCAATCCACTACAGATGGACGATTCAATGTTACATCCAGAAATTATGAGGTCACCTACACACTGACGATGAAAAGTACGCTTGGTTTAAATAACTCTTCGTTTATTTGCCAGACGACAAGAACTTCCGACAGAAACTATAGTTGTTCATCTGACTTTATCAAACTTTCATGTGAGTTATTGTTCCATTTATCACCTGCTGTGAAACACAGACAGAGTCAGCGATTACTGATTTCTTACTAACGAGTAACTTAAATATTCGTATTACTGTTGCTAGTCAACTCTCTTGAGCATCATATTTTCTCGAACTGTTGGAAGGGTTTGACTTGAAATAAAAGCCATAAATCGTTCTTTGAAGGCTAAGGCATGCAATTTGAAAGGCATAATAATTATTAGTCAAGGCTTGGAATCTCAAAATCAAATTTATTAGAATCGATTCCATGAACAGTGAACACATTGTACGCGTGTGAATACAGTCATTAACAGTTTACATTTCGTAAGTGCCATTAATAAGTAACAGACATTGAAGAGGTCATAGTCTAATAGGTTAAAGTAGTAAAAATCGATTTGTGGGGAGAAGAAGCCAAAAATGACTTTCTTAGAAGCAAATCATGTAACAATATGGTAACAGGTGCTTCTAAAGTCTAGACTAATTTGACCCTGCTGAAAACGAAATGATTAAGATAATATGGTGGAAAAGTTGAATGAGCATGATACTATAAAGGGCAGTTCACATGGATTTACCAAAGGCCTGTTTATGTTTAGCAAATCTTTTGTAGTCGTTTGAGGAGGTCTATGAGAGAATAGACGTGGGAAAGCTGTAGATGTAATTTACCTACATTTAACCAAGACATTAATCTTGATAATGTACCACACATAAGGCTGGCCAAACATGGAGGGATCAGAGGGCAGGTACTAACATGACTTCAATGCTGACTATCAGGTAGAAGAAAAGGGTTGTTGGCACTGGTGACAAATATTCTAGCCGGAAGACAGCGCTAAGTGGAGTGCCACAAGGATCAGTGCTCGGGCCACTGCTGTTCCTACTCGTTTACTTATAATGGGATTTTATCGAAAGTTTCTAAGTTGGGGGATGATACAAAAAGTGGATGATGCTATGTTATGTAATCGGTATATTACAGACTAAGTGCATTAACGAATAAACTAATATGTCGCATCCATTAGGCCACTTCCTAAAGAACAGCATCTTTAATTGTTAATTTTTCTGCTGTATTATTGCGATAGCAGCAGGTTTTCGTAGTAGTAGCATAAATCATCGCGTTTCTTTCTTCATTCAACTAGATGTCTTCAGCAGAGAAGTCACAATTAACACAACAATGAATGACGAAGTCAGATGTTTGGCGAACACCAGCGAATCATGCAGTTACAAATGGAAGTGGTTCAGTGGCGATGATTCGACCACAGAATCTGATAATCAGATTTTAAAACCAAAGAAAGTTGGAAGACATCGGTGCGAAGCCACATGTTCACTTGGGAACAGATCATGCATAGTGGAGGCCATGTATGCTGAGGTTTATTCAACTGCTGGTAAGAGCGTTTCAGTTCTATCATAGGATCTGACTTTGTACTGTGTTGGCATCTGCAATATATTATCATACATAGGCTATAATTGCGGTTATGTTTTACCATTCTGTTGATATGCTGGTACACAGACTTTAATTTTCTCGCCCTAAAATGATGTCGATATTGATCGGCTAGTTTAAACTTTTTACTCTTAAGCTATGCATTAATTTTGAATTCGACAGTTTTGATTGTATAGAGAATATAGACAAAATGAGAAACTCACTTAGTTTTTACTGAACCTACGTACACCTATGTATTGGATATATTTTTAAAATTTGCTTGATCTGGATAAATCTGTTAATAAACATTTGAATCGGTAATGCGATTTATGCTTGACATTATCATTTTCTTACACGGAGATTTACTTTTTATTGTAGCTACCAGCAGACAAAACCTTTTTCCTTTGTTGGTCCTGCTGGTTGTACCAGTGCCTATAATAATCGGTGTGGTCTTACATTGCTGGAGAAAAAGCCGTATGTAAAGTGTTTTCAGTTGTTCTGCATTGCAAATCACCACCTACTTGAGCAAACGCCACCAACCACAACACAATATCCGCTTTCTGCTATTCTCTTCTGATTGTGCATGTCTTATTTTGATAATGCGGTATCTGGGCGGTATCAGGGTGTGCGTGCGTGCGTGTGTGATGAAAGCAATGCAGTTTGGAAGAGAGAATGATATTTCGGTAGTGCTATCCAGGTAACTTGTAAACGACGAACTGACACTAATGTTAGCCTAAACTAAAAGCAAGTCCCTGAAAACACGGTTGTCAGTTAATCAAAGGCTGTCAGCAATGTGGCCAGTGATAGTCGATTGTTCTGTATCCGATCCTATTATCAATTTCTTCTTGCAGTAGGCTACAGATTAATTTCGATAGGATTTCGACAGCTTAATAATCCGTTCTTAAGATCAACATAAACATTTTGCTTTGATGCATAACGAAAACAAGAAACAGATTATGGCATAAGCCTACAGAAGGGCAATATAAATGTTGTTACAACCAAATTCTAATCGTAGCTTGTCTTACCAAAATAATTTTGATGATAAGGTTATCTGTTGATGCAATTGACTTATTGGCATTCTTCAAATCTTGTTGTTTTACAGACACCAAGAAACCGGGACAAGATCAAGAAATACAAGATCGTGAACTCCAAACACTAATTAATACAGGTTAAACCCAAAAATTAATAATACCTAACTGTGTTGCAATTTAGTGTGCAATTTGCCTAAGGTTTCATTAAGCTTAATCCTGTTTCCTTGTCTACAGTAAGGTCACTTTTTCTGTGGACGTGTTTAATAACACGATATTACTCTATGGCTTTCCAAATTGTACATACAATTGTCACAGTCCAGTTGCAAAGTTGGAGAACTGAATCTGGCTGCCTCGAAAATTTGCGCCTTCCACGAAGATAAGTCTACACTGAAAGCATAGCTATATAATTCTATACAGTCAAAATGGGCAACGTTACTGTAACTATGTGGCGTTAACGACTGTTGGGCTCCGAGTATTCTATCCAGACTGGAGCTGAGTTCTGAGCTAGATTGTCAGCGACAGACTCTTGACTTTACCATGCTCTTTGCACATGCTTCAGTGAATTTCTAATGACATTTCTGGAATACCACTATATTCATAAAAATTTAAATTACTTTGCAAAACGTGTATTTTTTTATCAATAGTATTTGAAATTAGGCAAACATGTTTATATTTCATCATCAGCATCTGATATTATTTGCTGTTCATTGTATGAGATTGTTAAGACATATTCTGGAAAATAATGGCGCTCCACATTTCTTGCATATGGCCTTGAAAATGCAGTCGTTCGCACTCCCTGTCTCTTCTTCTCCACGTATCTCCTCTTGACCCTCACGCTGTAATATTGTATCTCTTTCTTTGTGAAGTGTGTAAGCTTGCTGTATTTCGTGCTTCACTCAATTTGATTTCTCTCTTTTGCAATTATGATCACTACCATCACTCGAACAGTTTCTCATTTTAAAAATTTAGTTTTTTATGTCTTGGGCAAGGTTCCCATTTAAATATATGTTGATATAATATGTTGAATTACCGGTACTTTTTGATCTGTTTTAACCTAAAAATCAGACCCAAGCTTAGTTCAGTCGATCAGAACAAAGGCATCGGAGGAAAAGAAGAAAGATATCTGGGCACTGACGATCTTAGACAAAGAACTGTTTGTTATTAGTGAAGAAAGTTCAGACGTTGAAGTTTACGATTCGATTATATTCAGCCTCATTCGTCGATGTAATGTGAAGGAATTAATTCGGCCACTGGATATAGCATCATGCAACATAAATAAATGTCT
This sequence comes from Aporrectodea caliginosa, assembly GCA_020284085.1. NCBI lineage: Eukaryota > Metazoa > Annelida > Clitellata > Crassiclitellata > Lumbricidae > Aporrectodea > Aporrectodea caliginosa. Next base: position 153,400 of record JACEVL010000647.1, read on the forward strand.
CTACATCTTCGATTTCAAAGGCTTTGGCCAATCTCATGAAATCTTGAGAGTTGATCCAAATGGAAAATTAATACTGAATTGGTCAACAAAAGACGATTGGGGTCGTCTCTCTGTTACAAATGAATCGAACGTCATTTTAACTGTTGTTAATAAAAATAAATTAAGTGAATATTCTCCAGTTGGACAATTGATGCGAGAAATAAAACTATCATCGGATGCAGGTATAGAGAATCCATGGCATGCTATACAACTCACCAATGGTAATTTCGTTGTCTGTCATGGCCGTTATGGATATGATCTGCACAGAGTGTGCATAGTGGATGCAGATGGAAAACTTAAGATGACATTCGGTGGAAAACGTGAATCGACCAATGGACGTATGAATAAGCCTGTTCATTTGGCCGTGGATGGAAATGGATTCGTATTGGTCGTTGACCGAAGGAACATAAGAGTGTTGCTATTGGATTCGGAATTGGAACTTAAAAGAGAAATTCTCTCAAAAGAAAAACACGGATTGCGACGTCCAAAGGGTATTTTTCTGGATCAGTCAAATAATCGGCTGTTTGTGGCTGACCCTGCAGACAATAGACAGATTTTGATTTTTGATATGAAGCAATTAATTTGAGACAAATAATGGTTAATTAGATTATAATTATTTGCTTACTTGAAATCAAGGAAATTATTATGTTTTGGAGGGCATTCATTTCCTTTTCCTGAGGCCTGAACAATTATGATTCTGGTGACGATGTATAGTATACATTACAGTTTATAACCTTACATAGGAGATAAATTGGAGCGGTTCATAAGAGCGACATAACGGAAAAGCGACGTAACAGAAGAGCGACATAAATACCGTATCAAAAGAGCGACAACCGAAGAAATGAAATAAAAATTCAAAAGAGCGACATAACGAAAGAGCGACAAACATCTTTATGTACTCATTTAAAAACAGTAAATATAGACATCGATGATTTCTCAGTAAAACGATTATATAATATTTATAATATTATAGCTGCAAATAAACTTGCAGTCCATTATTGTTAAATGCTTTTTTATCCGAAAAATCTATCTAGAACCACAGACTTGCTCACCTTCACTGGTCAAGATCTTTCGCAAAACTGAGAATCTCATAACATTCACTGATCAGTTTGCGCAATTATCAGAAACTAAGCCCATGCCTCATTTCACTCGCTCGCCTACATGTATTCACCCCGACATCCGCGTCCCTTATCAGAGTACGGAACCCCGGTGTACATCAAAATATAACTACAATGGCTGGAATTCGTACCTGTAGTCCTTAGAAGTTGTTCATAATTAACCTCTAAATGAAACACAAGCAAACTCTTTCTTGCATAATATTATATAGAACAAACTCAAGTAACTCTTTGATAAGCAATTTGAATAGCCAATAATTTCTGGCTACGAATACACGACCCCGAGTATATTCCCAAGAAACTAGAATACGATAATAACCAATTTGTCACTCTTTTGTTATGTCGCACTGTCGTTACGTCGCTCTTTCAAATCAGCAATATTTCTGTCGCTCTTTTAAAACTGCTCTCCCATTATTTTGTCGCTCTTTTGTTACGTCGCTCTTTCGATACTAACCCGAGATAAATTAATACCTTGACTATTCAAATAAATTTAGCATTGGGAAAAACATTATTTACCGTTAAATAACTTGATTTGTACGTTGCCAAAAATATATTTTGAAATGGCCGATTGGTTTGTTTTGGTGAAATGTTAATTTTGGATAAACGATGATCTGGCGGTTTATGTGAACGACTGTCAACCCAGTGGTCAGGGTTCAAATCTCCTCCAAGGTAGAAAGATGTATGTCTTCTCTATTTGCAACCCCTAGAGAACTCTTTGGTTCTTGGGTTACGGTCGTAGCAGTCGTGATAGTAGTTGGCCTTTGTAATATATGGCTTAAAATGTTGCTGTGGTATAGTGAGTATTGATTTTAATAGTTTTTAAATGATAGGCCCTTTAAACATGCGCCCTTTTGATTGTCGACCTTTTAAACATGAGCCCGTTTGATTGTCGACGTTTTAAACATGAGCCCGTTTGATTGTCGACCTTTTAAACATGAGCCCGTTTGATTGCGCACTTTTGATTTCGCCCTTTTGATTTGCGCCTCATTGATAGGATACCTCTTTAGTATAAATCCATAAATAAGAACCTTTGTCTCGTGTGAATGGGTCTTATGTGCGGTCAGTGAACTATGACATAATTTCAGAGGTTGAGAGTTGAGACTGCATTTGAAGAAAAGGGAGTCGGAGGTTAGATGTGACAAGAATGATACATGATATTAGATTTTTCAACTGTCTTATTGCATCGGTTCTATAGGACGATCGCTCATAGGCCATCGTTCGAAAACTGTAGACATGATTGTATAGTTATGTGAGGGCTCACTATTAGTTTCCACATTGCAAGATTGTCATCATTTGTAGGCTTGAGAAATTCGTAGGCTTTCAGTTAAAAATTATGAATTCGCGATTACAATGCAATTTATTGCCGTTGCAATATACCGTAGTTGTACATATTAATGACGTACGTATACTGGTTACGTGTCGATAGTCCGAAGGTTCGATAGTCCGAAAGCCGTAGTAGCCTGATGGATGAAAATAATTTTTGCTTTAGTAGAAATTGGATTAATTAACAGAATTCTTGCTTAAATAGAAGCTGAATTGATGAAAATAAACCCTGCTTAAATGGAAGTTGGAATGATGTAAAGATATCGCAGTGTAAGTATCATACGCTCCTTACCTCTTCTGCATCTCTTTAAGCGAGCGCTACGCACCCTCATTTTACGTCCAACTCAGTTAACTGTTTGTCTACGATCATTACACTCTAACCATCGACCCTGTAAACATCACCACTCGCTCATCTCTTGTTTAGTATATTAAGGTACAGAAAATGTTCACACTGATTTAAATTGAATATATTAGTTAAGTAATAGTTAAGCCTCTTTAGGACTATTGCTAATTTTGATCCAAAGCTTATTTTTTTTCAGTTGGCCTTTATACCATTTGTACTACATTCTTTCTCAGGTGGCCATGACCAGAGGGACCTTTGGCCTTTTTAGGGTCTCCTGAGTCTCCATACTTTTTGCCAATGTTACTGAATGGTTTGTTACTTGTTCTGTTATGGCTACCAAATAAAAATCAAATCGATCAAAACAAGTAGAAGTTGGACTCATGAAACGATTTTATGTCGGATTAATGTCGGACTACAGAATCTTCGGACTATCGAACCTTCGGACTATCGACACGACACCCGTATTATATCCACTTTCTTCTTCCTTAAACGGGTTGAAGCGCTGGCGCTGACTAAGTCATTTACTTGCTTCAGAAGGAACCGAAAGCAATGAACTCGATGCTCATCAGACCGTGAACCAGATACCTGTTGCAATCGAACGCCTGTCATGGCTAAGGCTGTCTTTTGACTGCATAGATGGCAGCTGTAAAACTATTACGTGTTTGCATTTCATTTCTCATTAACCTGACAAGGAAGGGTCGTGATAAGAGAATAAGAATAAGAATATTATCAAGAATGATTAACATGACTAGAATTAAACTGGTGGAATAGATTAAGTAAGGATCGCCTTCTAAGAAGATTAGTAGAGCTCATGCAGCAGAACTGCTAACCCATAAAATTTATTGTCTCATACAGAGGCCCAACTGAATGCAGTTTGATGACATGCAGGCATGCCTTGAATGACAACTGGAGTCAACACTGGGCCAATATGAGCCTGACAATTTTAAAGGTCTCTGAAGGTCTCGTGAGCTCTGGATTATAATTAGCAACACTTTTGCCAAAACCTTTCCTTCAACAGAAATTCCTCAAAGGTGCTTCTGACCTGAAAACATAAAACAAAAACCACGATCGAATAGAATTAGTTTCAAAACGCTTACGAAATGAAGATAGGAAAGGCGCAGGATCTGATGTCATGTGTTACCAAGCACTGTATTCGAAAATATGGACCCACCACACGGACAGCTTCTGTGCTGAACGGCGGATGTTTGGGACATGAGAACAACCTGGTCACCTCGCACAACAGAACTAAGGTTCCTTTGAAGACTGAATGAATCAATGAGACCTAACTAGGCGCTTTTGACCTGAAAACCTGACTAGGTCACACATGCATAGACGATGGCGCTAAAACTGAAACAGAGTTAGGCAAACAGGTTTGGGCGTCAAAAAATACGCATTCAGATAGACACTGGTGCGTTGTCAATCGCGTTTGGTAAAGAATACATGCAATCCGCAGTCAGATGTTTCACAGTGTAAACTCAGTGAGCCGAACAGCAGTCCGCCGCACATGTATTTAGTTTCATTATTATGACTGTGCCACTATGGCTGTGTAAGGGCTCAACACCCTCTACATGCATTTCGTAGTTTGAACACGCAGTCTAAAAAGAACCTTAGTTTTGTTGTAGGAAGTGACCAGTGTCTTGCGGTATGTGTTATGTTTAGCATTTGTTTACTCGGTCACTCTCTAGATATCAAAGGCGATCAGACTTAGGCTACACTAACTTATAATACTAATGCCTGGATGCAGTTTCTTATTCAGAACCTTTGTAGCAGCAGATAATGCCATTTTGGCAGAAGTTTTGTGCAATTAGATATTGCTTTAAATTTAAAACAGTTCTCTTTAAGGTAGGTTCCAATGCATTGTTCTGTGTACAGGGAAAGCGTATTTATGAAGGGCTCCATGCATGGGGTGTTCGATAGTGTAGTGGTTAGCGTGCTGGACTGTCAATTGAGAGATCGGGGATCAAATCCCATCAATTTATGTCGAGATTTCTGCTCCGTCTGCATCCCTAGCAAACTCAGCTATGATGAGTACACTGACCGTACACTGTCGGTGGGAAGATGAAACGGCGAGCGAGATGACTGGCCTCTTATAAGGCTAGGCTACGAAAATGAAGTCGCTAACACTTCATACCCATGGCTGTTGGGAGGTAATTTTCCGAGGTGGTTTTATGGACTGGGATTAACGCCAAGGGAGTTAGTGGCCTGATACCTCTATGAATGGAGGTAATACTTCTGTTGCGGTTATAGTAATTTACTATCATAGCATATCTTTTAGGAATGAATTAACAATTTACTCTGGTGTGTTCTTTTACCAGATCTAAATAATTATGTGATGATACACCGTCTATGAGAACATGTATTTTACTGAATCAGTTGAATTGTAGTGCACACTTTATGGAATTCAGAAGAATTGAAAACCTCTTACGCATCAGGAATGACCTCCGAAAACCTGCAAAGTAGCGATTTTACAAAAGATTACCTGGAATTTCGTAAAGTGCTTTTCTCAAGCAATTACCCTGTCAGGCATCTATTCTGTGGAAGTTTCTTTGAGATGCCTCTTTTGTATTCTCTTTCAAACCCAACTGACATTGACGTCATGTTCTCTGACATGACACTCTGTGCCATTTATGGCCATGACACAATGCCTGCAAGATGTGCAAAAAACGTGCTGACAATTGACATGACAGATTGTCATGTTGGATTTGTAAGACTGACAAACAGGGTAGAGTATTTTCGAAAACCACAGGACTTCGACAAAGGACCTGTTTGCATCAGCAAAATACCTATTCACGACGTTTGTATTTAGATCTCTCTCGGGAAAGATCAATACAAGATGGCGAGACGTTAATATGCTTACAAAAGATAGTGTCTACGCCATATCTTGTCCACAATGGCCACCACACGCGCATGAGTTACTCGTAAACGTCTGAATGGTTGGCCAACAGAGAACATTGTTGAAGCAATTGTTAAAAGCGGATGTCATCTTGTTTCAAAGCCTCACAGGAAGAACCCGAACGATGACACTCAATGGAGATATTCATTCTCACAAGCTGAAACTATTTTAATACACAACAGTTGGACGCATGTACAAAAGTACATCTATCACTTGCTGAGAATCATAAAAAGAGACGTAGTTAGCAAGTGCGGAGGCGAGAATGAAACCTTCATTTCCAATTATTATTTCAAGACGTTGATGCTAAGGGCATGCGAGGAAAAACCTTCGGAGTTTTGGGAAGATAGAAACATAGCGACATCTGTGAGAGAATTGCTTCTTGATTTAATTGAAAAGCTGATAGAACGGAACGTCCCACACTATTTCATGCCGGCAAATAATATAATGGATGACTTGCCGTGCAACGCTGATGTCGACAATGAAATCAGTTTACTACTTGACTATAGAGAAGAGAGGATTCTAGAGATTATAACAAAAGAACCAAAGGCATATCAGCTGAATTCAGGCTTCATTGTAGTATCTAACAATCAATCAATCAATCAATCAATCAATCCTTTTATTGTTTCCATAGACTGTGACAAAATACTGTAACTAAACATTTAGCTTCAAATTCATCATAATTATTGCTTGGAGAGACTGATACATTGTTATTTTCTGTTATTCTAATAACATGTTGCAAAACTGGCATATAAAATACACTGTTACCTATGAAGAACCCAAATAAAAAAGGGGGGTCTGACCAGACCCCCGTTGTTCAAATTAAGTTGCATTTTGCTTGTTCGCATGAGGGTTAAGGTAAAATAACGAGTGTTAGTGCGGGCATAGGTTCCATCAAAGTTATCGAGAGATCTTGTATAATGAGAATGTGTATCAGAGATGTATGTATGTATGTATGTATATGGCCATTTATATAGCGCCTTAAAAGAAACTCACGAAGGCGCTAAACGTGACTACCCTACAGATCTAAACAGATGCGACTTCAGAAGTTTCGAAAATGTTTCCTGAGCTGCCTGCGGTGCAATGTTACGAATTGTTAATGGAAGGCTGTTCCAGTGCGAAGGTCCAATAGAGGAATAATTGGAGATCTTAGAGAAGTAGCGACTGAAGATTGGGGGAAGAGATTTGTTGGCAAAGCGATACATAAATTCACAGATTTGCAATTTATTTATCTGAGGGATATTAAGTATTCGTAGTATACTAAATCTACTTGCTGTGTTAGTTATCAATGATTTCCCAGTAATAATACGTACAACTCGTCTCTTTAATATAAATAGCCTATTCAGACGAGAGGAATAATTGGAGGCCCAGGCGATATTACAGTATGTCAAATAAGGGTAAACAAGAGAATAATATAGTGTATGCAGAACTCTAGAAGGTAACAGGTAGGATACACGAGCCAGAATCCCTATGTTCTTGGCAACCTTAGTGGAAATGTTACTTATGTGATCATTCCAGGTTAAATGTTGGTCAATGTAGACCCCAAGGAATTTGGAAGAATTTACTTGAGCAATAGGAATATTGTCAATGGAGAGGATGGAATCAGTAGCAGGGACGGGTTTCCGATGAGATCGGAAAAGGACATAATTAGTTTTTCCCAGGTTAAGAGAAAGTTTATTAGCCTTAAACCACTCCGCCACATGGATAAGTTCAGTGTTGGCAATAGATAGCAGAGACTGGATTGATTTATGAGAGAAAAAGACATTGGTGTCATCTGCAAAAAGAATAAAGTTAAGTTGGTCAGATGCATTCGGCAAGTCATTAATGTATAGTAAGAACAGCAGCGGACCCAAAATTGACCCCTGTGGAACACCACATGTAATAAGTTTAGTTTTAGACTGACAACCTTTACAGCAAACACATGGGCGTCTCTGATCAAAGTAACTTTTAAACCACAAGAGCGGGACTCCACGTATTCCATAGTTTTCAAGTTTAGTTAACAGAATAGAATGGTCCACCGTATCAAAGGCCTTGGCCAGATCGAAGAAGATACCAAGAGAAAATTTATTTTCATCGATTGCACTAGCAATCTTATCTTGCATGTCAAGCGATAGCCTACATCCAGTGGTGTCAAAATTTTAAAATATTTCTAGGAACATTAACACGTGTGGACACTTACAGGAGTTTATCGGATACTTTAATTCTGTTTCTAATTACTTTTATCCAGAGCTTGAATATTTGCATAAAGGCATAATGATGCATCTTCAACTGTTGAAGTTACACACCTTCGAGGATCGAAACTGCAGACAAGACGTTATTACATCGGCAGAAATATTATTTGATCTGTCAATCCAAAAATTGGATTACGGTTTTACACGCATTCGATTTCATCTTAGTTGGTCGATATTTGAACTGTCTCAGAAGCTTTCGAGTGTTTATGGAAATAAAACTTTCCAAAATGAAAATCTAATGCCGTACTCTGGGTCATGGGCACAAAGGACCATATCCGCATTTTGCTACGTAAGAAGTACAGATGATCATTTGAGAAATCAGTGTTCACTTTCACCAAAGAGAACGGAAATAAATAGCTTTCCTATTAATTTTTACAAAAGATAATGTTGAGCGAAATAAGACTACCAGTGAACGGAACGCATTTTGTCTGTTCTGCTTACAAGGCTAACTTCTTCTGCAATGCACTTTGTGACTACAGAAGGGTGCTCAATCTATGTAGTGAAGTCAGCAGAATATTGGATTGCTCACCTTTTTCACTTGTCAATATATTTTTTGCTGATTTTCTCCCTTTCCCGTTGAAAAACGAATGGAGTGGGTTATATGATAAGTAGGCTACATCCAGATTGTTCTTGGTTTTCTCACTCTACACAGAGCATTAACAGTATCGCCAACAGACAGAAAGCGAAAGATTCCTGTTTACATCTGTTCTGTCGAATATCTTAAATATATTTACACTCGGTGATGTAGATTTCTCAACGAGCCCGTTAAAAACTTCAGTGTCGATTATGAACGCATTGAACGGCTCTGCAAATATAAACTTGACATTTTAAAGTTTACGTCGAGCTTTTCCATAGCAATTCTGTGAACTGCTCTCTATATTGGTAAACACGATCTTGTGCATCTTGTGTAGCACGGGTATTTGTACATATATAATTATATGTAAGCCATTTACGTTACGCATTTACAAACCTAATTTACGATGCAAATGCCTTCAGCAAATGTAACTCAGTAGACCATAAAGTGGATGCAGGCGACTTGAAAATACTTGATGGACATCATTATGTATTCGTCTCACATGGCTCTAGAGAATCTGAAGGTAATTCTGTATGAAGGTTGTCCTTTTTATGAAGTCGGGAACACTTCTTAGAGGAATTTCCAGAGAAAGAGCTATTTAAAAATGTGCACTGACGATTACGCGTGCGATTTCTTTAAAATTCCACGTGCTAACATAAGCGTCTTTAACGACACTGAGAAGTGTATAAGTTTTTTAAGACAATGACCTTTCTGCATGCATGTCTACAACAGTTCTCTGAAGTTCTGAACGATCATTATAAAACTGTGCAGAATTCCGAGTTAGGGAACTAATGAAATTTTCTCACACAACCTTTATTTTATCCATATTCTGTCCTAAAATAATTTAACGTAATTTTCTTATCTGGAAATAATTATATCGATGTGCTTAACTCACGCGCTATGTAACGTCACTAACGTGGCCAACATTATTTTAGTATAGCAACTACCAGATGTGTTTGGAACAATTCATTGGCTAAAGTAGACGCAGAACAGCGCCGTAAAAGAGAAGTGCCGTCATTCGGTTACAATCTTTGCGAAAGAGTCAAACTCTTTCCTATTTTTCATGAATAAGAAAACGCAAATCAATATATTATTGGTATCATAGTCATCATCATCATCATTGTCGTCGTCGTCGTCATCATCATCATCATCATCATCATCATCATCATCATCATCATCATCATCATCATCATCATCATCATCATCATCATCATCATCGTTGAGGAATCCAGGGCAACATAAAATTAATTTTATAAAAGGCTGTAAACGCTCAAGCATGTTTGCAAATACAAAATCAATTTGTTGTGTCGTGATTAAATTCAAATAAAAAATACACAAACAGCTAAAATTATTATTTGATATTTGTCGCTCATTCGCCAGATGGCCGCCGACTTTCATAGGATGCAAGCTATGGCACACTTCGTTTGACTTGCGACACCGAAACCTGAGTTTATAAGAACAATCTGGTTAATGTAGCGGAACTACGTCAATGACGTACAATGATGCATATGGATTATGGAACCATAATACCATTTGATGTTTAATAGACATCATCAGCTTTCTAGCTGAAACGTTTAACAAATCTTATAAATAATTATTGTGATGGTGTAAATTTTCGTGGGTTTGAAGCTGTTTTAAAGTTCTTTTTAGCATGCTGTGGACAACAAATTCCAACGTCACATACTGTACATAAAAATTCACAGATAAATTTGCAAAATGTTCGTTTAATTACTTTCTTAATGAAAAAATATGACATGACTTTGGGTTCATTTGCGATTGATAGACACCAGACAGCCAATTTGAACATAAAAGAAAGTGGTTGTTTTCGGGGTTTAACGACATCTTATGGCTGTCGGGGCCGTTTACGTCTCTCTGGCTAATCCTTTATCCAGGGCCTGAAGCATACAGTACTGGCAGTAGCTGGGTTTTAACAAATAAGCTTGACTGGGAAATCCCTATACTTATGTAGTTGGAGGACATGATCATATACCCCGCAGCCGATGGAGTTGATCGATCGAGTCGATCGTAAACTCGGCCAAGTCGAGTCGATCGAAAAATCGTTGACTCGATCGACTCGCCGATCGAGTCGATCGTAAACCCGGCCAAGTCGAGTCGATCGTTGTTTACTAGACTTGACTCGACTCTTAAATATTTTACTTACTACTTCTACACAAAATGACAGACCTTATGATATAATGACGTAATTCTGTGTAAACACACAGCTACCGTATGAACCTAATATGAAATTCACTGCAAATAATGAACCTCTTGGCGGTTTCTTATTAGTCGAAGTTATAGAGATGCTTTCTTTCACAGTTCAACTATAATAGATAGATATTACAATTTTGTAATTACTATTTTGTCTGTTCCGCCTACTGGGCTAACCTTTACTTCAATGCTCTTTGTGACTACAGAAAGGCTCTCGATCTGTGTAATGAAGCCAATAATCAACGGAACTGCTTATCAGTTGTACTTGACCATTTCTTTGCAGAATTTCTTCCGTTCCCGTTGAAAAATGAATGGAGTAGGTTATATGATAAATACATCCAAGTTGTTCTTGGTTTTTCTCACTCTATACAGAACTATTGCGCTATCGCCAGCAGGCGGAAAGCGGATGATCGTTGTTTGCATCTGTTCTCTTCAATATCTGAGATATACCTATACGCGGTGTTGTGGAATCCTCAATGAATCGGTTACAGACTTTGGTTTCAATTATAAACGGCTGTGTCGAAAAAGAATCAGCATTTTAAGGTATCAGGTTGGATTCTCCAAAGCAATTCTGCAAACTGCTTTTTATATTTACCATCATGAGAAGTCAGCCAGATCTCGGGCGTTTGTGTAACAGTGACATTACAATGTACGTGTTAACCATTTATATAACACATTTAGAGGAGATGGAGCTATCCCTTAAGCGAATACCGAGGCAGCCATGGGTATGAAATGTTAGCGACTTCATTTTTTAGCCACAGTGGTGGCCAGTCTTCTCCCTCGCCGTCTCATCTTCCTACCGAGACTGAATGGCCAGTGTACCAATTATGGCTGAATTTGTCACAGAGCGCACGCGGAGCAGAAACTTCTAACCAAATATTCGCTTTGATTTGAACCAGCCACCTCTCGATTGATAACCAATAAATTTCTATTACACATTGAACAACCTCATAATGTTTCAGATTCTTTCAGAAACTGTCCCTTACAAGACTATGAAGTGGATGGATGTTTGAAAACAACAGACGGACATCATTATGCGTTGTTTCATAGGGCTCCATGGAATCGCGGATATTTATTTCTTTTGAGAATTTAGTGCATGCCATTGAAGAACATCAACGGTCGTAGGCTTAACCGATTAATTATCTAAATCTTCTATGAATTATTTCTATAAAATGCTCATAAGCTAATTGTGTATTTAAATTCCCAGGGGAGTTTCTGTGAATATGTATCTCCAGAGCTTCTCATTTGAGGCGATCGATCGAATCAATCGCGCTCGATGAGTTACAGTCCAAGAGGAATCTGGAGACAAACTTGTGAAAGTTCAAGTTAGGATCGATACAACGTTGCATTGACAAGCAGAGGAGGCTTATCGACGGTTAATAAGTGTTGCGTAATACTCTAGGAGTTAATGGACAACCATATAATATGCAGCTATACAAATATGATACACAAAATACGTTGTACACAAAGGTCCCGAGGTCGACAGCGCATCGATCGCCTACTCAATCCAGCGTCATCGATTTTCAAATCGCCTTCTATTTTTAAATGAGAAGCTCGGTGTATCTAGCTATTTTTGAAGCGCCTTTTGAGAATTTCAAAAGGGCGCTTAACATTGTAATCTTAGAGATTTCAATAGGACTACTTGTGTCTTAACCCTCGGGCTACCAAAGGGGGGTGGTTGCCACCCCCCTGAGTTTTCATCTCAAACTTTTTCCGTATGGAATAAAAATTTGACCTTTTAGGTAGCTGTAGGGGTTCATTTACACACGTTTTGAGGTAAAATGTGAGATGATATCTCACACCGTTCAAAAGTTATACCCAATATACCCGAGGCACCAGGGGGGGTGGATACCACCCCCCCCTAGATTTTCGACTATATCTTATCTGTCATTTAATATTAAGAGACACAAATTTTACCATTCTATAGAGGGAATGTGGGGCTACATTTCTATGGTCACTGAGTTGACCTGAAACAACCGGAAGTGCTCAAAATAAATAATAATACGCGTAATATGCGTGAAAAATGGCTGAATGGAAGGACTCCCCCTTAGTTTTTTGTCTGTAGTGTATTCATTTGTCTTCCTGGAAGAGAAACAAAGATACCATTCTTTAGAGGGAATGAAGGGCTTCATTTGCATACCTACATCTTTGTCTTTTGAATACCGGAAGTGATCAAAATAAATAATAATACGCGTAATCTGTGTGAAAATGGCTGAATACAGCATTACAACGTAAACCGATATATATGTATGGATATATATGTATGGATGTACATTTATACTATATAAACATGTGTAGGGATGATTTTGTGTATCTTTTATACATAGATTAGTTTCAAAACACACATAATCCAGTGTGATTCTCGTTAACGATAACGATAACGAAAATGTTCGTTAACGAAAATAAAATGATTTCGTTAACGATAACTATAACTATAACTAAAAAAATATCATTAACTATAACTATAACTATAACGAAAATAACACTAACGAAAATTCATCTTTATTTTCGTTAATACAAAAAATAAAATAGGAAGTGCAATATGGATGATTCGGCATAAATGATAATGAAAAATTAGATATTTTTATTACTGTTAAAATTTCTGCCGTAAAATTACGGTCAAATCCTGGCAGCTTTGAACAAAGGATATGACCGTAAAATAACGGCAGACCGTAATTTAATCTAGACCGTAATATTACATTATATTACCGTCAACTTTCACGGTAATTGCCTGTAGTTTGAATGTATTTCACAGTAATTTCCCCAGTCATTTCTCGTAATTTTAATGTTTTTTAAAGTTTTTCCCCGTAATTTCTACAGTCATATCTCGTAATTTTTATGTTTTTTAAATGTTTTTCCCCGTAATTTCTACAGTCATATCTCGTAATTTTTATGTTTTTTAAATGTTTTTCCCCGTAATTTCTACAGTCATATCTCGTAATTTTTATGTTTTTTAAATGTTTTTCCCCGTAATTTCTACAGTCATGTCTCGTATTTTTAATGTTTTTTAAATGTATTTCACCGTAATTTCTACGGTCACATCTCATATTTTTAATGCTTTGGACTGTAATTCGCCCTAACATCTATGGTGATGCCTCGTATTTTTTTGTTTTGGAACATTCTCACAGTAGGAACATTGGCTCTAAAATCCAAAGGTTGGTGGATCAAAGCTTCCATAAGTGAATGCCAGACATCTCTTCCATGCTTTCACTTGACATTAGGAAAGCATAGAGCTGTAACTATTCAGGGACTTTGACTAGCCCAGAACAAATCATTATTGAAACCAATATTCTGTCATATATTACCTAAGACACGCTCTTTACAAAAAGCTAAAATGGATTCACTATTCAGTTTAAGAAACTTTTTATTCACAGAACAGCATTTTAAAGTAAACAATCACTTTAAAAGCTTACTATAAACTGCACAAACACTTACAAACAATCCCATGCGCACAAACACTAAAATTTTACGTCTCAAGTCATTCTACTGTTTAAAAGAAAACACTAATATACACAACTTAAACAAAAACCTTTCAAAACTTTAATTTTCTGTAAATAAACTACAGAAAATACATAAAAATCTCAATTGCTGAATGCAAATTTCAAAAAATAATAATCCAATTAAAAACTTAAATTAGAAAAAACAGCATTTTAAAGCAAACAATTACTTTACATCCCTTTAAAATCCTAGAAAAAACTGCAAAAACACTCTACCATCCGCCAAACACTTACAAACAATCCCATGCACAAAAAACTAAATTTATACTTCTCAAGTCATTCTACTGTTTAAAAGAACTTAAACAAAACCTTTCAAAACTTAATTTACTGTAAATAAACTACAGTAAATACATAGCAACTCTCAATTACTGAATGCAAATTTAAAAATAATAATCCAGTCAAAAAACTTCTGTTAGAAATAACAGAATTTTGAAAAGCAAACAATCACCTTAAATCACTTTAGGATCCTAGAAAAAAACTGCATAAACACTTTACCATCCGCCAAGCACAAAAACAGAATTTACACTGATTAAAAGAAAACACTAATATACACGACATTAAAGGTAAACATTAAAGGTAAAGCTTCCAAAACTCAATCTTCTGTAAAAACTACAGGAAGCACTTCAAAAATCTCAATAACCAAAAGCAATTTAACAATAATCAAGTTTTAAAATACTTTTAATTTACCAAAACAGCATTTTTAAAGTAACAAACATTTCAAATTCCTACGATAAACTCCAGAGAAACTTGCAAACAATTCCCAAGCACAAAATTATAAACTCTCACGTCATTATACTGTTTAAAAAACACTAAGATACACAACTTTAAAGGTAAATAAAACCTTTCAAAACTCAATCTTCTGTAAATAAACTACAGAAAGCACCTTAAAAATCTCAATTACTGAATGAGTCATTCCAGGTCAAATCAACGCAGTGACTTTGCATCACCATCTCCGATTTTGATGAAATTTAGCAAGGCAAGGCGTTAGAACCCATTGAGAAACTCTCAAAACCGAAATTTTAGATTTTTGGGTCAACCGGCCGGTGTCCGAGATATGGGTCATTGAAACTTCGACCCAAACGGTCCGATTTACGCCGACCGGACGAGGGTAAAACTGCTGTATCTCTGCTCCTAATGCACCTAGAAAGAAAACTACGATACCAAATTAAAGCACTGTGACTCCTCTATATGGGCAAGGCATCTAGAAATAGTTATTTTGAGTAACCAAAAAATGTGAGCAACTGTAACCTAGTAACCCTGACCCAGGTCACTTTGTACTCTCATAATTTTATGAACTTTATACCAAATACAATACAATAATACAATACAATACATCCAACCATCTCATTGTTCTAAACAGTTGCTGAAAATTTCAGAGTGGGATCTCCTACCGTTTTTTTAACGAGTTTTTGAATGGTCATCCGAGGGCGTGAATCGCGCTGTAATGAAGGTGGACTATGTTAAATAATGTATTTTATAGTGTGAAAATGTCATTTTTAAAAGTAATAATTCAGAGCTCTGTCAAATCAACATTCACGGTCCTCCAAGTTTCAGTGCTAGCTAGATATTTGTCTTTCCAGTGCTATAGTTGCAGATTGCATCTCATGGGCATTCAGTGTAGACTGAAATTAATATAGAAAGTATTGCAGTAGATCACTCACGAACGTTACAATATATAATTATTTCGACCAATTTTACACCCATATTAGTGGGAAACTATTTGTTTCAATTCAGAATAATTAACAGATCAGAAAGTACACCAATTTTTGCAAGCCTATGCGCATTCATTCCTTCATATAGTAGCACTTTTTGCTACATCTCATGGCAAGGGTCCATGCAATGGAGGAGGTGGAACCGTCAAGCACCTTGCTGCACATGCCAGTCTGCAGAGGCCATAATGACAACCAAATTATGACACCACATCAGTTGTTCCTTTTTGCAAAGGCAGACATTCCATTGCTCAATTTCTGTTTTGCTACCACCGTGGAATACGAGGAAGAAGTAGTTTTGTTGAGCAGCAGATTTTAGTTTCCACTTACAGTTGCTGGAACTCACAAACTCCATTGCATTTGTCCTATATCAACAGAGCAAGACAGTGGAAGTGATGAAAATTCTCAAATAGTCACGCATCCAAAGTTGAAAGTGTTCTTCAGTCAGAGTTTGTTGATGTTCTACAGTCTGTCAATCCGGACCATAAAGCTGTGAAATGTGGTGACTTGAAGGGTTACGTCACCACCAAGTATGATGGCCACTGGTGGATTGGCTGTGTAATGCTGACATTTCCTGAACAGAATGAAGTGGAAAGAAACTTCTGCATCCACATGGTCCCGCTCGATCTTTCCATCCACGTCCAATTGATCTGCTGACAATATCTTGTGTGGATGTACTGCAGCAGGACTTCAACCAACAAGCACTGGCAGGGCATATGTGCTGAATGTCCATGAGATGCAAGCTGCTACAATAGCACTGGAAAGACAGAATATCTAGCTAGCACTGAAAATCGGAGGACCGTGAATGTTGATTTGACAGAGCTCTGAATGTTTACTTTAAAAAATGATATTTTCACACTATAAAAGACATTATTTAACATAGTCTACCTTCATTACAGCGCGATTCACGCCCTCGGATGACCATTCAAAAAATCATAACAAAACGATAGGAGATCCCACTCTGAAATTTTCAGCAACTGTTTAGAACAACGAGATCGTTGGATGGTATAAAGTTCATAAAATTATGAGAGTACAAAATGACCTGGGTCAGGGTTACTAGGTTACAGTTGCTCACATTTTTTTGATTACTCAAAATAACTATTTCTAGATGCCTTGCCCATATATAGGAATTCACAGAGCTTTAATTTGGTATCTTAGTTTTCTTTCTAGGTGCAATAGGAGCTGAGATACAGCAGTTTTACCCTTGTCCGGTCGGCACCAATAGGACCATTTGGGTCGAGGTTCAATGACCCGGTTGACCCAAAAAGCTAAAATTTTGGTTTTGAGAGTTTCTCAATGGTTTCTAACGCCTTGCCAAATTTCATCAAAATTGCGTTGATTTGACCTGGAATGCCCCGAATGCAACTTAATAATAATAATAATAATAACATAATAATAATGATAATACCTATTACAGCACGTTGACATCATAACCCAACTTTAGCACCTGCGCTGTCCATTGCCGTCACAGAATGTTGTATTCCTAAGGGTCAATAGATACCTCGACAAAAAAATAATAATAATAGCCATTATACTATTTAAAATTTAAAATCTAATTTACAAAACAGAAGCACTGAAAAAAGTAAAAACGCACATTATACAAAAATCCAACTCTGTTAAACATACACTACAACATACTATGACAGTAAATATATCATTAATGCTATCATTAAAAATCTTCCATATTTTCAACTAGTGTCAATTATACTTTTCAGTTTAATGTGTCCGTTTTTCCTTCAACTTTGTTAAACCTACTGCCTCGGTCAAGGTTTATTCGAAAGAAGCATCTAAAAATAACAAAATAAATACGTTCATGTAAAAGAAAATTTAACCGTTGGCAACAAAGCTTTTGTCCAATAAAAGTCCAACATTGGATGATTTCATGGAGGTTTTTGGAACAGGACCAGTAAAAACAGAAATGTATACTGGCATGAAAGCATGTTCAACATCATTTTCATGACAAAAATTGTAACTGTAATTGCAAGTTTCATTCATTTCAGACATTTATATAGCGCCCCTTCAAGATTTCTACGCAGAGGCGCTCCTGACTACAGCGCGGACACTGAATCGGAGTTTCACGCCGAAGCGCATGAGCAATTGCGAGTGAAGGACTTGCCCAGGGTCCGTACGCGGCGGCTTGAGGTAGATTCGAACCCGCAACCCTCCGGCTGCAAGGCACCAAACATACCCCTTTGAGGTGGATTCGAACCCGCAACCCTCCGGCTGCAAGGCACCGAACATACCCCTACACCACCGCGCCCCACATATATGTATACCGCCAATGTAGGAGACTCTTCAGAGGCAACCCCGAATAACACAATTGTAATTATAATTATATAGCGCCACTCAGAGATTCTGAGACGCTCCCAACCCAAGTCAGTGCTGTCACTAACAAATAAGATAGTCTTCAGGCATTTCCGAAACAGAGGAAGAGAAAGGCTGAGGAGTTAAAGACACAGTTCATGCAGAAGATGGTGCAAACTAGAGTGGCCGACATAGCAAAACTTCTGGATTGAGCAGTTGCACCACGCATGTGGTGGACAATCAGAGGGCCTATGGGTCCGAGCGGAGGGCAGAGCGACCAGGGAATGTAGAGACAAATGTACATAAGGTCTGAAGAAGCTACCTCAAGCAGAGAGTTGCGAATAAGTGTTAGAATTTTGAGCTGAATACGCTGGGGCACAGGAAGCCAGAGGAGAGTTTCCCGAATGAAGAAATATATGAGAGCATACTTCGAGTCCGGAAGTGTTAAGTATTGACTGAAGATTGGAACGGTTTAGTGAAGAGAGACCAGCATAGAAAAGAGATGCTGAAGCCAACCCTAGTACAAATCAATGCATGGACGAAAGTGTTGACCGTGTATGGGGAGAGAGAGTGACGGATGGTACGAATTTGGCATATATGATAAAGATTATACGGTTATAAAGGTTATTTCATCCCCCCCCGAACAGTAAGTATGTAACTCCACCATTGTCCATGATAACTGTAATTAATTCAACTTCTATTGAAGCAACGACCTTCTTTCATCAATACAACTTCTATTTAAGCAAAAAATTCTTTCATCAATCCAATTTCTATTTAAAGGCCAAGTTTCACCCGTGAAAGTTTATCCGGAAACAACTTAGAACATCGACCCTTGTAGGAGTGACTAATAAAGACCTGCTGGCCACTGAGCATCGACATCAATTCTGCCTGCAGGCAGCTAACCATGCTAGCTAGTGCCGGGTTGCTAAACTACGCCCACGCACTGCCCAGCGACCTGCTGACCTGTGTGAAATTCCTCTATGCAGATTAGCTAGATCGTATATATCGTCTCTTTCATTGATTCAAATCACAATCAGCCGGGGCTGTTTATATTATGCCACAATGTCTAAGCCTTGCATTTCCAGTTGGCAGTGGGTAAACCGAAATGGCACTCCTACCAGTGTGATTAAAGTTTTTGATTTATTTCAGTTTCAGTTTAAGTTAACTGGAATAGCCTCATTCCAGTTTCGATTAGTTTTTCGGACTGATTTCAGTTTCTATTTCAGTTAAAGTTTTCACTGAATTTCTATTGTAGTTTCAGTTTTCAGCCAATTTCTATTTCAGTTTTGACGTTGTTAAGCAAACTTACGAGCTAATGCATGATACTAACATGTTCACACATGTAACTTCTTATTTAAAAACTGCTATTATGTATTCCTAATTTTAATGGCCTCTTTATAATAGGTCAATGAAAGTGACTCATAGATAATTATTACTGGAACTGTTGAAATTTGATCCTGGCACTGGTTGACTTGGCTTTACTTCCTTTAGTAACCCCAACTCTTTAGAAATTAATTCTTCATAAGCGTCCTTGTGTAGCACTTTCAAATGGACTCAAACATTCGTACAGTTGCGCCCTGAGATTTTGCTACCACGTGGCTTGTTGTTAACAAGTAAGTACATACGGAATTGTCGTTCAAAAGTCTTGCAAATAGTAGTTCCACACTGCGCTCTCTCGTTTTCTACCACTCATAGCGAAATATTATGATATATTTAAATAGTCTAGACTATAACAGAAATTGTTCATTACAGAAACACAATTTCAAAAACAAAACATTCCGTAACTTCATCCCAATTGATAAAACAGCTGATTTGTATTAGTAACTATTAATAGAGATCACTGGATAAAACATAGACTTTATATAAATGAAACCATCATGGAGGATGGCAAGAACAGACATTGATATATGAATATTAATAGATATACATATTGCTAAGTAAGATTACGCATTTATCTAAATAAACTACCCTTAAATTGGAAATTTATTGTATTTAACCATCAATTTCAGTCTTTGAATTTCAGTTTCAATTAAAGTTTTGGCCATTCCAGTTTCTATTTAGTTTCAGTTTCTTGGATATTTCCGTTTCCGTTTCAATTAACTGAAATCAAATAAATCAGTTAACTGACATTTCATTCAGTTTCAGTTAACTTGAATAACACTGACTCCTACCCCCACAAGGCAAATCACTCCGGTATTGATTCCTTTGAAAATGCATATAGGCCGACAACAGAACTCTGGAGTCTGTATTTGCTAGCAATTTGCAAAAGTATGACCTAACAATTCATGTTGTAGGGCCTACTTGGTGTAACCTACATACATATGCCTAGTGTTCTTCAGGTCATAAGCATGTCATTATCAGTCAGGCCACTAAGGGCATCAATTCATATATGAAGTAATGCTTTGAGGTGGCACTAGTAAGTGTGCGAGTTTAGATAAGGAATTTTTCAATTGCAATCGAACACTCTTGCAACGAACAGGATCTAACACCAATGAATGAATACTCAAAAGGGCATTTCCAAGGTGCATTAGCACCTGGCATGTGACAGCACATAGTTCTTCTATAGCAACACAGCTTAGGCTGACCAGTTGAGATACCCAAATGTAAACAGCCCCAGCT
This sequence comes from Aporrectodea caliginosa, assembly GCA_020284085.1. Classification (NCBI taxonomy): domain Eukaryota; kingdom Metazoa; phylum Annelida; class Clitellata; order Crassiclitellata; family Lumbricidae; genus Aporrectodea; species Aporrectodea caliginosa. The sequence goes on from JACEVL010000647.1 coordinate 174,252, forward strand.
GATTGTGATGCACGAGGTAGCTAATTTGCATAGAGGGATTTAACACAGGTCGCTGGACAGTACCTCAGCATAGTTTAGCAGCCCGACACTAGCTAGCATGCTTAGCTGCCTGCAGGCAGAAATGATGTAGATGCTAATTGGCCACTAGGTCTTTATTAGTCACACCTACAAGGGTCAATGTTCTAAGTGGTTCTGGAGAACCTTTCACGGTTGAAATTTGGCCTTTAAGCATAGAATGTGTTTCAGTAATCCAGCTTCTATTTAAGAAATATAATTTCTTTCATTAATCCAACTTCTACTAAAGTAGAGAATTATTTTCATCAGTCCAACTTTGGGGAAATGTCCGGGGAAATGTCCTAGACCCATGATAAAGGCATGTTCGAGAGATACGTTTGACACGGTCTAAAAATGAGAGAACTGGATCCAGTGTAACGCCCAGATCACGAATTGAGGCAGAGTAGTGGACTGTCTGGGAACCTAGCGCAGAGAAATTCCATGTCAATCTTGGCTAGTATGGCTCGGCCACCAAGCCAGATGAATTGGGATTTATCTGAATTAAGGCGGAGACGGTTAGAAAACATCCAGAGGTCCAGCGCCGTGGTGGCCTCAAGACCCTCGCGGCCAGTGAAGCAGGTGCACTGGCTGGGCCGCGGGCAAAGGCTTGGGTGTCATTGGAGTACTCACGAGCAAAGACCCCCTGAGAGTGAGTATGCTTGATAGGTCAGCGGCATAGAGTATGTAAAGCAGTGATTCCAGAACCGAACCCTGAGGTAAGCCAAATGGAATAAAGGTCCAGGCAGAGCGTGTGGGCCCAAAGACGACAGAGAGAGACAGACAGACACAGAGAGCAGTCAGAGAGAAAACAGCAGAACAAAGGACTGAATCGACAATGGCCAGTGAGAGACATGGTAGAATTAAAAACAACGCCTAAGTTGCGTGCAGCATCGGCCAGCTCAACAACTGAGTCACCCAGTTTCAATGACTTAAGCCCATCAAATTTCTTAAGTTGCTGTGGAGTGCCAAGTAACAGAAATTCAGTCTTTGATGGGTTAAGGAGGAGTTTATTGGATGACATACAGGACTGTACTTCATCAAAGACAGCAGACAACATCTGTATAGATGAGTCACATGACAGACTGTCAAATGAAATGTAAATTTGAGTATCATCAGCATAGAAATGATATCTCAGCGAATGATTATCAAGCAATGCTCCTAATGGTGTGGTGTATAGTGTAAACAAAAGAGGGCCAAGCACTGATCCCTGTGGTACACCGCATGTCAATAAAGCATCAGATGAATAATTACCATTTAAATACACTGATTGAGTGTGTGGACTAAGATAGGTACTAAACCAATTTAGTGCAGGGCCAGAGATCCCAAACCAGTTCTCAAGACGATGAAAAAGAATAGAATGATCCACAGTATCAAAAGCAGCAGACAAGTCAAGCAGAACAAGTGCTGTCACCTTATCCCCGTCCATTGAGCAAATGATGTCATTATTTACAGTAAGAAGTGCAGATTCAGTTGAGTTAAATCTACGATACGCAAACTGAAAAGGGGAGATTAGTGAGTTTGATGATAGGTGAGTCTGCATGCGATTCATGACTATCCGTTCAAGGAATGAATCAGGCCTGCATAAATGGCATTGCCATAGTCAACTCTCGAGCACATGAATGCATGCACCAGGTTGTTGGGCTTCAGTTGTAAGCGAACAGCATATAATAATAATAATAAATAATATCTTTTCTTTAATTAAGCACCTGACAAACGCACTGTGCTGTACATTTACATGTTATGCAACTGAAAAAATCGTAACTACTAACAGAACAGACAGCCTGCAATACACGGTGCTAATAGCAGCCTACAAAGCATACCCGCCCTACGGGACTCGAACTCGATACCTCTCGCTCTCTACGCCAGTGTGTTTTCCAATGCGCTATCAGGCCCCTGATATAGTGCGAATCTGATGCAGATGATAAAAGCATGTTTGGCATAAGTACTTGTACATTCTTCACATGCATTGAGAACGTCAATCCCTAGTCCAAAGTCAACCCAGCTCACACATAGTAGTTAAGAAAGAGTCACAAGGGAGGTTATGCTGTAGATTAGGAAAGAAGAGTTTGGAAATATATCCACGGTTTCCAATAAGAGCAACTTGAGTTTCCAAGAGTTCAGTCGGAGATGGTTGGGCGACATCCAGGCACCAAGTGCCTCAGATGTGTGAATCATTTTATTCATTAAGGAACTCATCTACACTGTGTCCGGATAAAAAGGGACCCCTTTTGTTATCATGAAAATAAACTAGTAAATATTCATCGATTTTTAAAATTCCAAAACCATTTTAATCCTGACATAATTTGCTAAATACTGGATAAAGTATAAAAGTTTTCGTTATTTAATAATGACGTCATAATGACGTCATTTTCATCAAAATTCAAGTGTCAAGGACGGCACAAAAATCATCTAAAATTTTCAATATTATTTTAAACTGTCATTCATCAATTATAAATTTTAGTTTAATTTAATTTTTACATTTGAATAATATTAGACTACAAGGCGTGCTCAAAGTGTCCACCTTCTGCCTCAACACAAGCTTCAAGACGAGCGCGCCACAGGCAGCAGCGATAACCAGCTGATCAAATTCATCCCATGAATTAACAATACGCGCACGGAGTTCTTCAATGTCTTTGATCTTTGTCCTGTAAACCTTCTATTGCATTAGTCCCCAAATCTTGTAATCAACGGGATTAAAGTTCGGGCTGTTTGGCAGTCAAAGATTAGGAGGCATGAAATCCAGAGTCTCCTTTGTCTGCAGTTCAACAGTTTCACGAGCTCAGTGAGCTGGAGCGCCATCTTGTTGGAATGTGTAATAATCCGAATATACCCTGGATATCAAACAACAATTTTTCCGACAGCAAACAATCACGGGGAAAAGTTCCACTTATTTTCCCGCCTGGTTCTGTTAAATGGATTTCCGTTTTACGACGATCCGATCATCAATTCGCAACAATTTTTTGTCATACTTAAATTTTGATGCAAATGACGTCATTATGACGTAATTATTTGATGACAGGAAATTTTACATTTTAACCATGTTAGCAAATTATCTCAGGATTAAAATGGTTTTGGAATTTTAAAAATCGATGAATATTTACTAGTTTATTTTCATGATAACAAAAGGGGTCCCTTTTTATCCGGACACAGTGTATACAGGTGCGCTATGGGCACATGTCTGGACATTATCCAGACATATTAATGAGCTGCACAAAAGAATCAAAGAACAAAACCAGCAGTGTAGAGGATATAGACTAGAAGGCATTAGACTAGAAGGCATAAGATGAAACATTCAGGGAAAAAAAGGTGACCATGAACCAGAACATGTGACATCAAATATAAGGCCCTGAGTGCACTTAGAGAAATGTATGCAGACACAGCATACGGTGACCCACAGACTGGGTAACTTGATATACTTATACCTGTTACTGATTGAATTCAAATGCTTGTAAATTGTCAACTGTACAAACTTCTCATCTCATCAACAAATTTATATAGCCAGGAGCATCAAATTTTGTAAGTTAATAAAGAGCAAAACTTTCAAATAGTGAGTTTTTGAAAAAATTGATTTTAAATATATATATTTTGATTGAAAATCCCTGAGCACATCCACTTCAAAGTCCTAGCCCAGCCCATGCAGCTTTGACAACTTTTCACTAATATTCAGACACCCGTCTACCCGATCATTCTCCTAATTTCAATCCAGCCTTAAACTTTTGCCCAGCTCATAGGGCCATTGCGAAGTTTGATCATATCTTCTCTTTCATCCGAGACTCCCTCCACTGGCTCCCCATTCACCAACGCATCCAAATTAAGATCTGCTCCCCATGCGAAATTGTCTTGTCGGCTTTGCTCCTCACTATCTCAAGGCCTACTCTAGTTTCTGCTCTGCCTGGTCATTGTTCCCTTCAGTCTTCAGCCTGCGGCCACTTGATTGTCCCTCGAATGCGTACCTCTACGGACCATTATAGGAGTTTCACTTCTGTGGGACTCTCCAGCTGGAACCGACTGCCTCAGTCCCTTAGGGCTGGCTTCCTTGCTCTCTCTTGTGACAAGTTCTGCAAGCGCCTGAAGCCGCTTTTTGTCAGTGAAGGCCAGTCCACTGGCCTGGGATGGGAGTGCCTCTGATTTTAAGTGGCACTTTATAAATTCTCGATTACAATTATGATTATTTCAATCTCTCCAGTGCCCCAGTGACTATTCACGTCAAGTTCTCCAACTGATCCAGTGACTGCACGTCAACTCTGGAACGATCTTTACCACGACACGAGTTCTGCAAATTCTGAGTTCTCACACCAATACTGCTGCTCAAGCACTGACTCTGTCTCAGACCCCTCTACTTATCACCTAACAGGCTTTCCACTCCAAATTCAAGTCCCACCTTGAACAATTTCTACCATAATCCATCCGATTCACCCTCAAAGCTTTTTCATCCTCAGTAAAACCCGCCCTAGCAGATGCTCTGCTCCTCAGTCAACCAGACTTGAATCTCCACATAATAAGGATCAGCACTCGTGAATAAGCTGGTAGCCTGCGCATAGCTTTTGCGTAGCGCTTTAGACATTTGGAATATAAAATATTGATGGAAAATATACAAACATCAGCTTTCGTGAAGAGGCGAAGCTGGCAACATAATGTTCTCGGGATCCTGTATTCCCCAACGACTTCAAGAACGTGCAGAATAGCTTCCTACAAAGTGCAAAGCATTTTCATTCGTCAAATCATATCAAAAGAATAATGAAATAGGCTGTATTGTAGGAAGCAATGATCAGTTTTCATTCAGGAGTGTGTGGTGTATCAAGTTCAGATGTTGATTCAGAAATGTTTGGGAACACTATTTCACCTAATGCAAGATCGCTACGCTGGTTTGGAAGGCTACGACTGGCACTGCTCCGGACTACATTGCAGAACTGTGCCTTCCAGTTGGCACTCAAACTGGTCGGCGGGCTCTCCGGTCTCTCGACTCTTAAAGACGCACATTTTCAGCTGTTTGATGGCCACGTGTTGAGAGCTTCTGTGAGACTCTTAAGTGGCGCTATATAAATGTCTTGTTACATTACATTACATTACAATTATTGGCTGAAATGCTTATTATAAAATATAAAAAATGTGCCCAACTCTATTATAGTGCAGCAGAGCTAGTAAAAGCTAAAAACAGCTTTTGTAAACCAGTAATGTTTTGCCAGTTTGAAAAGTAAACAATTGTGCCATAACAATGTTACATGAATAGTATAACACTTCTTGGTGATTTAATTTTTAATGTCTTATGGTATTTGGCAGGAAATTACTTATTAATTTTCATTCATTAATTTCAGAGATTTTTCCGCCCCTTAGTGCCAAAGGCAGCCCATTGCAGAGCAGCAACAGAAACAGCACAATAGAAGTCCACGACTGGTGGAAAATAAGCTCAGCCTGTCTAGAAGAGCCGAGAGAACCATGGTGCTGGACGCTCAGGGTGGAGCAGCAGCGCTCGTGTAAGTGAACAGGGGCCACAACCACGAGGAAACAAGAAAAAAGGCAGACCAAGACCATGCTGGACAGATAATATAAATGAGGACTTAACATCACTTGGACTGACTCTAAGGGGAGCAATGGACTTTACAAATGACCAAGGACAATGAAGATCATTTATTCGTACCCATCGCCGTCAAATGGCTGGCATCAGGAAGTGATGATATACATATCAAAATTACAAAAACTCATTCATAAACAGAACCAGATGACAACTCAAACTAATGCTCTCCTTGAAGCATAAGCATTACACCTACGATCTGACATAAATGGTTCTCTCGACTCTTCTAGACAGGGTGAGCTTATTTTCCAACGGTCGTGGACTTCTTTTGTGACTTGGGTGTCACCCTAGACAGCTCTCTTACCTTCACTGAACACATTTCCAACCTTACCCGCTCTTCTTACTTCCAACTTAGGCGTCTTAGAGCTATTCGCAGATCTGTTTCATCCTCTACCTTCACCTCAATTGTCTGTTCTCGAATTGACTATTGTAATTCTCTCCATGTTGGCTTACCCAAGGTTCGTCTATCTCCTCTTCAGTCCGTACTGAATGCTGCTGCCAGACTTATAGCTCGCCTCCATCGATTCTCTCACATCTCTACATTTATGGCTGAACAACTTCATTGGCTACCTCTCTCTGAGCGCATCCAATTTAAAGTTCTCATTCTCATGCTCAAATCTCAACTGGGTCTTGCTCCAAAATATCTTTGTCACCAAATTCTTCGCACCCTCTCCACAACGTCAAAGCGTCCTCTCAGATCCTCTGACCGGCTTGATCTTTTTGTTCCCCGTGTTAGGATCCCAATGGCTCAATCCAGATCCTTTGTGTGCATAGGTCCCTCTCTATGGAATCGACTTCTGCCTTCTCTACACTCTACAATACTCTCTAGTAGCATCTCTACCTCTTTCTCTCACCTTAAAAAAACCTTCCTTTTTCCTCGGAGTACCTCGCACTGGGAGCGCTTCTGAAAGGCTTATGCTATGAGAAGCGCTTTATAAATGATCAAATACAATACAATAAAACACTTTGTCCTTACTGACAAACCATAACCATTAAGAGATTATTAAACCCATATGTCGAAACTAAACACTTGGTGAAACACGCAATTAGTTTACTCAGCTGAGACTGAGAAAATCTCACTCCAACTGAGACATATCTTAAAACTGGTAAGCTATGTCTGCTGTAAGTGAAGCTGCAAATATTATTGCTGCATATAAGTTATGCTATCCACATCACAACCTAGTTTACTACCAGCACAAAAGGTAAAGTTCTTCCAAGTTTCTAGACACCAAGATTTAGAACAATTAAATAGCAGGCTTACTTTCACCTCCGACATTTCAAGGCTATTCGCAGATCTGTTTCCCTTTCTACCATGACATCCATTGTCCATGCATTTGTCTGGTCCAGAATTGATCATTGCAATTCTCTTCTTGTTCTCTTCCTACGGTCCGTCTATCCCCTATTCAATCTGTTCTCAAAGCTGCTGATCAACTGATTGCTCAGCTTCCAAAATACTCTCATATATCATCGTTCATGGTCAGCCAACTGCACTGGCTTCCTCTCTCTGAAAGCATGCATTAAATTTAAAGTCCTTGCCTTGGTCCTCAAGTCCAAACTGGGTCTGGTTCAAAAATATCCTCTCTTTCTGCATCATCTCATTGGCCTCTCCAATCTCTGGACAAGTCTGACTGGTTTGTCCCACAAGCTAGCACCACCATTCATTCATTCATTCATTCATTCATTTCGAGCATTTGTTATAGCGCCCCTTCAAGATTTCTACTCAGAGGCGCTCCCGACTACAGCGTGGACATTGAATCGGAGTTTCACGCCGAAGCGCATGAGCAATTGGGAGTGAAGGACTTGCCCAGGGTCCCTACGTGGCGTCTTGAGGTGGATTCGAACCCGCAACCCACCGGCTGCAAGGCACCAAACATACCCCTACACCACTGCGCCCCATTGCTCAAACTCAATCCTTTGCCATCACTGGGACATCCTGATGGCATGGCCTTCCATTCACTCTGCATGAGACTTTCCTTTCAGGATCATGGTCTTCAACTTTCGCTCTTTTCAGCAAGTGGTGGGCCAGGGTGCCGAAGCAAAGTGAACCGGCCCCCAGAAAATTTCTGCAAAACCAAATCTTAAATGGTGTACTTTTTAGCATACAAACAGTCAAATTAGGTTGAAAAATCTTAATTTTGACCTTCATAATCAGTCTCAAACATCACATAAAACTCAATAATCCTTAAAAATTACGAATTTGAACTTTTATTCTCAAATTGTGTAGTCTTTAGGCAATTCTCTGTGGGCCAGAAATAAATCATCGGCTGGCCAGAAATGGCCCGGGGCCGGATCTTTGACAACCCTGTTTTTATTAAATGATCTTGCTAATGCAAAGAGACGTAAAGTTCACATAGTCTAGGCTGTCGCACAGCTCAACTTAACTTTAAGTTAATATCTTAAAGTTAAACTTGATGAAAATAATTGGTCGGTTAGGGTCAGGGTTAGTGTCGCCAATGTTATAAAACTAATTCTTCCTCGTGCGCCACATTGCGGAGCGTTACCCGTGTTAGACGAGTGACCATGATGAACAAAAAGGTTGACATGGAGCGGAAAACAGCCCTTTTCAGGGCCACCAAATCCATACGAGGAGATACGCGACGAAAAATACGTTTTCTAATGACAACACTAACCCTAGCCTTGACCCTAACTGACCCTCACGATAGCGCATTGGATAACATCTGGCATAGAGAGCGACAGGTACCGAGTTCATGTCCTGTAGGGCGGATATGCTTTGTAGGCTGCTATTAGAGCCGTTGTATTGCAGGCTGTCTGTTCTGTTAGTAGTTAAGATTTAAATTGCATAACATGTAAATGTACAGCGCAGTGCGTTTGTCAGGCGCTTAATAAAGAAAAGATTATTATTATAACCAACGCTGCCCTCTTGGTACATATAGCCCCTGTATAGTCCGCATATTAGCCGAAACTTGCGGTCCACGAAACTAATATAATGCAACGAATTCTTGACTAAATAGAAGCTGGGTTGATGAAAAGGATTCTTGCCAAAGTACAAACTGGATTGATGAAAAATAATGATTCTAGAATGGGCGAATAATTTATGACGCTATAGACTACTAGACTACACGTTTAACTTTATGCGTGGTTCTTCTGCGGCAGAAAATGCCACCACATAAGTAACACAACCCGAGAACACGTACCTCTGCGGCGGAAATTTTTTCACATTTTATCTAAAACGACTCTAACCCTAACCCTGACCGTCACAGAGCTTAACTGACCTTAAACCACACTCACAAGGCTAACCTGACCCTAACCGACCCTCAGGACGTCAATTTATAGGAAGTAACGCATTTTGAACAATGCGCATGCGCCGAAGGTTGCGCATGCGCAAAGGTCTTCCGCTGCAGAATTGTGTCGAAAATGTTACTTCTTCTGTGGAATTTTCCGCCGCAGAAGATTTATCGTAACTTTATACCCCGATTTCTTCTCTCGTGGTTCTCACACTGGCAGCGCTACTCCATGGCCACGGCTGTGAGCGGCGCCATACAAATTACTAATTATATTACACTACACTTACATTAAATTCTAAGGAATATTAAGTTACATAGCAATAGACAGGAAATTCCATTTACCACTGAACGATTTCCGGCATTCTATTAGTTTCATGGACCGCATGGCGTCCGATCCCGGTCAGGCATCGTGAGAGTCGGTTAGGCGTCGTGAGGGTCAGGCTAGGCGTCGTGAGGGTCGGTTAGGGTCAGTCCGAATCCCCGAAAACGCTGAAAACAGATAAAAGCCCGATTTCCTGAAAACAGTTTTCTAGAAAGCGGCCGAGCTATTCAGAGTTAAATTGTAAACATGACATAGACTTAGCGTGGCCTTGATGTATATCGATATACTGCCTATTCAAATGTTTATTTGTTAATTATATTCTTTCGGGTCGGACTTAGGAAATCAATTTCGGGGATCCGGCCGAAATGCCTTTCAGCCCTTTTCGGGGATTCGGGTTTCGGGGATTCGGCCCGCACCCGGGTCAGGGTTAGGGTTGTCATTAGAAAACATGGACAAAATGACACATTGCGCGTAACACGCCAAAATATACCGTATAAGAACGGTTGAGAATCTCCGTGTTGCAGTCTCCTACCGTTGCGGTCTATGAAACTAATAGAATGCCCGAATTCCACGGTATTCAAACTGTTTCTGGGATATTCCACACAGAAAACGTATTAAGCGGCAAATAGAACACTACTGTCACAAAGTCACATGGCTACAGAGCATGCATTTCGATCACCACAAAACAATCTCTGTTCAACGTTTCGTGTTGCCAATCCGGGACACAAATTGTAATCTGTTATATGAATTTATGATTAAGATTATATACGTACGCGTTTCACCAGAAATTCCCGAATTCTCAAACTTTGTCAGCGAAAACACGCATCCCTTCGTTAATGGCTGCCACACCGCTTCAGCCATTATTATTGCTTGCGACTCTGAGTTATGTTGCGCGTGATTTATATCGCGCTTGCCTAAGTCCCTCGCATCTAGCAACTGTGAACTTGCGGCGGTCGATTATTAAAACAACTGGCCTACAGTTATTTGCATTTGCACTGATAGTGTTGCAAACATATTTATTTAGTTATCGATAACTTATTTCCATTTGAAAGAATTTAGGCCTATAATCCCTATATAGGCTACTGGCAATGTGCTTACTTACTTACTTAAGTCAGTAGTGATGAAATAAAAAATGATGCTTAAAATATTAAATTTTGATCTACGCTTAATAGCAAAAGGTCATGTTGCAAAACATAAATACTTAATTAAAAAATTAGTTTCAATTTGCTGGCGAATTTTCACATGAGATATAATTTATTACATCTGGTACGTGCCTCTCTTTTTGTCTCTTCTTAATACTGATTGTGTTGAGTGTAGGTTTTATTATTTTTCTGTGTAATTGCGAGTCAAATTTTAGGCTTTTGCATCTCCTGTCAACGTTGTTCTGAAAATGCTACGTGACCAGCAACCGATCCCAAAGCTTTTAAGGACTAGTCTTCATTCGATGCATTAGGCTAGCCTAGTAGGCTACTGTTCATGTCTTTTAGGCCTAATAAGCAAAGTGTCTGCTGAGAATGTAGAATTTGTTATACTAGTTTCCTACGTTTAACTTGTAAAAATTTAATATTAGAAATTATATTTAATTGCATTTATAATCATTGTGTAATTTTATAGTGGGTATTTATCAGGATTGTACGAGAACTACATTTTCCATACGCTGAATTTCCAAACAACGCATGCTACCTAAAATAATGGGATAAACTGGGATTCACGAAAGCTGTAAGACAAATTCATTTAGTTTCTCGTATAAAACTCATAGAAATCCCGTTTAATAATAACTTCTTAATGTCAGTAAGTTCATAATTGTTATAAAAAATTATATTTAAAAAAATTATCTGTGATGGGAATTGAACCTGGATTGCCTGCATTTGTATTTTAGAAATACCAAACACGCTACCACTTCAGCTAAACTCAACACTTGCCGAGAAGGGTTATTAACAGTCTAATCATCTAATGAACTGTTTACTTGACTCAAAGCGGCGCCTACCTAGGCTATATATTCTACTAAATATTTTCTAAATATCTACCCCCATGTCTGCCTAACAGTGATAGGCTACTATTCCTGTGTATGTTTCGCCGTACGGCTGCGTTGATGTGTCATAACAAAGATGATTAGCGTGGCCTAGCCCTTTCAACTGACCCAGTTAGCTATATTGGTGTGAGCGTGGGCGGCGTCCCATACTCCTCTGTGTAAGAGAGCGTGCGGATCGCGGTTCGCTTCCCGAAGGTGGCTTATTTTATTTAAGAGATTTAAATCTCGGGCTAGCACGGTCCGTAGGCGAAACGGGGACCTTAAAATGGCGTGGCGCCTATTCAAACGAGCAGCGGTGGTGAAGGATCTCAACCGATCAATTCAGGCTCGAGGCCATAGGCTAGCGTCGCTATAAAATCAAGTAGGCTACAATTACATTTCTCCACGCTTGGTAATGGTAGGCCTACTAAAAGCTAAGGGCAGTGGCTAAGTTTAGGACAGGACTAAAATTTCACCTGTTTTAAATAGCTGAACCTCCGGGTCCGTATCTCGTCTTCCGGATTTGGAGGCTTGCGAATGTTGTGTTCAGTCCATTGCAATTTCTTAATTCAATTTTTCTTAGAAACAACCATTGATTGATTCCTTCTGCATTACGATATTGGCTCCACAGACGTGTCCGCGCAGGAATTAGGTTTGATGTCAGTTTGTGGTCAAATAGAGTGTTATGCTTCATTAATGGTTTGTCACGCTCATTTGCGATATTAAACAACACTTCCTAAGCGTGCAAAATGCTTGATTAGACTACTTCTCAATCATTATTTCATAATTAGCCTATTTTAAAAAAAAATTATCTATGGTGGGGAATTGAACCTGAGTTGGCTGCCTTTCTAATTCAGAAATACCAAACTCGCTACAACTTGGGCTAAACACAACACTTGTACAGAAAAGTTATTAACAGCCTAATGAACTGTTTATTTGACTCAAAGTGGCGTCTACCTAGGCCCTATATATTTTACTAAATATTTTCTAAATATCTACCCCAATGTCTGCCTAACAGTGATAGGCTACTATTCCTGTGTATGTTTCGCCGTACGGCTGCGTTGATGTGTCATAACAAAGATGATTAGCGTGACCCAGTTAGCTACATTGGTGCGCGCGTGCTTTTATTAATGTTATCAGTTAATATTACGTTTAAGAAGTCTGTTTAAGAACAACGTTCAGTAATAACTTGCTAATGTTAACAATTTCATCACTGCCACAAATTTCAGATTTACAGAAAAAAAATTCTCTTCGTCGGGATTCGAACCTGGATCCCTTTCCCTTCAAAGTCACGAGATACCAAACACCCTAGACACTTCAGCTAAACAGAACAGCTGTAGAGCAGGGTTATTAACAGTCTAATTAACGCTTTACTCGGCTCAAAGCGACGGTTACCTTGTACATTTACGCATCTGACTGTACCCCTTATGCGTACTGCCACACGGCTCAGTCCAGAAGCTTAGCCTATGTTGGGCTCACCGGCTGGAATCGCTTCTGGAGCTCCTCAGTTTGACCCTTCCATTTTTCGCAAGTGCCGGAATTCTGTATTATTTTATATTGATTTCATTGGTTCGGGTCGTGAGTGCCACTGATGAGATTATTGTTGAAGTGACGCTTTATAAAGTAGCGTTTACAGTTTACAATTACGATTACTTTCGTTAAGACATAAGACGATGTAAGAAAACGGTGACGTATCTATTCACGTGACTGATCGAGACAGCCGAGACTGTAAGAGCCTTGCAACTAAAATACTTGCAAATTGATAATAATATACTATTGCACTTGTAATTGTAATTTAACCTCGCTCAAAGAACAGAACAAATAAGAGGCGGGTCTCCGATAGCCTGTATCATATTAACTTACATGTCATTAAGATCTAGACTACATCAATTAACAAAACAATGAACTATAGACTATTAGAAGAGTCACAGTCTAGTGGAGATAGCATGTAAACACGAGGGGCCAAACATCAGTGATGGGCACTAACTATTTTTTTATAGTTAAACTACAACTATTTTTCAACTATATAAAATAAAACAGTTTAACTAAAAGTTGGCAACTGATTTTGTAAATAAGTTAACTAAACTAAAAATATTTAGTTAAACTTTTTGCAACTTTTGAACAAACTTTTGAACAAACATTTTCACAATAACAGAGTTTAAGTGAACTGTAATAATGCAGAGCGTAAATGACAATTTCACTTTCAAACTATGTAATGTGTACTAGGCTAATATAATAATCCAAGTACAGTTCTACAACAAATCATGAAGAAATTTGCTAATTAATGCAAACGATGAAGCATCGTGCAATGCAATGCAGTTCACTTGACTTGAGTAATAAAACCAGTTACTCATGACAGTCATTGCGAAAAATAGTTGCTGAATTTGTTTCTTATGTACATTTTTTATCTAATAGCTAAACAATATTAGTTAAACTTTTTAGTTAATAACTAAAAATATTAGTAAAACTTTTTAGTTAATAACTAAAAATATTAGTCAACATTTTTAGTTAATAACTAAAAAATTACTTAAACTTTTTAGTTAATAACTAAAAATATTAGTTAAATTTTTTAGTTAAATTAAAAACTAAAAATATTAGTCAACATTTTTAGTTAATAACTAAAAATATTACTTAAACTTTTTAGTTAATAACTAAAACTATTAGTTAAACTTTGATTTTAACTAAACGAATTTTTAAGTTAAACTTCTGCCTTAACTAATTTTTTAGTTAAACTTAAAGTTTGCAATTCTTTAGATAACTCTTGCCCATCACAGCCAACCATTGGGCTCCAGTCGACAGTCGACAGATGGCACAGACGTTCCGAGTCTCTTCAGGGTCACGATGCGACGATAGTTTGGAGCAATGACAGGTGAGTGACAGCGCTCCCCTATTAATAGTCCCCTATTAATATTACAACTACTCTTGCTACTGCTACTACTTCTGTTGCTGCTGCTGCTGCTGCTGCTACTGCTACTGCAACTACTTCTACTAATACTAATACTATTAATAATAATAATAATAATAATAATAATAACAACAACAGCAACAACAACAATAATAATACCACATGATTCCGTGAATAGACGGACAGACAGATAGCCCGACGGACGCGTATAGGTAAACAGAATATATCTACGATAGCTAGATCGATAATAATAATAATTAGGCCTATATATGAATATATATCTATATATCTATATATATCTATATATATATATATGATATATATATCTATATACACTGTGTCCTGAAAAAAGGGACCCCTTTTGGTAATATGAAAATAAACTAGTAAATGTTCATCGATTTTTAACATTCCAAGACCATTTTAATCCTGACATAATTTACTAAATACTGGTTAAAGTATAAAAGTTTTTGTTATTTAATAATGACGTCATAATGACGCCATTTTCATCAAAATTCAAGTGTCACAGGACGGCACAAAAAAATTTTCAATATTATTTTAAACTGTCATTTATCAATTATAAATTTTAGTTTAATTTAATTTTCATATTTGAATAATATTATACTACAAGGCGTGCTCAAAGTGTCCGCCTTTGGCCTCAACACAAGCTTCATGACGAGCGCGCCATTGGCCAATAGCAGCATCGATAACCAGCTGATCAAATTCATCCCAGGCCGGCATTAACAATACGCGCACGGAGTTCTTCAATGTCTCTGATCTTTGTCCTGTAAAGTGTAAACCTTCTATTGCATTAGTCCCAAATCTTGCATGATTAAAAGTCCGGGCGTTTGGGGGCCAAAGATTAGGGTATGAAATCCGGAGTTTCCTTTGTCAGCAGTTCAACAGTTTCACGAGCTCGATGAGCTGGAGCGCCACCTTGTTGGAATGTGTAATAATCCGAATATTCGCGGATATCAGGCAACAACTTTTCCAACAGCAAACAATCCCGGTAATAAGCTCCATTGATTTTCACCTTTGGTTCTATGATATGGATTTGTTCTACAAAGAGCCGATACACCAACCGAAACCATGACTGACCGACTAAATGTCGAGTGAGTACGAAGCAAACGATCAGCTATTTCAAGACGTCATTATGACGTATTTTTTTTAACTGGGCCGTTCATAAATTACAAATTTGTTGATAATTATGTCAGGATTAAAAAGGTCTTGGAATTTTAAAATCGTTGAACATTTACTAGTTTTTTCGTATTACCACAAGGGTCCCTTTTTTCAGGACACAGTATATATATATATATATATATATATATATATATATATATATATATATATATATATATATATATATGTGCCATAACCATAACGTTTATTATTTCCAGTACATTCAAATAAAATATAGAAAACAAACACAATGAATGCTGGAATACAACAGAAAGATCCAAAATGGGCCAAGGTTCCATCATAAGGAAATAGTATATAAATATATGTATTTAATATATATATGGCCCTTGTGATTTAATATATATAAATATATATTTGTGTGTATATAAAATCCTTTTTTAAATCTGTGATTCATATATATATATATATATATATATATATATATATATATATATATATATATTAAATCGAAGGGAGACAGAGAGATATTATACTAACTTTGTTTTCACTGAAGGCATGCAGTCGGGGACGGCAGAAGAAGAGATGAAGAGACATTATTCAACAAGATCTGAAGTCCCTCAGATTGAAGAAGGAAGACACCATCGACTGAAAAAAGTGAAAAAGTGGAGAAGAAGGATTCGAGTGGCTGACCCCTCCGCTGGAAGGGACTAATTCAAGCCTGAAGGAGATATATATTTCTGAAGGAGATATATACTTAACTGAAGGAATAGCCATTATTGATGTATTAAATTGAAACTGTCGCTTTTCGTGCATGTATATCTATAGAATATATAAATTATATTTAAATTTATATTATATGTATAAATATGTTTATTGTTCATACAATATAGCCTTCTGGCCTTCTCATGGCTATGTGTTCGATTGTCATGATAGACTGAATTGAACTTATCAGGATTCAACTTAATCACGCAATATAGAATAAGCGAAATTAATTATCATCATCATCATCATGATCATCATGATCATCATCATCATCATCATCATCATCATCATCATCATCATCATCATCATCATCATCATCATCATCATCATCAGCAGCAGCAGCAGCAGCAGCAGCACCAGCACCAGCACCAGCAGCAGCACCAGCACCAGCACCAGCACCAGCAGCATCATCGTCAATCCCTGAGGCCAGCCATTTGGCGGTGATGAGTACGAATATATGGTTATCAACTCTTATACTCGGCCGCGCATTCATCTGGTGCACGGCCAAGGTTCCCAGATATCGTAGATGGCCAGATCAACGGTGATGAGTTTCATGTCTGTAGTTCGAGGCATTTAACTTGCCAGTCATATTATAGCACCGATAAATATATGCACTGCAAATCACTCAACTGTCCAAATTAGTCTCAGTTGAATTAATTTCACTATTAAATTCACTATTCTGCATTGTTTTATTGGTAACAATTTACAATTGCTATCGTAGCTGTCGCAAATAATCGTGAACAAAATCGCAAGCGAAAGACCAAAGCATTAAAATTTAACATTTAGCCTACTTCCTTATACCCCTTATCATATATGTCTGACTTCAGCAGAGGTTGGAACCAGTGCTTAAATTGCTCGTCCAGAGGTAGCGGATCTCCAAATCTGTACAAGTCTAAAAGTTAAGCCTATCGGGCAATTCTATAATTGATATATTTGCTAATTGCTATTCGCAGAAGGAAACAATGTGTGAAACTATAGGTGTAACAGAAACACAAGCAGGTGACGGATCTACTCTTTTTGGTGATAGATCTCATAGTTCAGATGACGAATCTCAAATCCGAGGTGCCGGATCTCAGATCCAGTGGGATCCGGCTGAATTTCACTGGTTGGAACACTTTGCTGACTTCTTTTAGGAGTGGCTTTTAGGTCAATCTTTGCCTTAATTATGAAACCAGCGGAGACTATCTCCTGCTGCGCCAGCATCACCACTCCACTATAAGATCCTTCTGTGGTCATATATATATATATATATATATATATATTATATATATATAGGACGCAAAAAATATATATATATATATATATATAGAACGCAAATATATATATATATATATATATGTGTATATATATAATGTAAACGTAAACATGTACATATATATAATATATATATATATATATATATATATCTCATAATCGTGATCGTAATCGAAATCGTAAATGAACACCTAATCGTACACGCAATCAGGCATACATGAATATATAGGTTATAGATACACTGTGTCCGGGAAAAAAGGGACCTTCATTGTTCATATGAAAATTACTGGTAAATATTCATCGATTTTTAAAATGCCAAAACTGTTTTAATCCTGACATAATTGGCTAATACTGGTTAAAATATAAAAGTTCTTTTCATTCAATAATGACGTCATAATGACGCGTGCGAATCGTTAATGCTTGGAAGGAATTTGATCAGCCTGTTATCGATGCTGCTAGTGGCCAATGACGAGCGCGTCCTGAAGCTTCTTGTGTTCAGGCCAAATGTGAACACTTTGAACACGCCCTGCAGCGGTCTAATATTATTCAAATATAAAAATAAAATAAAGCCGAAAATTTACAATTGATAAATAACGCTTTAAAATAATATTGAATCTGTTTAGATAACTTTTTGTGCCATCCTTAACACTTTAATGTTGATGCAAATGACGTCAGTCTGACGTCATTAATGAATGACAGGAACTTTTATATTTTAAGCACTATTAGCCAATTATGTCAGGATTAAAAAGGTTTTGGAATTTTGAAAATCGATGAATATTTATTAGTTATTTTCATACAACCCGTAAGGGGTTCCTTTTACCCGGACACAGTGTATAAACATTTATTTATCAATACAAATAAATATAAATACGTAGATTCATAAAAATATACACATACATGCATGCAATGCATGCATACATACATAAATATATGGTACGGATGGAGGTATACGACACCGGACAGGATAGGTGTAGAAGATTGGAACAGAAAAAGCAGAAGAAAAGGAAGAACAAAACAAGAAGTTGGAGCAGAAGATAAGAAAAAGAAGAAAAAGGATAAGTGAAGAGAAGAAGACGAAGAAATCGAAGGTTTTCCAGGTGGTCTGCTGGAAGGAATTTGATCAGCCTGTTATCGATGCTGCTAGTGGCCAATGACGAGCGCGTCCTGAAGCTTCTTGTGTTCAGGCAGGGGCGTAGCCAGAAAAATTTGGGGTTTAAGATTTGCAGGGGTCTTATATTAGAAATAGTCGCAAAAGTCCCGTTTTTGGGGTGATTTTGCATGTAAAAGCATGTAAAAAATTTGATCACCTGTTTCGATGCTGCTTGTGGCCAAACCAGCGCCCTAAATACCCCATGTGTTCAGGCCAAATGTGAACACTTTGAACACGCCCTGCAGCGGTCTAATATTATTCAAATATAAAAATAAAATAAAGCCGAAAATTTACAATTGATAAATAACGCTTTAAAATAATATTGAATCTGTTTAGATAACTTTTTGTGCCATCCTTAACACTTTAATGTTGATGCAAATGACGTCAGTCTGACGTCATTAATGAATGACAGGAACTTTTATATTTTAAGCACTATTAGCCAATTATGTCAGGATTAAAAAGGTTTTGGAATTTTGAAAATCGATGAATATTTATTAGTTATTTTCATACAACCCGTAAGGGGTTCCTTTTACCCGGACACAGTGTATAAACATTTATTTATCAATACAAATAAATATAAATACGTAGATT
Source organism: Aporrectodea caliginosa (assembly GCA_020284085.1). NCBI lineage: Eukaryota > Metazoa > Annelida > Clitellata > Crassiclitellata > Lumbricidae > Aporrectodea > Aporrectodea caliginosa. The sequence goes on from JACEVL010000647.1 coordinate 193,255, forward strand.
CATAAAAATATACACATACATGCATGCAATGCATGCATACATACATAAATATATGGTACGGATGGAGGTATACGACACCGGACAGGATAGGTGTAGAAGATTGGAACAGAAAAAGCAGAAGAAAAGGAAGAACAAAACAAGAAGTTGGAGCAGAAGATAAGAAAAAGAAGAAAAAGGATAAGTGAAGAGAAGAAGACGAAGAAATCGAAGGTTTTCCAGGTGGTCTGCTGGGGAATACGTAAAAGAAAATTCAAAGATCGTTAGAAACCACACAGGCCATTCAACGGAAGCAACTTCAGACACGCAAACACGCACGCATGCACGCATACAAACGAATGTGCAAACACACTCGTACACACACACATAGGCGTAGCTACATTGAGGCACGAGGAGGCAATTGCCTCATCTTGCTTTTTTTTAAATACTGGAACTTCTATTGACTAATTACCTCAATGACCAGGATTTTGCCAATGGTCTGTGAAGTTGCCTCCTCTTGAATTTAAGTCTCGCTACGCTCCTGCACACACACCTACACTGTATGTAAATACATTTTTAAATTATATATATATTCATAATTAATATGCAATTACACTTAATTAAATGCTGAAAGATGTACATGTACAATGTACAACAGGTTCAAATATTATAGTCGTGAAACCTCTGCGTGTTCACAGCCATTGCAATACGGACATTCGCAATGTGTTTATTTGTTACGACAAAACTGACGATGTGTTTACAAACTGCGATATTTTTACAAATCATGAAACGATTCCCTGTTTCTATTAATCTCAAAAGAAAAGTCGTAATGTTTTTACACAGATCACTAGAGAATTGAGAATGATCAGGTAAAAACAATTTTTGAGTAAATTCGCAATGTGTTTCATCTCACATGAGAAATTTCACAAAGCATAGGGGGTTCATATACAATTTTTATCACAAATACATATAATAAAAAGTAAGTTTTAAATTTAAAATTATAGATGTATCAGTTTGGGGTTATTAAACATATATTAATAGAATAAAATAATATATATATATATATATATATATATATATATATATATATATATATATATATATATATATATATATATATATTAGGTTGCGGATTTTAACGATTAATTAATCGATTAATAGTTAAATATTTTAATCGATTAATTTCGGCTTGTTCGATTAATTTTCGATTAATTTTTTACCTATTTTATGACGTTAATCGACCTATTTCCAGAATAAACAATATGGCGAACAGTAATAATGTGAAACATATGAGTGGAAAATTAAGCGATCATTTTTCATTTAAGGTAAATGCTGATGGAAAAGTCGAAGATGGCGGAATAATTTTAGATTTTTGTAGATAGAAGGTAGTTACTACTGACTACATTACTCATTTTGACAATTTGAACTTTAGCATGTCGAATGATTGATGGATTTTGCCGTGTATATAGTCTAAACAGTTTTTCACGCTTTATGTAACATGGACCAAATTAATCGAATTTAATCGATTAATCTCGATTAAATTTTGGAGATTAATCGATTAAAATTATTTTAATCAGTACCATCCCTAATATATATATATAAAATATATATATTAGGAATCGGGAAATTTATAGATATATATTATAAATATATCATCATCATCATCATCAGTTCCTGGCGGCCATCTGCGTTTATTAGCCCTCCTATAGCTATGTAAAGTGGAAAATTTCTACTTGCTCACTATAGCTTATCCTTGGATTGTGATAGTTA
>JACEVL010000647.1:197500-248704 GCA_020284085.1 Aporrectodea caliginosa
TTTTAGAGATGAGTAAAAGGCCGAGGAATTTGTCCTTGGTGGCAACCGTATACAGTATTGCTTCAATTGAAGGCTGTTCCAAATGGTCAGGCCTACGAGTTGGAGAAAGCCTGCAGTATTGCATTGTGGAAGTGCGCGCAAAGGGGACAAGTAAGTCGCCATGGACCGCAGGCCGAAGCAGGACATCTGAGTTCCCATAAGTATGCGGGTGCAGTACCGACAAGGCTACGTTAAACAAAGGCATGGATACTGTAGCTGATACGTTTGGATATTGGGAGCCAGTACAGGGCGTCCCAGATATAGTCAGATACGAGACCAACCCTGGTGCTGCTACCGATCAGTCTCGCAGCCGATCGCAGGACCCGCTCCAAACGCCAAATGCATGCTAAGCTGGGGACGGCCAACATGAATCGAGGCGCAATAGTCAAATCGACTATGGTAACAAAGGACTGAACCAAAGTGTTTGCCGCACAGTGAGTAAGGGAGCGGGATACCCAGGCATGTAGCGAGACTTAAATTCAAGAGGAGGCAACTTCACAGACCATTGACAAAATCCTGGTCATTGGGGTCATTCAATAGAATTTCCAGTATATAAAAAGCAAGAGGAGGCAACTGCCTCCTGGCGCCTCAATGTATACCTACGCCTATGGGGATACTATACATGCAGCTGGAGCAGCCGTTGGAAACAAGGTCGTGAATACAGACACGCCGGGCGTGAGCCTATAAAAGGGACTCGAATAACGCCCGTTACACAATTGGTCAATGGATGTCACTTGATTTTGTGCACGTGAAAGGAGCCGACCGAAAACACTCCCGAATGCGGTGGAAAGCTGTCCACCATGTCTTCTAATGACGACACAAACCCTAACCCTGACCCTAACCGACCATCGTTAATATGTTGCTCTAAGGTGAGCTCTTGGTCTAAGAAAACCCCGATATCCCGAGCAGAGTTTGAGAGGGTGAATAGGGCAACATGGAGAGACAGGGCACTCATATCAATTTTTGTTAAAATGCTGCCTGGTGCCAAGCCAGAATAACTTCGCTTTTGAAGGGTTCAACCGGAGCCCATTAAGGCTCGGTGGCCGATTGGTCAGAGCGCTCGGCCCGTAACGCGAGAGTACGAGTTCGAGCCTCGCCCGGAGCAGTTTTCCTTGAGCCTGCAGTGTGTTCCTTGAGCACGTACTTCGCTCACAATTGCTCTGTAATATAATTGTATCTGCGACATCATTGTGTGTGCACTTATGAACTCTGGACGGAGGCAATATCAAAGTACAGTTGTATTGTGTTGCATTGTAGAGGACATGCAGTCAGCAAGCGAATTCATAGAGATTTGCATAGAGGACACAATGGCGTCTACTTGTGAGCTCGTGAGAAAGGATTGACAGCGTGTTTACAACCTGCGATGTTTTTACAAATCATGACACGATATACCCAATATCTGTTAATCACATGAGAGAAAGTCGTAATGTTTTTTACAGCTCACCTAGACAATTGAGAATGATTATAGGTAAAACAATATTAGAGAACTTTCACAATGGGTTTCACCTGTACAATGAGAGAATTCATACAGCACATAAGGGTCAACATAAAAAAATTAATCACATATTATTACATATATTATATGTTAGTTTTTAAATTATAAATAAGTTTGCTGTCAGTAATTATATATTAGCAAGTACCAATTATTTATGTATTTATTAGGAATCAGTAAATTTATGGATATATACAATTTAAATATATATTTGATAGGAATCCGGAAAATAAAGCCTCCCCTCAGTGATACAAGAGAATAATAATACGAGCAGTCCCATTAGCTAGGCTGACATGAGTTTGAAGTGTTAGGGACTCAATTTTCTTAGCCTCGGCACATTATGGCGGATGACTATAGTCCACTCCATCACTGTCTGATCGTTGCATTGATATGTAATGTAATGTAATTAGCAACTTCTATTGCGCCGGTGTCTAATTCACAAGGCATCAACCGATGGCACTATGGTGTATAGTGTACGGTCGGTGTACTCATTGTAGCTGAGTTGACTGGGGGCGCAGGTGAACAGGAAATCAAGAGAAGAAGAAGGAGGAGGAGGAAGAGGAAGAAGGAGCAACAGAAGATGTAAAGATGGAAGAGTTGTGTGTTTCATATTATAACCAATTACAATAATATTACAATTACCAATTCGTTTTCTTCATCAAAGTCCGCTGATGTTTTCGTTCCTGCAACAAAAACTAAAGCTGGTGATCTGGCCATTCGGGTTGCTGGCTCATGTGTCTGGAGCAGTCTACCCGCACGTATCCAGGAAATCAAAAGTCTTCATGTTTTTTTAAACAGTTAAAACTGTACTTGTTATCGAGCTCTTAGCATTTACGCTTACAGCTGACATTGTGTATGTGTGTAAAGCATCCTGAAAGTAGCTGACGTTGCCATAGGGTACAAATTATCGTAATTACAATTTCAACCATCAAATTATTTATTGGTCCAAAACAAGTCAATGTAACATCTCGTCGTTCATGAACAAGTAAACTAATGGGCACAAGAGGAAAGCCAGAAGAGACCGAGGTCCCGCTGCAGGGTTAGGACCACCTATGTATACATGATCCCTTATTTAACAGCATATATGTAGGTTGTATGATTAGTTCAAGTTATCCTAAAACATAAAAAAATAATCACATAATTATGTTTATTAAGCATTTGACCTACTAAAAGAAAAAGGCAAATCAATCAATCAATCAATCAATCAATTTATATAGCGCCTCTTCAAGGGTTCTACTCAGAGGCGCTCCAAATAAGAGTAAGAACCCTCTATTGATCTGATCAATTAGCCACAAACGTAACTATTTTTAAAAATGCATTTAGATCAGAAATACTGCAAGTCTTGTATTGGTGTAATTAGGACCAAGAATCGAGAATTTTCAAGCGATTGTTCGATCAAAGCGCTTCTATGGGTGCTGTATGAATGATAATCTGAGGCTAGGTTATAGAAATTGGCATGAGCGTTGTTTATTGTGTAATAATTGTACCAATGCATGAATTCACTAATTTGTATTTGTTTAATTTGTGCAACTTTTAGAATCCCAAGATGAGTAAATAATGACTCAATGTGTGCATTACATCCCCTATATCCTGCCATTAAACGAACAAACATTGTGTTTGTAAAACATTTATTCTGTGGAGGAGAGAGTTATAGTTAGATAGGGGAGCCTGCCATTAAACGAAAAAAATGTTAGTGTAGAACACTTATTCTGTGGAGTCGAGAGTTGTATTTATAGAGTCTACTTATTGGTCCAGATCATACTACAATAGGCTAAGTAAGGATGGATCAAAGAATAACACTAGTTAAGTAGAATGTTATAGATGATAGCCGAAAGATATTGGCCTTGTTCGTCCTACTTGTTGACTGGTTTTTAGAGCTATTCGTTCGACATGGCTCTTGTAGGAAATATGTTGGCCCATGTAGACCCCAAAAAATTAAGATATTACTTGTGTGATGTCGGTGTTATCAATTAGAACATTTCCTTTCTTTTGTGGCGATGGTTTTCTATTGGAGCAGAATAGAAAACAATTAGTTTTAATCACGTTGAGAGATGATTTGTTGGCCTTGAACCATCCTGATAGAAAAAGAAGCTCTCTGTTATAAGGATATGGAATAGTTCGTTATATGATCTGCGTGAGAGAAATACGTTAGAATAATCTGCAAACAGTACAAAGTGGAGGAAAGAGGATATATTAGGAAGGTCGTTAATATATATATATATATATATATATATATATATATATATATATATATATATATATATATATATATTATATAATATATATATATAATAAGGGAATGCAGAGCCTTGGGGTACTCCAAATTTAATTCTTTCAAATCTTAATAAAAAGTCGTTGCATTTAACTTGCTGCTGACGATTATCGGTAATCCTTAAACGAAGAAAGAGTAATGAATGTCTCGTACTTCATAAATTTCAAGATTTTATATAGTATATTATGATCTACGGTATCAAATGCATTAGTGAGATGCAAAAGATAGGAGAATATTCAGTTTTTTCAATGGCTTGAGCTATTTATTCTCTATGGTATATTATGATCCACGGTATCAAATGCATTTTTTTAGTGAGATCCAACAGATAGGAGAATATTCAGTTTTTTCAATGGCTTTCCATGCTATTTTATCCTGTATGGTTATGAATGATATCGAAGCAGTGTGACCTGACATAAAACCATGCTGAAAAGGGTATGGAATGTTAATTTTTGAGACATAGCTCTAGATAATCTTTGATAGGACTGGTGACGTTTTCTAGTAGTTTTGAAACGTAGGACAGTATGGATATAGGACTGTAATTAATTAGGTCGTAATTGTTACTGCTGACCTTTTCATTACGTCAGGGACTGTCCCAATATAGGTTTCGAGCAGTCAATCGGGTCAGCCAGTAGAGCTCCTGCAAGAATCAAGTTAGGACAAACTTTGACAGAATTCACAAAGCATGTTGGGGCTACATATAAAATTAAAGTTCAAGCACACATATATATATATATATATATATATATATATATATATATCTTAAATTATATATTTTGGTTTGTGGTTACTAATATATTAAAACTACAATTAAAGAAGTAATATATATATATATATATATATATATATATATATATATTAGAAATCATACAATTTATGGATATATACAATAATACAATATATATTTGATATAAGAATCCGGAAAATGAAGGCTCGCCCTCAGTGATACAAGAGAGTAAGAGGAATACGTTCAGTCACTTAAGCAAGGCTTGAATTATTTGAAGTGTTAGGAGCTTCATTTTCTTAGTCTCAGCACATTGTGGTAGGTGGGTAGTTCTCTCCATCGCCGTCTGATCTTTCCATGTACGGTCGGTGTTGAGTTGTATTGGGGGAGGGTAGGGGAACAGAAAAGCAACAGAAGAAGAAGAGGAGGTAGAAGAAGAAGACTAAGAATTAGAAGAAGAAGAAACAAAGAAGAAGAAGAGGAAGAAGAAGAGGAAAAAGAAAAGAAGATGTAGAGGAAGAGGAGGAGGAGGAGGAGGAGGAGGAGGAGGAGGAGGAGGAGGAGGAGGAGGAGGAGGAGGAGGAGGAGGAGGAGGAGGAGGAGGAGGAGGAGGAGGAAGAAGAAGAAGATGATGATGATAATGATGATGATGACGATGATCATGATGACGAAGTTGATGAAGAAGAAGAAGATGATGATGATAATGAAAAAGAAGAATAAGGAGAAAAAGAAGAAGAACAAGAAGAAGAAGATGATGATGCTGATGATGATGACGAAGATGAGTAAGAAGATGATGATGATACTGAAAAAGAAGAAGAAGAAAAAGAAGAAGAAGAAAGAAGAGGGTTTCTCAGCCTTTCTGTTGGGAATTAGGTTTAGGTATAAATCAAAGAACCTTATAAACCACATAGTGAAGAAATATATATAGGGTGAGTGATGGGTAAGTGGGACACTTAAGGGAATGATGTGCAGTCGTGGAGTCGATATATTAAAACAGACCAAACTAAATGCATATACAGACAGTTTAGACTGTGTCTGATTCCAGGAGCTGCTAAAGTGGGGCAAAATAGCTATTAAAGTGGTCCATAACTTGATGTTGCTTAGGAAGGCACGACAATCTATATTTTCTCCGGAAAACGGTAAAGTGGTCCACTATTGCTACTAAAGTGGTCCAACACTGATAGGCTCTATGAGCATCAAAACTTAAAGGCCTATAGGCCTAGTTAACATACAAAAAGATAGTCAATGATAACTTAAGGCTACAGAGAGCACAAAAATCATCATCATCTAAAATTCCATTTATCTCCCCACATGGCTCGTGGCACCATGTGCACGGAAAACAGCGGCTGCATTGTATCCAAGACTATGCGAGTTTCTTGTCGGCTTTACTGTTCTCGACAACACTACACTCGTAGAAAGTGGAGGGCTCATTTGTAGGCCTATAGTCGGTCCCAGCTTTCTATTTTGCTTTCTTGTTTTTCGGCTTAGCTGTCACTTCATATTCAAGGATCGAGAAATTTGCCGAAGACTTAACTTCCCTTCATGAAATTCATTTATGGCCTTCTCCATGCGAACAGGATTGTTCAATTTGCTTTTCTGATTCTTCTTACTTGGGTTACTTCTAGAGTCATGCCTTTTATCAAGCACTCTTCCCATTTAAAACAATCAACGTAATCGTAATCGAGGATTTATATAGGCTTATATTATTCAACAGGCCTATCAACACGTAGGCTATGCTTAGTTCAGCTGGAATAGGCTGTCCCACTTTAGCAGCAGATCGCTGTCCCACTTTGACAACACAGCTGTCGCTAAAGTGGGACACTTATACACCAGCAGGCTTCGTAAATGCATGTTGACATTTGGTGATAAAAACCGTTGCTGGTAGTTTATTTCGTCAGTATATTTCAGCATAAATTGCATTCAATATAATTATTTATCGTTAGTGTCGACAAGGGCCTTAGCAAGTTAATGTTATCAAAATTATGAATACCTCTTACTTACTAACTTTCGAAAATCGAATGTTACACTCACAACCAAAGGCCATTAAACACTTGCAATAAAACGTGTGTACGCACATATTAATGACATCGAGTATATTGCCATAGACTGTGTATTTTTAGATTTTGGATGTATTGGACATAATACGCATGTAAGCCTCACTAGCTTAGCTGTCCCACTATAGTGGCCTGTCCCACTTTCCCATCACCCACCCTACCATGCTTTCAACAGAAGACACTTCAAACACACAAACAAACATACACGCTCCCATGCTGTCAAATACACTATAACTCTCGTACACACACGCACACACACATGTATAATTTATAGGCCTATATATATATATATATATATATTTATATTATATATATGTGTGCGTGCCTCTGAAGAAGTAGAAAAAGCAACAGAAGAATATATACTATAAATAACTATATATATATTTATGCATTATATATTATATGTATATATATATATATATATAAGCTGCAAGATTCACAGCGAAAATTCCCAATTTATATATATATATATATATAAGCTGCAAGATTCACAGCGAAAATTCCCAATGTTTATTTATAAGTTACGAGAGAACTGACGACGTGTTTACAATCTGATATGTTTTTGCAAAGCGTGACACGATTCCCACTTTCGGTTGATCTCATGAGAAAAGTCACAATGTGTTTACACAGCTCACCAGAGAATTTAGAATGATCAGGTTGAAACAATGTTTGAAGTGTTTTATTTTATATGAGATAATTCACAGAGTATAATTATAGGGGTCAATATAAAATTTTATTCACATATTATATGTAAGTTTTAAAATTATGTATAATTATATTAGTTTGTGGCAATTATAGATATATTAATAAGTATTAATATATATATATATATATATATATATATATATTAGGAATCCGGAAATTTATGGATACTCAATATAAATATATATTTGGTGGGGATCAGGAATATGAATTCTTGCCCTCAGTGATACAGGAGAATAAGTATAATAGCTGTCCCTTAAGCTATAGGCTGAAATGGGTTTGAAGGGTTAGGGACTTCATTTTCTTAGCCTCGGCATATGATGGCGAGTGGCTAGTCCTCTCCATCGACGTCTGATCTTCCCACCTACAGTGTGTCTTAGGTGTCCTCATTATACATGAGTTGGCTGTTCGGGGGAGGGGTGCAGATTTTAAGGCAATCATCTCGAATCTAATAATTTCTGCCATGGCGGGCATTTCAAACCTCGACCTCTCTCTTGACAGACCACTCCGTTTCATACTAATGAAGACTGAGTGTCGCTTTTTATTCCTCTCTTAGCGCCAGATAATAGCACTGCTCATAACATGGCTCGTAGTACCTTCTTGTCTATAAAGAGGTCGTTATTCCTAAATTTGTGTAATGTATTATTGACGTTTGTTCGCACGCGCCTTTGCTCACGCATGCATGCTCAAAAGGGTGTCTATAAATAGAAGCGGGCACCTGTTTGTGATGTAAGCTGGCGACATCTGCATGCATGAAGGGCGCTGTCACGTGATGGGCGCTGTACACAGGGAAAGTCCTATTCGCATCGGATGGGGGAAGTTTCACAATATGTTATTGCGAGGTTAATACTTTGTTTTTACAAATGTGCCTTTGAGTAGCTTGTTCTGTTAAAAGTGTTAGACTGAAACAATACTTAACGACACAATACGATTTAATATAATACGACATGATGCAATACCTAGTAGTAATGCAATATAATAGAGTCCAATACAATGCAGCGTTAGACAATACAAAACTATACAATGAAAAATAAAAAATGCAGAATAGAAAGCAGTGCCATGCAATGCAATAACATTATAATGCAATACAATACAATGCAATACGATCCAATACAATAGACTATAACATTTTATGGCATGGCTGGTTATGTTGAAAGTCTCTTACCAGGACCACACATGGTTAGGTCTTTGAAGTGCCTTGCAGAGCTAACTTCTGTTTACTTATGTACCCCAGTTGTTTACATAAGGGGGTCTAAGGGTGAATCCGTGTGTAGGGTGTGTCAAACTCCATCTGAATTTAGACAGACGGTGTGACAAAGGACAAAGAGCAGATGTCCAAGGGTGGTTCGAGAGAGACCACACCAGATTGGTCCTATACCCCTAAACTGAGAGCGGTAGAATATGGCGGGCCTGGTCCCTGGATCCTATAATTTATATGATGAGTTTGCATGTTCTCATGATCATGGTGATCATCATACTCATCGTAATCGTTATCGTCATCATGATTAACACCACCTTCATAATAATAGTCATCGTCACCACCATAATCCTCTTCACATCATCATCATTATCATCATCATCACCACCACCATCATCACCAACATCGTCGTCATCAACACCATCATCACTCGAACCAACGCCGTTGCCCTCTTCCCTCCCCCTCGTCCTCCTCGTCCTTTTTAACCCGCTCCTCCTTCTACTCTTTCTCCTTCTTCTCTTCCTCCTTCTCCTTCTTCTCCTCCTCCTCCCCTCTTCATCATCATCATCATCATCATCATCACCACCACCATCATCATCATCATCATCATCATCATCATCATCATCATCATCATCATCATCATCATCATCATCATCATCATCATCATCATCATCATCATCATCATCATCATCATCATCATCATCATCATCATCATCATCATCATCATCATCATCATCATCATCATCATCATCATCATCATCATCATCATCATCATCATCATCATCATCAAAGATGCCAGCCATTGATGGCTATGGCTTCGTATCCCAGTTCGGTGTAGTCGCTTGTTGATTCCGAGGCTTTAGATAGGTCGACGCTGTAGACAATGAAAATAAAGAAGTCCTGTTATCTCTTCCTTTATTTCCATATTTCGACCTATATATATATATATATATATATATATATATATATATATATATACTTTTATTTCGCACAAAGCAGAACAGAGAAACTAAGCAAACTAAGCAGACTAGAACAGAAATACAAAAATACAAGAACTCCTTCCCAATCTATCTTCTTACACCTTTCTTTCCTTCGTATCGTGTAAATATCGCTTCTGCACTGTTAGAAATTACCGTAAATTAAAAGTCTTTCCCCTTCATTGGTGACAGGCGTTTACTGTAGAGCTCATTTTACGGGCTGTTCCTGTAACATCGATTATTTTTGAAGGGATTTTCCTCTTTCCTTTTATCTACCGGATCTTACCGTAGAAGTTAGCCAATGAAGCAAACATCTCTGGTTGAAATTGCAGAACTAGCATTGCCATGCCGTCCTGCAGCATGCCAGCCACGCAGACATGGTAGCCTAATCGTAATTGTAATCTCCAAACTTCTAAAGCGCAACTAGAATCCAAGCGCACGGTACTAGCTTATTCACGAGCGCTGCGTCAAGTCTGAGGGTTTCCAAATGGCAGTCTAAAGAAGATCTGAGTGCGGTTTCCGAGACAAGCAGCCAGACAGATAGGCTAATAGGACACTGGTATTTGGAATCACTGTCAGGTAGCCTATCACCACCACCATGATCGGTTAAGCAGCTGCTTAATTAATTAATAATTATTAATAATCATTAATACATTCCTAACCCTCTTATCTATTTGACTATTATTTTTGTCTAATCGATATCTAAACTGTTGATTTTGTAATCTTGTTGCGTTTGTGTCAACGAGTTTGTGAAATAAAGGAATAGTAGTAGTAGTAGTAGTAGTAGTAGTAGTAGTAGTAGTAGTAGTAGTAGTAGTAGTAGTAGTAGTAGTAGTAGTAGTAGTAGTAGTAGTAGTAGTAGTAGTAGTAGTAGTAGTAGTAGTAGTAGTAGTAGTAGTAGTAGTAGTAGTAGTAGTAGCCCTGGCTGGGCGATGGGAATAGGCTTACTGGTGGGCTGAGACCCCTTGAGAGTGAGTATGCCTGATAGGTCAGGGGTATAGAGTATATAAAGGAGGATGCCAGAACCGAACCTTGAAGTAAGCAATATGGGATGATGGTCCAGGCAGAGCGTGTGAACCCAAAGACGACGCATAGACCAAAGAGTAGACCAATAGAGAAGATGGACAGAGACAAACGAGCGGAATCAAAGGGAGCAGAGTCTACAGTTCCCGAAGATTTAGACAAACGCCCCAGTAGGATTGCGTGGTCCACAGTTTCAAGGGCGGCACTGACATCGAACAAGGTGAGAATAGTGACCTAACCTTGGTCGACTGCACTAAAGACGTCAGCAGAAGACCGCCTTTTCAAAGCTGTTATCAACAACCCCGCGCACGTATAGGCTAATAATTATAGGAGCTATTACCCCCGATTAAACAGACTCCGTACTCACTGCGCCCAAAAGCCCACAATCGCATACTGACAGTTTGGGTAGGAAAACATTTATAATGCGGATGATAATGTAGTTTAACGCCATTGATAGTTAGAATATTTCGACTTTAATGGTATGCTAGTCTTCCCTAAACCACAAAAAGGAATGCTTTGTAAACAAAAATTCGGTTAGCAATTGGTATAATAAAGGATACACTTACTTAGCTATTTAACCTGTGATTAGTTACTCAGTGGAGTGGTACTTCCTGAAGCCAGATTGAGGAGAGGCAACTGTCCTAGCTGTTATTCCCGTCTGCCTTCGTCTCTCTGTCCTTATCTGACTATTTTATAATTTTATTGTAAAAACTTACGCTGAAATTCGCAGGACGCAAGAAAGCTTGTTTTGAGGATGAACTGCATAATTTAAGGCTATTCTCTATATATAGAGAATAGCCTTAAATTCGGGGTATGCTAAGCCTAATTTGGAACTCCTTCACTCTTATTTTCCCACAGCAAGATCCGCCACGGAATATGCAACTTCAGTGCTTAAACTATCTATTTGTATTTCTTCGCAGATTCTTTAAAAAGCAAAACAACATTCTTCAGAAAGATAATATCACGTCATTTGTTTGACCTGTCTTACTTTGGTCTTCAGTTACATAACAGTGGTTTTCATTAGGCTTAACTGTTTGGAAGTTCTCAAAGTGTCGTAATGGAGACTCTAATTGGTTGCAAAAACTGACAATGAGTGTCGCCAGCATACATGTACAGTGGGTAAATCATAGTGTATAATTAATCACAGTGTATCATAATATATATATAATTATATATATATATATATATATAAATATGTATTCTCTCATTTCTCTGCACAAGAGACCGTCTCGCTGCATTACTGCCCTGATGGCTTCCTACATGTAGGCCTACAGTATAATGTATATTGACATAGTTCATGTGACTTCGCAGTAGTAGCTAAACATACTTGGATGTATGGTGCAGCTCCTAAATCTTTGATTGTTGACTTTCCAATGCACTACATGGCTTCCTCTGTGAGTCCGTGCAAAATCATTCATCTTTATTACCATTTCAAATCGTAAGGTTATATATATACACTGTGTCCGGAAAAAAGGGACCCCTTATGGTAATACGAAAAAAGACTAGTAAATGTTCATCGATTTTTAAAATTCCAAGACCATTTTAATCCTGACATAATTATCAACAAAACTGTAATTTATGAACGGCCCAGTTCAAAAAATTACGTCATAATGACGTCTTGAAAGACCAAATTGTAAAAACAACACGGTTAGAAAATGCTGCTTAAAGTTAAACTTGATGAAAATAATTGGTCGGTTAGGGTCAGGGTTAGTGTCGCCATTATAAAACTATTTCTTCCTCGTGCGCCACATTGCGGAGCGTTACCAGTGTTAGATGGGTGACCATGATGAACAAAAAGGTTGACATGGAGCGGAAAACAGCCCTTTTCAGGGCCACCAAATCCATACGAGGAGATACGCGACGAAAAATACGTTTTCTAATGACAACACTAACCCTAACCAGAAATGGCCCGGGCCGGCTCTTTGACAACCCTGTTTTAATTAAATGATCTTGCTAATGTAAAGAGACGTAAAGTTCACATAGTCTAGGCTGTCGCACAGCTCAACTTAACTTTAAGTTAATATCTTAAACCACACTCACAAGGCTAACCTGACCCTAACCGACCCTCAGGACGTCAATTTATAGGAAGTAACGCATTTTGAACAATGCGCATGCGCCGAAGGTTGCGCATGCGCAAAGGTCTTCCGCTGCAGAATTGTGTCAAAAATGTTACTTCTTCTGTGGAATTTTCCGCCGCAGAAGATTTATCGTAACTTTATACCCCGATTTCTTCTCTCGTGGTTCTCACACTGGCAGCGCTACTCCATGGCCACGGCTGTGAGCGGCGCCATACAAATTACTAATTAATTACACTACACTTACATTAAATTCTAAGGAATATTAAGTTACATAGCAATAGACAGGAAATTCCATTTACCACTGAACGATTTCCGGCATGGGCTATTAGTTTCATGGACGCATGGCGTCCGATCCCGTTTCAGGCATGCGTGGTTCTTCGGTTAGGCAGAAAATGCCACCACATAAGTAACACAACCCGGGAACGGGTAAAATGCTGATTTGCTGATTGCTGATTTTCACATTTTAGGGGTAAAATGCTGATTAACAAAAATGCTGATTGGTCACAGAGATTAACTGGGTAAAATGCTGATTGGGAAATGCTGATTGTAACAACAGAATGTAACAATCGGTCTTTATTATAATGAATCAATTACATGCATTATTGACATAATTTATTATTATTATTATGATGACAGAATTTGCAACGATCCTTTCGAAAATAAGCTGTTTTGGTGAAGCACTTGCTTCATGACTTGGGACCGTCATAGATCTGGAAATACATTCTGTCACATATACCACTGCCACATTTTCTTTCTTTTGCTGATCCACAAAATGCCAAAAACATCCATCTACTTTCCAGTCACCCTTATTAAAATCTTCTGACCATGAATAGTTAAGAATTGATTTGCCAGTCGGTCGATTAACAATTAATTTACTGATTAACTATTAAAACACTCGTAGATATCACTCATGACTGCAACTCTCCATATCCCATGTATGTGAACTCTTCAAAATTTATAATTAGCTACACACTTATTTGGGGGTATTTACAGTCCTTTAAAAGTTTGCATTGGGTTATTAAAATACCCTATTGAAGACAACAAAGTGCTCTGTCTTGTTTGATCACTACTTGCCTGGGTTTCAATCTCTTAATTAACTGCTTCATATTTGTTAATTAAAACAATATTGAAAACAACAAAGTGTATATATGTCTTCTTTGATCACTGCTTGCTTGGACTTCCATCTCTAAATTAACAGCTCAGATATGTTAATTAAAACAATAGTGTAATGACTTGTGATCAGTATTTGCTTGGATTTCAATCAGCATTTTACCCTTTGATATGCTGATTTATTTGTTAGGTAAAATGCTGACCAGTCAGCATTATCTAATCAGCATTTTACCCCTTACCAATCAGCAAATCAGCAATCAGCAAATCAGCATTTTACCCGTGCCCTCGATTCGGGTCGGTTAGGGTCAGGGTTAGGGTTGTCATTAGAAAACATGGACAAAATGACACATTGCGCGTAACACGTCAAAATATACCGTATAAGAACGGTTGAGAATCTCCGTGTTGCAGTCTCCTACAGTTGCGGTCTATTAAACTTATAGAATGCCAGAATTCCACGGTATTCAAACTGTTTCTGGGATATTCCACACAGAAAACGTATTAAGCGGCAAATAGAACACTACTGTCACACAGTCACATGGCTACAGAGCATGCATTTCGATCACCACAAAACAATCTCTGTTCAACGTTTCGTGTTGCCAATCCGGGACACAAATTGTAATCTGTTATATGAATTTATGATTAAGATTATATACTTACGCGTTTCACCAGAAATTCCTGAATTCTCAAACTTTGTCAGCGAAAACACGCATCCCTTCGTTAATGGCTGCCACACCGCTTCAGCCATTATTATTGCTTGCGACTCTGAGTTATGTTGCGCGTGATTTATATCGCGCTTGCCTAAGTCCCTCGCATCTAGCAACTGTGAACTTGCGGCGGTCGATTATTAAAACAACTGGCCTACTGTAAGTTATTTGCATTTGCACTGATAGTGTTGCAAACATATTTATTTAGTTATCGATAACTTATTTCCATTTGAAAGAATTTATATAGGCTACTGGCAATGTGCTTACTTACTTACTTAAGTCAGTAGTGATGAAATAAAAAATTATGCTTAAAAATATTTGATCTACGCTTAATAGCAAAAGGTCATGTTGCAAAACATAAATACTTAATTAAAAAATTAGTTTCAATTTGCTGGCGAATTTTCACATGAGATATAATTTATTACATCTGGTACGTGCCTCTCTTTTTGTCTCTTCTTAATACTGATTGTGTTGAGTGTAGGTTTTATTATTTTTCTGTGTAATTGCGAGTCAAATTTTAGGCTTTTGCATCTCCTGTCAACGTTGTTCTGAAAATGCTACGTGACCAGCAACCGATCCCAAAGCTTTTAAGGACTAGTCTTCATTCGATGCATTAGGTTAGCCTAGTACTGTTCATGTCTTTTAATAAGCAAAGTGGCTGCTGAGAATGTAGAATTTGTTATACTAATTTTCTACGTTTAACTTGTAAAAATTTAATATTAGAAATTATAGTTAATTGCATTTATAATCATTGTGTAATTTTATAGTCGGTATTTATCAGGATTGTACGAGAACTACATTTTCCATACGCTGAATTTCCAAACAACGCATGCTACCTAAAATAATGGGATAAACTGGGATTCACGAAAGCTGTAAGACAAATTCATTTAGTTTCTCGTATAAAACTCATAGAAATCCCGTTTAATAATAACTTCTTAATGTCAGTAAGTTCATAATTGTTATAAAAAATGATATTAAAAAAAATTATCTGTGATGGGAATTGAACCTGGATTGGCTGCATTTGTATTTCAGAAATACCAAACACGCTACCACTTCAGCTAAACACAACACTTGCCGACAAGGGTTATTAACAGTCTAATCATCTAATGAACTGTTTACTTGACTCAAAGCGGCGCCTACCTAGGCTATATATTCTACTAAATATTTTCTAAATATCTACCCCCATGTCTGCCTAACAGTGATAGGCTACTATTCCTGTGTATGTTTCGCCGTACGGATGCGTTGATGTGTCATAACAAAGATGATTAGCGTTGCCTAGCCCTTTCAGCTGACCCAGTTTAGCTATATTGGTGTGAGCGTGGGCGGCGTCCCATACTCCTCTGTGTAAGAGAGCGTGCGGATCGCGGTTCGCTTCCCGAAGGTGGCTTATTTATTTAAGAGATTTAAATCTCGGGCTAGCACGGTCCGTAGGCGAAACGGGGACCTTAAAATGGCGTGGCGCCTATTCAAACGAGCAGCGGTGGTGAAGGATCTCAACCGATCAATAATTCAGGCTCGAGGCTAGCGTCGCTATAAAATCAAGTAGGCTACAATTACATTTCTCCACGCTTGGTAATGGTAGGCCTACTAAAAGTTAAGGGCAGTGGCTAAGTTTAGGACAGGACTAAAATTTCACCTGTTTTAAATAGGGCCTAGCTGAACCTCCGGGTCCGTATCTCGTCTTCCGGATTTGGAGGCTTGCGAATGTTGTGTTCAGTCCATTGCAATTTCTTAATTCAATTTTTCTTAGAAACAACCATCGATTGATTCCTTCTGCATTACGATATTGGCTCCACAGACGTGTCCGCGCAGGAATTAGGCTAGGTTTGATGTCAGTTTGTGGTCAAATAGAGTGTCATGCTTCATTAATGGTTAGTCAGGCTCATTTGCGGTATTAAACAACACTTCCTAAGCGTGCAAAATGCTTGATTAGGCTACTTCTGCAATCATTATTGCATAATTATTTTAAAAAAAATTATCTATGGAGGGGAGTTGAACCTGGTTTGACTGTCTTTCTATTTCAGAAATACCAAACACGCTACCACTTGAGCTAAACACAACAATTGCACAAAACCGTTATTAACAGTCTAATGAACTGTTTATTTGACTAAAAGTGGCGTCTACCTAGTAGTACCTATATATTTTACTAAATATTTTCAAAATATTTAAATATCTACCCCCATGTCTGCCTAACAGTGATAGGTTACTAGCCTATTCATGTCTCTGTGTCTGTTTCGCCGTACGTATCAGTTAATATTGCGTTTAAGAAGTCTGTTTAAGAACAACGTTCAGTAATAACTTGCTAATGTTAACAATTTCATCACTGCTACAAATTTCAGATTTACAGAAAAAAATTCTCTTGGTCGGGATTCGAACCTGGATTCCTTTCCCTTCAAAGTCACGAGATACCAAACACCCTAGACACTTCAGCTAAACAGAACAGTTAAATATTAACAGTCTAATTAACGCTTTACTCGGCTCAAAGCGACAGTTACCTTGCACATTATGATTTACGCATCTAAATGTCCATTTAGGCTACCTGACAGTGATTCAAAATACCAGTGTCCTATTATCTGGCTGCTTGTCTCGGAAACCGCACTCAGGTCTTCTTTAGACTCCCATTTGGAAACCCTCAGACTTGACGCAGCGCTCGTGAATAAGCTAGTGCCGTGCGCTTGGATTCTAGTTGCGCTTTAGAAGTTTGGAGATTACAATTACGATTAGGGCCTACCATGTCTGCGTGGCTGGCATGCTGCAGGACGGCATCGCAATGCTAGTTCTACAGTAAGATCCCGTAGATAAAAGGAAAGAGGAAAATTCCTTCAAAAATAATCGCTGTTACAGGAACAGCCCGTAAAATGAGCTCTACAGTAAACGCCTGTCACGTACGACGGGGAAAAACTTTTAATTGACGGTAATTTCTAACAGTGTGCTATTGGCCAATGGCGCGCTCGTCTTGAAGCTTGTGTTGAGGCCGAAGGCGGACACTTTGAGCACGCCTTGTAGTCTAATATTATTCAGATATAAAAATTAAATTAAACTAAACTTTATAATTGATAAATGACAGTTTAAAATAATATTGAAACTTTTAGATGATTTTTGTGCCGTCCTTGACACTTGAATTTTGATGAAAATGACGTCATTATGACGTCATTATTAAATAACAAAACTTTCATACTTTAACCAGTATTTAGCAAATTATATCAGGATTAAAATGGTCTTGGAATTTTAAAAATCGATGAACATTTACTAGTTTATTTTCATATTACCAAAAGGGTCTCTTTCTTCCGGACACAGTGTAGTTATCTCACGGACGAATTATAGCAACATGTGAGAGACAACATGTTGACAATAATAATCCAAGCTTCTGAAAACAAGAAGCTATGTTTGAATGCAAATGACGGTTCTGCCAGTTACCAGTATGTTAAATTAAGCTGTTTAATTGAGCAGCTATTTATAATGTCGGAATCACTTTAATAAGCCCCGATAAACAGGAACGGATGCCGCTGATTGTTCACTGCGGCATGTTACAGGTCTAAATGCCACATCCCGATCCTAGACAAGTCCTTTCTATATTTCGGGCTAATGTCAACAGGCATAGTAACGTATTCATTCGTTCGTTCATTCAAAGGACTTATATAGCGCCCTCAAGATACCTACTCAGAGGCGCTCCCAGCCCAAATCCGGCGATTAAAACAGTTTGGCTTTCAAAACGTACATGCAGCTTTCCAAATTGTTGTTTTCTTCTTAAAATGGTTACATAAATAAATGATTGATTGAAATGATTGAAATGATTGACTGATTAAATGATTTAATGAGATGATTTTGTCTGTAATGCTATTTTTAGTTAAGATTGTGGTAAATTAGAGGATTTTGTCTGTAATGCCATTTTGGTTAAGATTATGTATTCTTTTGTTAATGTGATTTTGATGGACACATCTTATGTTTTTTTTAGCCCAAGGCTTACTCCACTTTAATTAAGTAACTATTGGCTGTCTTTCTTTTCCTATCAGTATTTGTTTACATGTATATTTGTCCCTATTTAGCGAGATCCGTGATCCCTTCTGGGCCTCCGTGTAGCCAGTACATGTCAAACCGTTGCCTTATTGTGTCATTGTTCGTTTTCTCTTCTGATGGTTACAGAAATAAATGATTGATTGATTGATTGAAGTTAAAAGAGAACACAGATCTTAAGGGAGGTTATTTCACGTGATCGTTTCAACCTCTGAAGACACGACGTTGCCTATGTGATGTGCGCGCAAAGGAACAACAAGTTCACCTCGAGATGCAGCACAAATATTTTCGCGACCAGTCAAACCTGAGGGCAATAAAGCTCGTGCAAGTAGGCAGAGCACCGCCAAACTCATACCAAAATCCTAAATTCAATGCGCTGGAAAAGAGGGAGCCAGTGAAGCAAATCACTCTGGTAAAATTTGGAAATACCACCATCAAGTCTTGCTGCTGTCATAAATGTGAACATCTAACCGTTCTAACGCAACCAGGATCCTCGTCTCATATTTGCCTGACAACAAATGTTTGACAAAGGCCGGAGTAATTGTATAACGACATCGTTTTTAATTTCATGTCAACTGACTAGCACAGAAACTGCCTAACTGTGATTAGACCATAATAATTTATCTGCAGTATGAGTGTATCATGTAGGACTGTTACAGTAGGCCTAATTCTCATTAAACTTTAGGGCAGATTTAGAAAGCAGGCTAGTTCTTCACCCACAGTAGCTCAGGCTGGTGGTATCATGTGTGATTCCTAAAATAAAGTTGCCATCTTGGTGACTGTTTGTTATAAGAGAGTGACGCATTTTGCCTACGCTGCCTATTTCGCACTTTCCTGTGCCGATTTACTCAACGACTTCCCGTTGCTTTGACCTATTAATAATAACTTCTTTAGCGCCGTTATCATAATGTCCATCGATGGTCGGTTTAAGGGAAATCGTAGTCAAAACTCATAATCTAATGAAAAAGCCTCTACTAATTCATTTGTCGATTCTATTAAGATAGACAAAAGAAGCTGTGTCTATATTTTATAACATATCGTTGTAGTAACTGGACCCACCTCTACACATCTCTAGATCCTCCTTGAATAAATTTGACTGAGGCCATGTTATTGCGCCTACCACAAGCATTTGACACATTTTACTCAACCTACTTATAACAGGTGCTTCTGAAGCACTGCTGATCTCATGCTTAGGAGACATCAAATGTAGGCCTATCAATGCTATCATGCTCTCTTGTATTAAGCACTATTAATATTTATTTAAGTGCTCTGACTGTATTCTCAATCTTTACAGGCAGCAAAGATGGGAACATCGGCGACAACACACGACCTCCTCAGACTCTGAGTCTGAAGAGAAAGTTCAGACATTGAGTTTCTACTATAAAAACAGCAAGTCTACTTTATGGACCTCATCTGGGCCTCTCTCTCATTTATTCATTCATTCATTCATTCGTTCATTCATTCATTCATTCATTCATTCAGAGCATTTATATATCAACTCTCAAAATGATGACTACTCAGAAGTGTCCCAGCCCAATCTGACAGAAAGGAAGTTTTCAAGTGGTTACGGAAAGATCCACAATTTATTAGAATACAATATACATGTATGTACATGTTGGTCCAGCATGAATTCGTGTTGCAATAATCGTGTTATAGCATCACTAGCGCATCTAGCGATTGCTTTATTTCCAAATGGTTAGCTTAAGCATCGAGGTGACTGCCAACCCAAAAGCTAATGTCAACCATCTCCCGCGAAACAAGAATGATACTAGGTCATTGACGTAAATATAGATGTAGGCCTACATTGTACACTTTTTTCAATAGCGCTCTTATGGCGTCGACCCTGCTAACTTTTCAATGAATTTATCGGGTGAGATGCCCCCTCTGAATAGATGCCACGCCATTAAAGGTCCCCATGTATAAACTGTGTAAGACTGTGATCTAACTCTCTGAAATAAACCATCAACTGGTTCGAACCTGTATCCTGACGGTCAGATGCGTCTAGGTTTACGCTCTTGCACATTTTATATAATACATTACATTTCCAAAGACATATTAAACTTATAAAGATAACGAAATAATTCACCGACGCTGTCAAAATAATAAGTTAAATAGGCGGCATACTGTTTTGTAAGTTTAGTATGTAAACATTTAGAGCAGCAACTCAGCCAACTCTTAGACATCTGACTTCAATAGCTGCTTCGGTAAGAGCCGAAGTGCTTCTGTGTCACAGGATGCTGCATCACATATCGATCTAATTCAATGATTATAGCTAACTTCATCTAGTCCAATGACTTTTATAGCTAATCTAATCTAATCTAATCCAATTACTATAGCCATAACAATCTAAGCGATAACTATTCAAATCTAATCCAATGACTTCCACTTACAACATACATGTATACATACGCACATGCATAGATAATTTAATATAATAATTATGTCACCCCGTTTCGTTTCGTTTACTCTGGATCTAAAAGATTGTTATAAGTGAGCAGACTCTCACCCGATATCACGCGCAATGAATTTGAAGTGACTTTAAAATCAGCAGCAACGGTCATCAATATCAACATCGTCGTCGTCATCATCATCGTCGTTGTCATCATTGTTATCATCTGTGGCCTTTTCTGGAGGGTGGCCGTTTGCACACAATATTTTCCAGTAATCTCTGCTCTAGACTGGTCTTTAGGCTGTGTACTACGTGTGTAGTTTGAAATTTTACGGGCACGTATAGGACTCCAGCTTTCGTCGCTATGGAAACAGATATATTTGAGCCATATGTATAATAGGTCTTTATTCTAGAGTCTACTTACCTTTTTAAAATTGCTTAACTACCATGAGAGGCTGCATCTTTGTCTTACGGAACTGATGAAAGCTTATTTTATTGCGCCATCTGTTGATGCCTTGTACATCAGACAAAAAAATAAACGAGTTACTAAATACAATAATATTGTAATTACAAATACAGAGCAACTCTCGAACTCTCAAGTTTAAACGCATAGGTGAAGACATGATATTCTCCAGCATCCTCTTGCAAAGTTGAGGTGTTACGGTTCTAAAATCCTGTATCACAGCAGAAGCGATTTAAGCAACTGCCTGATCTGCTTTTGCTATATAATACTACTACTAGTTATACTGTTACTATACTACAAACATTATTAATGCGCGTAAGGTCACACAGAAATGCGATTCCGGTGTGGTTAGTCAGTCGCCAGATGAAAACATTTTGTTAACGATGCTGCAAAAGTCGTTTGATTAGTTTAGAATGACATGCTCCATGAATCTATGCATGTGTAGATAATTTACGACATGATAGGACTACATACGTAGCTTTCTTGCAAAGTCTCGTCTATGTTCAGCGGTTCGAAAAAATCTCTAAAACTAAGCTAACCTGCCGATACATTTTAGTCATCACTATAGTGAAAACTGACTTACTCTCAATGAACTCGATCAGTCAAGATCTGGAGCACTATATTTGTAGCAGTTGCATTTAGAACTGTCCCGGATTTCTTGAACACGACTGAGTACGTGTGAGCTGTTGCATCGAATGCCTCATTAGTCAATATGCGCATTATTAGCAGTAACCTTTTGGAGAACACCTGCAGATCCGTTGGTGTAAATAGCTTCATATGAAGTAATGACTGGCGCCCTGGCGTACTTTGCAAGTATGAAAGCCATTCATCACGAGAATCTGCAGGGCATATATTATGTTGGTGAAGTCTTCTGCCCATGTTGGCTCTGCGCCGTTAGGGGCCGTTAGGGGCCGTGGGCCCGTGGTCATTCGCATTCTTAGAGCTTGTGTGTTATCTCCGGTTTATAAAGTAGAGGATATTACACAAAATGCAAAACCAGTTCTTTATTAGCATCACATATTTATATGTTTGTCAATTAGACCTATCTGAGCTTCATTGGGAGTAATTTAATAATACGATCATAGTGCAGTGACTTCAAGATTCACATTAAAATCCTCTGCCTGTCTTAATTTTGCTTAATTACTTAATTCTTTCTATCACCTAACCTTATTCGGTACAACAAGTTCCCAACTCACATAAAAGCGAAGCACTTTTATATCGTTATCACTTCTCTTCTTCTCTTTTATCTCCTAATCTATTTTTATTCCTTCGTGAAAAGTAAATCTCAAACGTAGATCACTACCTAATCACTCTGCCTTGGACATCAAGCCTTGTCCTCGACCCTCCCCTTCTTCTCAATTTTCTCAACTCGTAGCAACACATACTAATTACCTTGTTGAGCTGCCCAGTGCCCATGTGCTACAAAGATTGAGGTGAAGTGGAGGCTAGGAATAAGTTCAAAGACATGGTGTTAGCCGAAAAGCGAAAAATTATCATTGGGTTGTTGGCAGTATTGACTAATAAGTTTCACATGAGCGATAAAAAGGTTGTTAACCTCGGACGAGAATCCGTCGGCTGAGCTCTTCGTTTTGGGCGCTGGAGTTCGTCGATGGTGACTTGTCTGTTTCAGGCGGGGTTTGCCTAGACAATTACACATGTAGATGACTCAGTCGTGGTGACTTTAACATCGGAGTTGATAAGAGATGGGCGCCGTTATTGGCTGTCAGCTTTCCCGTCCCGTTTGTTTTTGTGTTAAGATGTATGTAAACCAGAGTGCGGTTTGGCGACTGGTATAATAAAGAATATAGGGCCTACTTACTAATTTACATGTATTTACTTAAATGTTAAACTATAGTAATTGCCTTGCTGAGCTGCCTTCCTGCAGCTCCTGGTGCAAATATAGGCTATACATGGGGAGAGGATAGTATAAAAGATAACATTCTTGCCTGAAGTTCTCAAGGACCCGGTTCAATTCCCGTAGGGCTTCTGGGTTTAGCTGATGCCTTCATTCCCTAGGTGGCAGCAAAAGTACAATGAGCCTGCGCCTTGCATGACTGCAACTTTGTTGATTTATGTCTTCTGTAATTTGTGTTCTTGTGAATTATCTAATCGTCATAAAATTCATTCATTTAGAGAATTTATATAGCGCCTCTTCATGATATCCACTCAGAGATAGCCTATTATGATTTTAGGTGTCATTACGAGGAAATATATTACACCAGTTAGCAACAAATCCACAGCAAGCTAGAAGAGTCATTACTGGCGGGCCCAAGCACACAACCGACCAACGGATTACCGTCGACAGTTGCTGAAGATGACGTGGATAAATAATGCATAATATAGCAGTTGTAATTTATTATGACAATTTCTATAGCATCGTCACTAGCAAGCTACTCCTATGATGTTTTACACATGCACGCTGTACTCAGAGTGTTAACCTATATATACAGCCAATGAAACATGGATAGGCCTACAGTGTATATCCCCTATGAAAAATATTATATCCTGGTTGTGCTAGTCACATCTATGTCGTGTTGACCTACATTTTCGATATGCCAAACAATACAATGTTCTGCATAGACACTAGTCTGTTCGTATTTAGTGTAGCGTACCTCTTCTTTCTCTTCAGTCTTCACCAATGTAAGTTTTTCTTTTTTTGAACGTTCTATAATGCAGTCAAACTGTGGCTGTCCGTTTATTAATTCTTAGCTAATTTTGTCAAGCCATTGCTAAGTTTCGACTTAATGCCAAGCACTGTGACAGTAACAAAATAGAAAGAATCCCACATGATCATTGTATAATATTAGGCTAGTCATCGCTCGAAAGAAAAAAACAATTTACTTTAGAGTGACACGTAAAGTAGTCTTAGAAGAAGAAGAACAGCCTCGCAATCCAACCAATGGTTCAGCCGTGGGTGTGAGATGTTAGCGACTTCATTTTTCTTAGCCTCGTAGCCCTCGTTATCCCAGGCGTATCTCTCCTTTTATTTGATGACAGGTCGGCTTTTGACTGAGTTGACTATAAAATATTCCTCCAGCGCCTTTCTAAGCTATTTCGCCTGGTGGATCAACCTCTTAAATTGCTTCACTTCTTCTTATCGGAGCGCACCAATTCTGTTGTCTTTGGTAATCTCAGATCTGTCTATACATGTAGGTACCTGCTCCCTTTGAGGTCCCGCAGATTTCTGTTCTGGGTCCATTGCTTTATATTATTTGTACGTCCGGCATAAGGCCACTGCTCTTTCTCAACAGCTCTATGCTGATGATGTTCAGGCGTATACCCACTGCACCTCTGACAGTGCTCTGACGCTGGTTCAGCAAAATAATGTGTCATGCTGTGGATGCTCTGGTTGACTGGTTAGCCTCAAACCGTCTCCTACTCAATACTACCAAGACTCAATTCATATGGCTGGGTGAACGTTGGCGACTGGCGGGTGTGGACCGTTGTGCGGTGGCTGAGGCATTTCCCAACGTTACCTTTTATGATCCTCTCAGGGATTTGGCTGCTACACTGGATGAGGACCTTGATTTCCCAATGCACATCAATCAGCTCACTAGTGGCTGTTACTACCAACTTCGTCAGCTATGGGTCACCTCTCGCTCCCTATCCCACAGGGTGCTGCTGCTACAGTCTTGTCCATGCTTTTGTAACCAGCAGTATGGACCACTGCTGTTTTAGATACTTTGGGTCTGGCTCTTGATAGCTCGACTAGATCCGGGTTCTTCGCTCTGCAACCCGACTAATTTGGCGAATCCCTAAGTTTGCCTCTGTCTCGGCTCACATGCATAACGCCCTAAACTGGCTCCCTGTCTCACAGTGCGTCGATTTTGGCGTTGCTTTTTTGGCTATGCTCCGGTCTATCTATGTGAGATCTGTTGTCCTGTATCTGTTTTGCTAGCTCGCAGAGCCTTTCGCTCTGCTTCTAGTGGGGAGCTTTTGGTCCCTCGTGCTAGATCCTCACCGGTCAGCGTCGTACTTTCTCAGTTGTAGGTTATTCGGTCTGGAATGGTCTGTAGTTGGAAACACGCCTGTTACCTAAGAATGATTCATCTGTGTTCTACAGGCTTCCAAGACTTTTTTGTATCACCGTGGTTGGACTAGGATGGCCTGTGAGTAGGCTTCTCGAAGGGGCGCTATATAAATTCTTGAAATGAATGAATGAATAGGAGGGCGAGTGGCCAGTCTTCTACGTTGCCGTCTTATCTTCCCACTGACATTGCGCGGGGATGCGTGATAGTCTAGTGGTTATCGTGCTGGACTGTCAACAGAAAGATTGGGGTTCAAATCCCTGCCAAGGTCCGAAATTTGTGTTGAGATCTCTGCTGCATCTGCGCCACCTGGGCAATTCAGTTATAATGGGTACAATGACCGAACACTGTTGGGAGTAGTCTTAAGCACACTGAACATATTTCTCTTACACACTGCCAAATGTTATGGAGCAGCATTAAACACCAGGTATATCTTACTTGTGAGTACCTGAGAAAACTTTGTAGCTCTTAGAATGAATAGGAGGTTACTTGCAGTTACAGAATAATTTTGCGTAGTATCTAACTTACCTAATTGTATGCACACTGCACAGCATCCACAGGTAATCAGAATTTAAAAGATTGTAATCTCAAGGCAGTGCAGTTGTTGACTGGAGACAATATGTGGACTTTGTCCATGCACTTTAAAGTGTTTTATGGCAAAACACCCATCCTTCTTACCATTTTAAAGAAGTTTACTCATAGTAAGTTGATTGAAGAATTGTAGCTATATCATGGTGGTAAAAGAAAACTGATTGGATTTCTTAAACTCAGAGTTTATCACTTTCCAACTATCAGCTAAGTTGAGTTTAACAATTAACTGGCACAGCTAAAATGTCAACTAGTCTACCGTTTACTAAGCCACATTTCAGATAGCACTCTATCATTGTGCTCCAACATTTTACCATATAAGTATGCATCTCAAGCCCATTTCATAATTATACGAACAACTAAAACCACCGTGATAAAGTATTCGACAGAATAAGAACTGTTTGCTGTTAGTCGCTGAGTCACAATCAGGCTGAAGTCAAGCGCTGCGCAAAGATCCGGAAAATAATTATTACCCTTACACTATACGGCCACCTAATTACTATTCATAGCATATGAACAGGTTCTGCAAAGCACTTGCCTTGACTCTTTGAATAAGTTATTTATAGTATGAATGTCTGTGTTCGGGTCCACAATAATATTCTGGAATCTACATTTATCCTCCCATTCCTTGCCGTCTCCGCTCCAGTTCCCGTTCCCGCTTCCACTCTTGTTCCCGCTCAGCTCCGCTCTCTTTTCCTTGATTCTGACCTTGTGACCTTGAAATAGCATTGGAATGTGATAATTTTTTGTCGTAGTTCTTAGAAAAAGTAGACCTTTTTTGCCCGAGCAAGCAGGTCAAAGAATAATAAAAAAATATAACAAAATTTGACTGAGCTATGGCCAGTAGCTCTGATTTTCCATTGAAATTGACCTTTTTCACCTTAAATAACCTTGGTTCGTCTTACATTTAGTAGCCTTACTTCTTATCACAGATAGCCCTAATTAAGAAGAGAAACACAAGAGAGAATTAGCTGGTTTCAAGAATTATTGGCTGAGATCTGGCTATATTTCTATAATTTTTGCTTCTGCTGAATTTCATTTTTTACCTTTAAATGACCTTGAATGATCCAGAATTTAGTGTCAATATTTTACCACATGTAGCTCTAGGCGAGACAAACAGAACAAAAAAATGCTCATTCAAAACATTTGTTGTGATCAAGGGTGTAAATTGAGAATGGACCCAAATTCCAAGACCAGAGTCTTTAGTCCTGGAATTTAGATCTAAGTAGTCTATACTTTGAACTGTTTAAAGAATGAAGTTCTGTGTAAAGCTTTAAATTTTGCAAAGCAAATGAAGTTTCCTCATTTTCCAGTTATGTATGTTGCTATATTTAGAGCTATGTATGTATATTATTATAATATAGCAAAGTTAAAATATCTACTGTTTAACAAGTCCCAGTCAACAGTAGAGGGGCACCTCTAATTACACAAAATACTACCTTAATATCGTCAGGCCAGTTTAAAACACGTCCATTCCCCAAGCCAGCTTTAACCACTTTGATATTAATAGGCCAGGAGGTCCGCATCCAATAGGATTCGTAACTTGGCGTCACGTGCGCAGATACATACAACGCCCATCACGACTAAACGATGTCTGCTAAGATTATACGGTGCTATGTCCACACTCCACAGCCATTCTCAAAACGCTTCCGAACACTTGCCTTGGACTTGTACCTGTATAATAATTACCATCAGTACCGCCCAACAAAGAAATATAATTCATAGCGCAGTATTAGTCTTTAATTTTGAGAATATACTATCTGAATCTGCGGTAGTCTACTGATGATTCAAGAATTAAGCAACTATCAGCAATAGTTTCAAATAATTTTTATTGTTTTAGCTTGCAACATATTCAGTATGGAAAGAACGTAATAACTGAAAGGACTATAGTGAATTTGAGCTGTATTATGTAGGCTACAATATAAAGAAATTTATCATAATAATAACGTAAATCTGATTTCATGGAGATATGTAATATTATATGGAGATACGTCCACAACGTCCAAGAAAGAGCTACCCTGCCATAATAATCTCAAAATGACTCATACTTGGCTTACATTATATTATGATCGAAATACACATAATCATACTATAGGAGGAAACAGTGGTGTCCAAAGTCCAAACATTTTAATCTAATTGCCATAAATGAAACGGCGCGAAACATTATCGACATCAAATCTTAGGTCAAGAGAAAAAAAGAGTGCATTGGCACGCGTTCTTCGTCGGTTATTGCTGTGGCTGTAGTTCTAGATTCTTCTCTGTTAACTGAAATAAAATTCTTTAGAAGCCGTTAATAACCGCGCTAAGTTTTTATGTTTGGAATAAGCTTAAGCCGCTATAACTCTGTAATTACTGAATTTAGGTGAACTGTTTATTATCTTCTTCCATTCTCTTATAAGGTGTGTAGAAATCGGTGAGTATGGTATAACTATTGGAAGTAATGGATTATTGTTTTTTTTCTGTTTATCACATTTAGTTTTTCTCAGTAGTCTTTTTTTATAACCCCTTTTGCTTAAGGCCCTAACAAGTATGCTGCATGCATTGTCAAAGTCAGATTTAAATCATGATAGTCTCTTAAAGCGTAATATATGCGATTTTAAAATGCCTGAGGTGGTGTGTGGTAGATGGAAGGAAGAGCTGTGCAGAAGTTGGTGAGTATCAGTTGGTTTGAAATAAACTTTAGATTGCAGTGTTGTGTCGTCATTGTGTGTGTGCTTGAAGATGGTGGTGTCAGCCTCAGTATTACTAACGGTTAGAGTTACTTTCATGTTGGGTATTATGGAGTTTAGAAATGATTCGAATTCTTTGAGTTCGGCAAGAGAAAATTCGGCATAGAAAGAAGCTATCGTCCAGAAACCGGTAGAATAGTGAGGGTTTGATGCGAAAGCCATTTATTGCCTGTCTG
Source organism: Aporrectodea caliginosa (assembly GCA_020284085.1). Lineage (NCBI taxonomy): Eukaryota > Metazoa > Annelida > Clitellata > Crassiclitellata > Lumbricidae > Aporrectodea > Aporrectodea caliginosa. The sequence goes on from JACEVL010000647.1 coordinate 226,258, forward strand.
TCAAAGTCTATTAGATACAGGTTAGCCAAGTTAGATGCAAATGATTTACCAATAGCAGTGCCAAATGTCTGTAAGAAAATTTCTTCGTTGAATCTAAAATCATTATTATTCATTATATATTCTAATAGAGCTATTCCTTATCTGGTCTTTTTGGGTGTGTGTTTAATAAGTTTCTTGATTGGCACTGATTGTATTTGTCCAAAAACGATGAATGTCCCTAGCGCTGCTTATTTTGCGTTCGGTGCGTTAAGCTTAAAACTAAGAATGTCCATTACTAACGACTACAACCAATTATGTCGGTTTATTAGCGGCATATGACCAATAGTCCTATGACCAATCGTCCGTATAACCAATCGTCCGTATGACCAATCGTCTTATGACCAATCGTCCGTATGACCAATCGTCCTATGACCAATCGTCCGTATGACCAATCGTCCTATGACCAATCGTCCTATGACCAATCGTCCTATGACCAATCGTCCGGATACCCAAAATGTGGACATCCGACACTGCACGGTTTGGACGGGTTTTCAAATTTTACATGATAATTGATAAATATTATTACTGCACTGTTTCTTGCGATAAGATCAACGTCGTCGTATCCAGCTACAAAGTCCACAGTTTTCCAACAGTCAAGAATTTTTAGAAAAAAGGTTCTGGAACTGAACAAATTAAGAACAATTATGGAAGACATTGCAAGGTTCCGAAGGCTAAACCTGAGCCTCTTATTTAACAACATCTTAAATAAACACTGAAAACGCTGAAATTACATTAAAGTAACAAAATAATTTTTCTTTAAAATTTCTAGTGAATCAAATTATTTTTAAACAGCTTGAAAAAGCACACGGAAAGCCGTTTCAGGAGCGTTCTGTCTGAAAGAAACACTGCATAGCCTATAAGAAGAAATGTCAAATGACACCTTATATCGTCTACTTCGCAGCTTTAGGCCCTGCCAGTGCCAGCCCATTTCCTTTCAGAAGATAATTAGTCTTCGTTACTCTGCAACCCAATTTGGCAGAACCAGAACTTACTGAAGTAGATGCTGCGTGGGAGCCATTGCTGCCTGTGATTGTGCTTGGACGAAGAGGCCTACCATCTTTAGCTTCGTCAGAACGACAAGGTCACCAACGTCCTTGTGTTTCAGCAGGATTTTCTTATGCCTGGACCGAAGATGAATAGCCTATGCATATCCTACATCTTATTGCACCGCCGGCAATTTTCAGCTGCGATATACACAACTGGCATTGAGACGTCTGGCCCTCAGAATCGCGAACGAAATGTTCCCAAACACCACTCTTTACATTGGCTGATTTAGACATTGTTTGGATTTGTGTCTTAAGTCACTAAATTTAAATAAAAACGGTTTACCGATATTAGCCTATTAGCCTATAGGCCTATACGAATTCGAAGTTACGACGCCGACGTGTCAAAAACTCATCATTAGTCACTGGTCGAGTGAAAAGTGAAGCCACACTTATACGAAGTCACCAATAAAAATATGGAATGAGCCGATAAAAAAGTACTTAGAAGTAAACCCGTTATCAACCACTATTATCGTTATATTTCCATTACTCTGCATTTGTGAGTTTCACAGCGTGATCGACGGCGAAAGTCACGCTTTTCAAACCCGGGTTTCAATCCCGGTCAAACCCGGGTTTCGGGTTTGAAAAAAGCCGGGTAGGCTAACCCGGGTAACTCGGGAACCATAAACCCGGGTTTGCATTCCCTAACAGTGAATCATAAAATAAATAAACTACTGATTAAAGCTTCCAATGTAATAAATAAATTAATAATCATTTGCCCAATCAATGAACTAGTTGAACTTATTACTAAAGTCAGAATAATTTTGGTATGAGGAGTGAGCAACAAATAAGCATGTAGATTTTAAAAAAGTTTTACTAAACTTGTCTACAGTATAAATTATTTTTCCAGTCGAAAGTATCTTTTAAAGATATGTTGTTCCTCGTTCTCAATAGCTTGACATGCTGTCTAGAATTCTATGTCTACTTCTTTTACATTTTTAAAGCTAAGTTTGAGTCTATATGAAAACTTAGCCCCTTATCTGCATAATGTGCATATTAGGGTGCTCCAGAAAAATAAAAGTTGAAATATCTTTGCTCCAAGGACATTTTCCCATGCATCTCATACAGATGAGTCTAAAAATCCAAATTTTAGGTTTTACATTAAGGCTAAGCCTTGCCCCCAGCACGATGAAGTTTTAGCAATATTCGCAATTTTTCGGTTGATAACACAAATTACTGGTATTTTAATATATATGAAAAAATAATATGTTTCATATTTATTGACCAGAACATGAAAGGTTGCAAGTAGGCTACAAATACAAGTACTGAGGTCTTAAGTATCTCTACAAATACTTAAGTATCAAGTACAAGTACAAGTACGAGTACAAGTACACATGGCTATACTGCAAGAACAAGGATTTACTACGGTACCTTGACAAAGCAATGGTGTATTGCCACATGCACTCATTTATAATTTTGCTTGTTTTGAGAAATATAATGAATGTGAGCATCTTGTCACTCAGATTCGATCGAAACTGTTTTAATATTAAACTAAACACATTTTCAACCGGAGCGCTAGATGCAGGCACACTCACAACTCTAAACGCTGGTTTGTCAAGAACAGTTTTGCTGCATTCCAAACGTCCAAACAATCACTTCATCAAAGTCATCATGGCCTCTGATATTCAACCAGGTTGTCACTTGTGATGATAAGGTGCTCGGTTTCACAGAAGATCGTGTACAGTAGTGACCAAGTAGCTTAGACTTTTTGATAGATGAGGTCTGCAGTTTCGGTTGCTGCAACCGTATCTGTGATTATCGTGCCAAAATGAGACGTTTGTGTAGCACCTGCTCCACCACTGCCAAAGAAACTTGATGTGGTCTTCCAACAAAGCATGTGTCTCATTCACATAAGATATAATCATATCTGCACACATTAAATAAGAACATACTATTTTGTAGGCAGTCTTTGACAATTGGAGCAACACAAAGAAAATGCCTTAATTAGCGTTTTACGTAAAACAGAAAAGTGATTCGCAAATGACTACCTAAGTGACCTAACTAAGCGCGTTTTGATACAGATTACAATGTTTCCTTAACATCTCGCACACGCAGCGGAAGACTCTTTCGAGAGGAACATAGAACACAGAGGAACATAGAAAACTCACAATTTTCACAAGTGAGCCCCATTCACACATGAATTCCAAGTAGGGGAAGGGTGTCCAAGACGCCCACCTTAAGGAAAATTGCCATTTATTTATGAACCAGTGAGTACAAATGGCATATCTGTTTGTAACCAAGTAAATACTTGTTTGTATTAACAATAGAGCAAAGATCATGAGATAAATTACAACAATAACAGAATAATATATTTTGTTAAATTTTGTCAATTTTGACACTATGAAGTATAAGATGCCCATGGGGTGGGCGTCTTAAAACCCACGCCAATGTCGAATACCATATAAAGCAATAACACTAGAATGTGACAGGTTATAGAAAATTGCAAATATTATCTCAATAAAGAATCACTAAGGAACTAAACAGCAGACCTGCATGTCACTGCTATATAACCAGGCTTAAAGTATCAAATGCAAAAGTCACACGAAAAACCTTGGGAACTCTCCACTGCTGCACTCTACGTGACACCAGCCTTGACAGATGACACACTGTATCCATTGTTCACCACTGCGGCTAGCGGTAAACCTTTCACCACAGTATAGGCATGGCACATCCTGCTCATTTTGGCCTACTGGTATGCTTTCTTCAGTTGCCTTTTTCCTATTCTTCTTAACCTTGGCCTTCTTTGAACCAGTAGGCCTAGGTGTATTCAACTGAAGGTCGGTGATCAGACGGTCAGCAGGCACGGTACATTTAGGCTTTCTACCTCTAGGTTTGTCTAGTCTGCACGTTAATTTTTTCTGGCCTTTCCTTTAGGCCTACTCATGCATGATCCACTAATGCCTGCTCAAAGTTAGGTCCAAGGTCACACTCAAACCGACCTAATTTCCCTATTTTCTTAACTTCTCCCTTCATGTGTCTTGATAGTGTCCTTCTTGGTATTCCATACAAACTCTCAGCCTTCTTCTTGCTCAATTCTCCTGCCTGTACTTTTGTTATTGCGTCTTGCAACATGTCAACTCGATAGCATCCCCTTGTTGTTTTGCGATGGTAGACCATTCTAACACACAGAAGTTCGTATAGGCTGTAAACAGCATAATATTGATAAGGGCTTTGTATCTTTTAATGTTAAATATCTGGCAAAATGTGGATATTAATTAAATGAGTTCAATACAATATGAAGCAGAGGATGTATTTCTGACAATAGGCCTTTAGCCTACAAATGAAACACAAGATTTAGGCCTAATATAAGAGAAATTTACCAAGCCGTGAAGACACATTTCTACTTCAAAACAGCTATGTAAGGCTTATTTGAAGTATAAGCTTTAAGCTTTGAGGCATTACCAAAAATATTCATTCAGAATTACGCCCCAAAAAACTAATGCCGAAAATCAAGCTAGGTCTTAAGACGCCCATGGGCGTCTTTGAACTATAAGGGACAATAGATTTTAGCTAAATCTTAAGACGCCCATGGGGGTCTTAAGACGCCCATGGGCGTATTTGACTCATAAGAGTGACAATAGCTTTAGCTGTGCTAAAAATACGCGGCTTTGTGTAGATAATATATTAGGCGCTCTTCTTACAGCGAAGTATCTGTAGTTCTTCACACAAATCAGTTAAACCGGCGGCATGGTAGAAAATTTGTGCAATACCTTGCGATTTGAAGAGCTTGTCTTACATCAACAACACGTAAAACTCAAATTTATCGCTGAATTTGACACAAGTAAGCTTTTGAAATACTTCCAACAGCGGCAACATTCGCTTTGTGCTATTTATAGCATAAACTGGGGAAAACCCGAAAAAAACGTCACGATACGTAAATAGGGAGAGTGGGCATCTTAGCAACCCTGGGCGTCTTATGCACCCCTCCCCTATCAGCCATAGGTTCAGTGGTTTATTACTAGAAGTCCTATAATACAATTATTAAAATTCATTATTTCGGTGAATAAGCTGCATGGTTTCCTTATGGCGGCTATCGTATGGTGCTGAGAAAGTTCGACGACTTACATTTACATTACTCGATAGAGTTCAAATGATGTGTTACTCACTGCTCACCTCTCCGTATGGAGTCTTTGCAAGTGTTTAACAAAGTTTGATGTTATGCCAGTTGTTTTCTGAAATGATAGTTTTCTCACTACAAAACTTGCACTTAGCAGAAGTAGCATTTCCTTTGAGAGTGAAATTATCATAATTCATAACCAAACTTAACAGCTCTAGAAATATTAGTATTTTTATTGTTAGCATTATCATCGTCCGTAGCCGCTATTTTAGCCAGACAACCGGAATAAATTCTGATCAATATGCGGTCCATACATAACTGCCAGAATATTCAATATCCAGAACGTAAGAATTAATAACTTAAAGCTAAAGGAAAGACAAAGCTTATTGGTAAAGTAGCCGAGTGCCTGTAGAAATGTCACTTGTGTCTAAGTAGGCTACTTAGGTCTCAAGTACTTAGGTCTCCAGTACAAGTTCAAGTACTGACTGTACTCAAGTGCAACTCTGCACACAATAGTTCACAAAAGAAGTTAATCATTATGAAAATAATTACGTTTTTCTTCCATGATATTGCCGATTTGTAAGCAAATTCCAATATTTTCACATAGTCTAACATTTTTGTGCCGGGGGCAAGGCTTAACCTTTTTGAATTTGTCTGAAAATTGGTACAGTTGAACAAAGTGATAATTGGAATGGGAAAATCGCCTTGGAGCAGTACTTTTTGGAACTTTTGGGAAATACATTCCATTTTGGAGCACCCTAGTGCATATAGCTCATAATATTTCCTGCAAAGGAACTTTTGATCAAAATTATGAAATGGCGACATCAAATTCAGTTGCAGTGTGCTCCACTGTATTGAGTATATATGCAAAGGTTCTATTGATTTGGTATAATAATAATTGTGTATGAGACGAGCAGTATTTTAATAAGTTTCGATTAAAAACGGAACAGCGCAGAAGCCCATAAAGAAGTAAGTGCGCATGTCTGCACTCTGCAGCCATGTCGGTCGCTGATCGTCATCATTTCGACGGATTATTTCGTTTAGATGCAGAATTTGCTCAGTAACTTCGGACATGTTGAAGTTTTCTGGTTTGCTAGGTTTGCGTGCCGGACTTATTCGTCTGTTTTGCCAACGATTTTGTGCGCTTGAGGGTAGTTGTTCGCAAGTCGCCTTCGCCATGTGACTGAATCAGGTCCATTCTTCTGATGCGTATACGGTCGAGCCTCATCTATACGGATCGTGTATACCGCCTGTAGCCGAGTGTTTTCGTCTCGGTGGAGGACGACCGACGCGGGCCATTGGAGTGACCTCGACCTTCAGTGACTGAAGGCGTTTCAATCTACCGAACGACACACAACCAATGCCTTCTTCCATGTTGTCCTTGTGCTTCGAGGAATAGCCGAACGCGTGTCATCTTCTACCAGTGAGGGACTGCTCGTCGGCATCGTCACCATGTTTGCGAACGCTGTCACCTGTCGTCGCTCTACTCTACCGACGCAACTTGATCCAGAAACTCTGAGCAACCATGCCATCTTCAGCTGTCGACCGGATTCCGTTAGTCGGTTCCACGTTTGTACGTGGACCCGCCTGCTAACTGTGCATTGTTTTGCTGCCTAATTAAATATGTTCGTTTGTAATGACACTTAACATCATTATAGGCTGAGTAGATATCTTGAAGAGGCGCTACATAAATTCTCAGAGTGAATGAATGAATATGAATAATGTAAACCTATAAGCCAACTGACATTATCATTATGGCCAACAAAACATACTTCGTTTGTTATTTTCGACAAATGTTTTTAATATTTCTTGTTTTGTCGCAGATGTTCAGGGTTCATTCATCACAAAGCCTCGGAATGTTGCTGCAATGAGTGGTGAAGTTGTAACCCTAAGCTGTGCCTCAGACTCAGATGATAGTGTGGCATGGGTTGCATATAGTCCTGGCTCGTCGAAACGAGAATATATATTTAGTGGACGTGACTTATCTCCGAGTGTTTCGCAATACATTTCAATTTCTCGAGAAGGAAAAGGACAATGCAGTTTGCACATAAATGCTACGAGAGGAGCTGCCAAGCGATATATTTGTGTGGAGCCAGGGTCTACGATGGAGGCCAGTGCTGAATTGATCATTTTGGGTAATGTAGTTAATCACTAATCAATATTATAAATACTGTAAATATTCCAATGTTCCTACTGTTTGACGTTAACCTGGTTATTTTTGTTACAATTCGAATTGAATAGTTCTATTGCTAATAATTGTACAATGCTATAGGCCTGCTTACAAACTCACTGTACCGACTTGTATCTACTTTGAGCATCAGGGATTTGAATAGCTTGACATTCCAATGCTCCTACTTACAAATAGACTGCCCAGTGGCGTAACGAGGGGTGAGGGGCGCCCGGGGGCGCAAAATTAGCCTTGAGTGTTAAGTACTATGCGACAGAAATTGTATTATTAGATTCAATAATTCAATAAAATTATATTAAAATTAAAATAAGCACAATTTGGTTTTCAGTTTAAAATCTGGCGAGAATATAATCAGCGACGTATATCCCAAGCTATAATTGCGCCCTGTGCCAAACGTAAAACTAGCGCCCCCATCCCACCCTTCCCGAAAGATGAACTTAACCAATAGACGTTAATTATGCAAATTATGATAACACAGCCTTGATAAACCAAATACAAATATATAGGCCTAAATATAGACCTACAATGCACTGCAATGTAATGTAACAGTTCTGATCGACTATTTACTAATATTTTCAAACAAGTCAACGACAATTTTAAATAGGCCTGCATAGGTATCTATCTATAATAGATAGATACCTATGTACGCCCTATTTATAAAACACACACCATTATTTGTTATTTCATTTTATTAAATTTTTTTCATTTATGATTGCTATTTGATATAATCATATTTCACAAAAAGTAACTATAGTCTCAAAATTTGCGCCCCCTCCAGAATTGCGCCCTGTTCCATGTTATCTATGGAACACCCCTTGCTCCAGTACCAAGAATCCGCTGTATTGTCTTATTGTCGGTTCAGAAGAAGAAAGACATTTTTCGCACGTTCCGTCATCGTCAATAAATTAGCCTAATTGATGGCGTAACTGGCGTATTGTCAAAAGCATTTTCTTCTGTGTGTAATGCACAAGTAGCCTAATCATTATTTCATCGCAGGAAATACATGCACGTTTCAAGTAAAAATCAACATTTAGTAAGCTGAAGCTGATTCTGACGTATTCACGACATGAACGAGACACAACCGTAATTTGGCAATTCTAAGCATTGAAACAGACGTTTTATATCAAATCGATTTTGAAAAAGTTATAGCCTAGATGCGTTTGCATGTGGAAAAGCCAGAAATATTAGCTCGTATCCAGTAGCTTTAAGCTTTCGAAGTTTCTTAGCCTTCTAATCTTAGGCTCTTCAAAGACAATTATGACAATATGTTACTATTCGTGTTACAAAAGAAACATTTTGAAACGAGTGAAAGCTCTGCTCACTGCTGACCGCTTTTGTGGGTTAAATTTGTCTTTTCATATATAAAAATCCGTTGCAAATTATGTCGCAGTATACTTATTGTAGAAAAAAACCATTGAATAAAATCTGGAACCTAATCACCTATATCATAGTTGTAATTGTATTAAATTAGTACACACTGTTACCATGGAGTATTATAGTTATTATACGAGACCTATGATATGAACGATTAACAATTATTATGAAAGGGCGCAGTCTTTAAGCTTTGCCCCCGGGCGCAGAAACGCCTAGTTACGCCACTGAGACTGTCTTAAAGTAAGCCCTATATTTGTACTTAAATGATTTAGCTCAGTGTGCTGAAACAACGTATTTAGTAAAGTGCTTGGTTTAATTTATGATCGTCAGAAACTTTATTACAGGTTTATAAGGTTCGGACTTAATGTCCGCGAGACACGTGGCTTAGGTGGCTATGATACTTATTTCCAAAATCATGACAACTGCTTGTAATATCAACTTGAAATGCTTACGTCGGTGCATATGATTATGACAGAGTTTATTTTTTTATAAATTCGTAGTGTGTGTCAATGTGTCATGGACAGTAATCCCAATATTAGATTGCTTGTGCAGTTAGCATACGTTTCCAGTGGATTGATTCGAGTTTTCTTTTGATTATTTTGTAGAGTTTTTGGTACTATACTCTTCTAGTTTGTCTCGATGAAGTAGAGTATAATATTATATGGGCTATAATGGACATAATTGTACGATTTGATACGTCGAGTATTTGTATTAACAGATAGTAATCCAGAATGTTTAACAAAAGTCACAGATGAATTTGTCAATATGACCTGCTCTGTGAAGTTTGGTGGAAACTGGGCTCCCACCATGGAATGGAGAACACAAAGGAACGAAAATATTGAATTTCAACTGTTTTCTTATCATAACGACTTAGTAATAAGTAACTCATTTCAATCACTGAATCTGACAAAAAGCGACACATCCTATAAAATCAACGTTATCACGGAGTTCAGCGAATTCGGAAGACCTAAAGATACAAGTGCGACAAATGTTCCGGAATATAATCACACAATTTCACCATACAGTTCAGGTTAGAATTGTGCTGAATCTGCATACTTTGGCTGCTTTACCTGTTTGATTTCAACTTCTTAGCGTTGCGTGTGCAGTAGACTATCGATATTCTTCAGTCTTTATAGGCCTATAGGCCTACAGTCACTGGAGGAAACTCTTATATTTGTTATGCAATTGTCAACAAGGTCTTCTTATAGTCTTTCCCTTCAAACCTCCTTAATTCTAAAGTAAGTAAGCAACTCCCGAACCAACTCCCTTCATCAACTCGTTCTTTGATACTATCTGGGTGGCCAGGTGCTTCTTTTCGTTGTCTTAAGACCACTCTATTCGCTCGGAGTCTTTCGCACTGGGAGCGCCTCTGATTGGTGTTCACTGTGAGAGGCGCTTTATAAATTTATAAATACATGTACATTGCAATGCAATACAATACAATACAACTATGTATATTCTTTATTAAAACGGTTGCAGAAGATCCGTACTCAGCTGTACAGACATCGTAAGACAAATACAGTATCAGTAGGAGTACGGGATGCTTACAGTGTACTATGAATGTTTTCCTCATTATTTTCAATAAGGGTCAAGATTTTCAACATCATTCATCCGATATACCTATCAAAATTTACCAAGTTCAAGAAAGGTTTTCATTACTCTTCAGATAAATAGCAAGGTTTTGAGGCATAATTAAGATAAAAATGGGTTTTCTAGTTGAGTCACATGATGAAATTGTTATGGACTCTTGTGCATTCCATACCCCAATCTCAATTATACTGTGAATAACTGCAAATCTCTCCAATCTGTATCGTTCTTTGTATCACCCTCTGTCAGTTTGTCTGTCTATATGTCTCTCTATCTCACCTTTCTTTCTCCGAAGCTCAATTTGTCTTTCTTCTTTCAGAGAAATCTTGATATATTGAGAGACTACCACCTGTCTCGCGCTACTGTGTTAAAATTATTTTTGTGTAATTATTTAGCAAAGAAAATACTAAAGTGTTATCGGTGTTATTATTTAAAGGATTTGAATACATCAATGTGACACAGACCATTGAAAGACACGTCCAGCCGGGTATCACTATTTTTCTGAGCTGTCTGGTTGTCGTCCTTTCCGTTGGAAATATTGTTTTAATTCTCATAACTATACGGTAATACATATTCATTTCTTATCCGGTAGGCCTAATGGTAATGTCGCTTTCGTGTTGAAACTCTTCATCTGGCTGTCGTCATTTAATATCACTCATCAGTGCTATACGGACCCGAAGCTTCAAATACAGATGAGATTAGATTAGAAATTCCATCTTGACGTAGCATTTTTATCCGTCATATTTTTAGATTTTTTATTATTCTATGCAGTTGTTTGAGTATTTGTATTATCTTAGAGAATGTTATCTTGTGCTCCGTTCGATTTTCCCTCCAACTGTTGTCCGCCACCATGACCTTCGACCGAGACCACATGACTTTGTCCTACCGCTTAAAGATGACAGGAATTATATCCCAAGGATTTTATTTAAGAGTTTGATGTTGCCCCGTTGACCAAGGCGCCCTTTGCTGGAACAGATATTTAAAAACTATTAATTATTTACATTCTTCTTTTTATCTGGCAATACCACTTTCTGTAATGGGTTGCGGTGTGTCAACCTAGTGATTCACTATTAAACTATTAAACTAATATATATATATATATTAGGGTGGTTCTTAAAAATAAAAGTTTGAATCTACTGTTCGCCAAGGTTCCATTTGGTTCCATTCCATCCAGAAACATCACACAAAAAGTTGTTTGAAAAAATGTTAATATTTAGGACTCGCACAACACCATCAAAGTTTTACCCCTTATCAAATATAGGGACACTCGAAAAATAAGCATAGTAGTTGCAATCAACCATAAAAGTGAACATTTAAACCAGGAATAAATTCAACTGCCTGTAGTAGGTCCAGATTATAACACAATGACATTTATTGCATGCCTGGTTATCAGTGATCACACTGATGAGTGATTAAAATTATTTCTTAGAGTTATTATTATTATTGAGGAAATGGTAAAAAATTAATAACTTCTATAAATATGGGGAAATTCTGAAAATAACACATAATTTTATTCAGTTTTAAGAGCTTTTTCTAGCGGTGTACTCAATGGCAGTTAATTAGTTTTAAATTATAATGTTTTACAAGATAACCTACAATTTTCTCGAAAAACGCATTGCCTTGTAACTTTGGATCTCTGTTGGGGGCGGAAGACATTAATATTTTTTTTTATTTTTTAACAGTTTTTGATCCATGCCATTAGGCAACTTTTGGTTGCTATTACTTTTCGAATTTCTAATTTTTACATTTTTTCAACTGCACCCTTTTGTGTATGCTTGTTCGAATAGATTTGTGGTTATTGGTCTCAGGATCAAGTACCACTAAAATGCGAATAAAAATAAATAATAAACAATCAACGAGAGCATAAACATTGTAGAAATTATTTGTTAGTTGTGCTTAAGTATAATCATCCAGCCTTTTTGTTTAAAACTAAATATAGATCCAAAAATGCGAATCAAATACATTAACTCGAAATGACGAAAATTATTTGTAAAAATCAAAATTTCAAAGACGTTGTGCGAGTCCTAGATATTGTTCGATTTTGATAATTTTTGGGCTACATTACTTTTAAACCAATTGGCATGGAATGCCGGGTTGGCGAAAGTAAACAAGTGACGTTGAAAATTTTCCATTAGGGATGCGACCACCCTAATATATATATATATATATATATATATATAATTATATATATATCTCTTGCTTGATTTGAATTCCGAGTTTTGTTGTTTTTATTTGACAGGTTCTACAAACGTAACGTGGTCTCCTCTGCTTTCCTTCAGCAAGCCCAAATGAATAGGCTGACTGATTACTGATTACTAAAGACATTCCACCTTTTCTATACCTTTATATTTGACTTGCTTAATAACTAGTTCTGTTGTAGTATCTAAAATAACATGTGAATAGGCTAACTGATAACTAATGACATTCCACTTTATTATTTGACATACTTAATAACTAATTCTGTTATAGTATATAATAGTATATAATAGGTGAATAGGCTTACTGAAAACTAAAGACTAAAGACATTCCACTTTTTCTATACCTTTATCAAATTTATTTTTTGACTTGCTTAATAACTAATTCTGTTATAGTTCTAATAGTAATAGGTGAATAGGTTAACTGATAACTAAAGGCATTCCACTTTTTCTCTGCTCTTTACATTCCTAGACTCAATGGCAGCATTGCTTGCTCAGGTAGGCTAGACTTATTATGTTTGTTCAAGTAGAATTTACTTGATGTAAAAATAAAAAATATCTTTTCTTTATTAAGCGCTTGACAAACGCACTGCGCTGTACATTTACATGTTATGCAATTGAAATCTTAACTACTAACAGAACAGACAGCCATGTAATACAACGGCGCTAATAGCAGCCTACAAAGCAAATCCGCCCAACGGGGGCTCGAACTCGGTACCTCTCGGTCTCTGTGCAAGATCGTGTACAAGTAATTATGTTAATGAGGCACTACTAATTAATCGGCAAAGCAATCGGCAAAAGAGACATCATCTTCCGTTTTCTTATAAAATGCTTTCAGTTTTTGTTGAACTCTGAACAAATCTGATTAGTCGTGAGTTTTGGTTGTTTTCTTTGTCTGGCATGATAAAAACTTAAAATGCTTGTTCTTCTAGTGCTATGTCAAAAATACTTTGGGCTCAAATATATGGCGATATTTTTCACTTCAGTGCCATTGTTGGTAGATGTGCAGATGTTTACAGTATACTGTACGATGCTTTCATATAAAGTCACTTAAAGCTATTAGGCCTACTACTTTAAGTGGTTTGAGATTAACAAATATTTTGGTACGGACTTGGTTTTCAGCCGATATAGGGCCTACTCCGTTTGTCAGCGTCGCAGTATTCGACTTAGTTATTACACGCCAACACGCCGTGCATTATGTTTTTTCACCTTTATTCACCACATGGATACAAACATGAATTAACAAATCTTCGCTATGCAAGGTAGCATAGAAAGATATTGCATGCATCATTGGTCTCCTATCCCATCTCGTTTTCTATAATATTTACAGATAGATTAAAACCCGTATAATTACTATAAGTTTAAGAGTCAGACTATCGTTACTGATTCTAACATTTAAAATATCACTTAAAGTTCCACTTTTCATCAGCCACTGACACACACACACACACACACACACACACACACACACACACACACACACACACACACACACACACACACACACACACACACACACACACAGCTACCTTAAAAGATTAATTCTATAAATTCGTTCATCTGATTGCAAATATAATCGCGAATTTATAACTGTCTCTTCAGAACAAACTAAGCAGCACAAAACCATAATGGTTTCTACACTCACAAAAAGAACGACAGGTGAAAGAACTCGCGATCAGGTTGCCAATTCAAGAAATACGGATCGACCCTATGAAACCTTTGTATTTCTGTCCGGCGCAGCAGTGCGAAGAAATTTCAAGCCGGAATGGATGAGACTGAAGCTCAGAATGCCAAGAGATAAGATGGTGTGCAAAGAATTAACAACATCATTACGATGCTAAACTCAACTCAGGGATAGCTAGGTAGCCAGTGCAGTTCCTCCCGCATGAAAGTGAGCATAAACCTACGTATACCAGCGATCGCCGTTACCGAGTACTACCAACGACTCTGCAAAAATACACAGATAGCTGAGATAGGCCTAAACCTAAGCCAACTGTCGGTGTGGATCAAAATCAAGACAAAATGGCCATAGCTCAGTCACATATTGTTTTATTTGGGTAATTCTGTGTCATGGTCATTTATCCTCTTAATTTTGACCTCGAAATGGCCTTGGGTTACTTTCAAGATCAAAGGATCAAATAAAGAAAACCTTCCATAACCCAAAATTACCCAAATAAAGTAACAGTTGGCTGCTATTTTATATTGATTTTGACTTTTGACCCTGAAACAACCCTGCATTCTAGTTCTGTATCTTCTCTAAGGTAACCCTCATCGGCCCGAACAAATAGGTAAAACAATCGCCCAGGTAGAACTAAATTTGGCTGAGTTGTGGCCTTTTTTACTTGATTTTGACCTTTTGACCTTGAAATAACTTTCAACTGTGTTATAATTATATTTGTGTCATATTTCCTAGACAAGGTAGCCCTGTACGCCGGAGAAAACAGGTAAAAGAATAATCAAAATATAATAATATCTGGGTGAGCTACATTATAATTATGGCCAATTCCTCTGATTTTCCTCTTAAATTGACCTTTAGTGCTCTTGTTTTGACCACAGGTAGCCCTTATCAAGACGATATTCAAGAAAGAATTAGCCGATTTCAACAGCTATTGGCCGAGATCTTGCCAATTTTCAATGATTTCTGCTATATTTATTTTTTCCCGACCATGAAATGACCGTAAGTTACCCTGAATTTAGTGTCAATATTTATCCCAGCTCGTCGAGTCAAACTGAACAAAAATGTTAATCCAAATTGGACTCTTGATCGTTCATTTTTTATAATAAAAAGTATAAATTGAGATTGGACCCAAGTTCCAAGAATATGAGCGCCTTCAGTCCTGGTGATATATAGGTCCATGATATTGACCCAAACCGAGTATAATAATAATTAGCCTATTCATCAGGTTGCTTCGTCATTCAGCACAGTAGGCCTAAGCCCTGTGGGCCTACATATCGTAGCTCTGCGTATTCATGCACGCGCAACATCCGGCTTAACGTAAGCCGATACAAATTATATCGACCGCCAGTGAAACTTAGGATGAGTGTTCGCTTTATGCTGTTAGAGCTTTTAGAATCAAAATGTACTCAACCACTATCAGATGCTTAGCAAAGGCATGGTTAATGCGTGAGTATTGTTTCTCTATGAATAAATATTATACGGTTACGAGCTACAGCTATTCAAGTTAGATCGCTGCTTTTCTGTCTTATTGCTGCTCTCAGGGTTTGTGTAAGGTAGTCTGATGGCTACTGGGTAGACGTAGACGTAGAGGTTCTAGCGCCCTTGACAGGTTTTTTTATTCCGCTCTACGAAAGATAAAAATTTCAAATACATAGGTTATACTAGCGTTTCAGCGTTTATCATTTTCTAAACTTAGGTTGGTAAGTCACATCTACAAAAGTACTGTGTTTAGCATACGTCCAAAACAACAAAGAAGTTTTCTTTGCTGATTGACCGCGTTCAGAATCTATAGCATAAATTTTGAACAATTTGCTGGCGAACATTTTAGCTAGAGCACACCGATAAAAAACTTGAACTGTAAAACATAATTTCTTTCTATTTCATCTCATTCTTTACTTATTTACTTCTTATATAAATTTGATTAATTTAAAAATTAAAGAAAATGGTTTTGTTAGAATGTGTCCTTAATTATTGTGATGAAGCTGTGTCTATTGATTCTTTAAACGACACTACCGATCTTAGGGACGACAATTTTTTGTTACGAATCAAATAATAACTTAACCTTGCCAGTGTCTAAGTTTAAACTGTTAGTTTAAACAATCTAACAATTCAAGCATGACGAGTAAATTATCTTTACTAAAATCTCACGTTTCAGATGTCCTGTCAAACTTTGTCAGCGATGCATCGTTGACTGTTACGAGAAGCTCGGTCGCAGTTATCGGAGACAGAGTGGAACTGAAATGCAGTGCAGATGAAGACCAACATGTGATATGGGGATTTGCTTCATTCAATACATCAAAAGAAACAGACATTTATTTTGGCAATAATATAGGTTTACCGTTCCAATCAAGATATAAAATTGATAAAAGGATCAGAGGACAACATAATCTGGTCATCGATTCAGTTGATTTGGATCACGCAGGAATATACCAATGTGTTACAATCGCCACTGGCAACAAAGCTGTGGCACATTTAACTGTTCTTGGTATGTATATCATGTAGGCATAATGCGTGTAGCCTACTCTGTATAGTAAAACAGAACTCATATCTTTGTAAGTAAACTAAGTATGTATGGTTTGTACCAGTAAGAGGAAAGTGTTATTCGTTCAGCAACAGCGCAAAGATGTTGGTTTTGCCACATAGAATGTAGTTTCCTGACATACCATATTATTATTAACGAGGATTACGTGGTTGAGAAGAGAAGATCGCAACCTGAGACAAACGTCTATAACTGTTGTGATCAGATCCAAATTCTTCGATACTTCGATTTTGTGTACGTTAGGTTTACCGCCGGACTGTGCCACAGTGTTTCCATTTGAACTTGTTCCCTTCTATTCATAAAAACTTTCAGATCATAAGCCAAAAATGAGAGAAAATTGATTTTTTAGTTTGCCACTATACTCGTTTATTTAACGATGGGTTTTTTAGCTTCGCATCCGGAATGTTCTGTCAACACAAGCAATGCAGATGGAAGAATAACGGGGAAAGATTATATGTGGATGTGGTGTCGTATCGTTTATGCTGGAGACATGATCCCCGTCTTCACGTGGACCAAAGCCAATACAGAGGACGTCATAGCTTCAGACACAAGCACTTCTGACAACCGTAGCATACCGTTCACCATAACATCCTCAGTCATAACGCAACTAACTTCCGATGACAATAGCGCCATATTCATGTGCAAGATTGCGTTTCAGTTGACAAATAATTCTGAAGGAAATGCTCCAGATTACCAATACACGTGGAATCATACGGCAAACGTTCTGTGTAAGTATACTTGCAAGTGCCACGATTTTTATAAGAACACAGACTTGGCAAACGTCAAGCACACACAGGCCTTCATATATATCTCTGATTGCCTGGAGCAGAACTTGACCTTACCTGTCTATCGTTTTCTTTTGACTGAGCGCCTGTGAGAAAGTTGGTTCAAGCGACTTAATTTTCTTTGTAGGTCTATGCTGTAGGAATCTAGACTCTAGAGTATACAGTTACGATACGATGTAAGGTGAATGGCAAATCCAGAAGAAGTACGAATCACCGCGCACAGATGTTTGACTTTTTTCCCCAGTTTCTTACTCCCGTTTCATTGCAAGTGCTTAACATTTGCTCAGTTTATGGACCATTCTACTTTGTTCAAAGCAGCATTGAAGTGCGTTCTAATGGATGCTCATGTTAGACTTGTTGAAGTAAGGTTTGCAATCACGGACAAATCACGTACTATACCATATTGCCTGATAAGTGATAACCATAACTATCATCGTCAATTCGTCATAGTTGTAAGCGGGTGTTTGAGCTCTGTTGACATATCTCTGCCAGATGCAGTGAACTTAAGCAACACTGAACCAATTTGTGAAACAACAGGCCACACGGTGCCAACTCAGCCATCTCTCCTTTTGATGTTGTCGAACAATTAACAACACAAGTTAGGCAGTTGAAATGCGTCCTGTCGTTAGAATTCGGGGATCGAGTTAGCACTTTTGCCGATTTAGCTGGACCAAGCCTTCTGAGGAGTTTCCTCACAGCCATCTAGACAAAAGTTTTACCTTTATAGGCTGTAACAGAAAAAAGTATATTTCATGCTTGTAGAGAAATTCATCTCAGATTGGTCAAGACATCACATAATCTTTTAATATGTAGATATGTTGATTTTACACTTGTCATGGCGTCTTTTGCCGAAATAACTTTCGAGCTAGGACCACGTGAGTGATGATATGAATTAATTTTAGATGAACCGAGGAATTTTAGGATCACTAGATTTGAAGATCGCCTTGAATGCTCAGCTGATGGTAATCCAGTTCCAACCTACAGTTGGATATATGTTGAGACAAATAGATCTGTGGATGGACCGGTTCTAATACTTGAAAAAGCGTTGGAATCAGACAAGGAACGCAATGTCGAATGCATAGCTGTGAATGTTCTGGGAACTCAAAGGAAAAGCTTTCCGCTTCTGAAAAATGGTAAAGTGTTTTTCCATGTTAATACTTTTATCAGAATAAAAAGACCATTTCAAACTGTGTAAGAGAAGAAGAGAGATCGAGCAAGAGAAAACGAGACAGAAACAGAGATATGAAGAAGCAGGGAAATGAATACTGAAAAAATTATATTCAGTCAGACAGACAAAAATCAGGCAGAATTATTTCAAAACTGAATGACCAATACGAACAGAATCTATTTTCCAGTAGGCCTACTCAGCTTTTCAATGAGAATAACAAAAATTAAAATCCAAAACATTGGCACATTTTAATACGGCTACCCATTTATTTCCTAGTTTCACGGCGTACTTGCTTAACTCTTGTCTGAAAAATAGTCAGACAGAGGCCTACAATTACAAAAGGACCGACTGACAGACAAACGGAGAGACGGAAGGCCCATACTTGAAGAGTTATATGAAAAAATTGTGGCTCTAGGAAAAGGAATGTTCGGCTGACGGTAATGCAACCCAGACTTATATGTGGACCGATCTTTAGCCCGACAGATTATCAAATGGATGTCTATGTTTAATGAGGCATTTCAAACCATCGTTGTAGGCTTGATTGGCCCGGATGAGATAAAACCTATCAAACATTGAACAGTCTATCATAGGTTCGTAGGTTTTTACAATAATAGTCCAGTTTTGAAGAAAGAGGCAAACAAAAACGAAAATGCACAAACACAGAGAACTGATTTCGGTCAAAAACTTCATCATTCTTGCAAGTTATTTGCTTTACACTGCTCTAACACTGCTCTCCTTTGGACCCATAGAAAAGCCTACGTTGGACCAACGTTATGCAAATAAAACGAGATAACAAGCGAAGCAATTAACGTAGCGTGAGGTTAGGTGAGGTTAAAGAAGGTAGACTGAGGAAAGATGACGTAAGAGGAAAAAAGGTGAAGTAAGGTAAGGTAAGGTTAGGTATGTTGAGCAAGGTAACGCACAAGTTAAGGGCATTAAGGCAATACATAGGTCAGGTAAAAATGCTTTTAATTAAGTTTTTATTCGCAAAAACCTATCCTTCGCTGATCTAATTATTTAAAATAACGGCCCTCACTGCCTGAGTTGAGCGATGCTCAGCTGCAGTTATTCAACCGATAGTGGAAACTTAACTTTGAAACAGTTGCATACCCAATTCTTAACAAGCTTCTACTGTTATTTTGTTTATATGCAGCCAGTCTAGTAGGCCTATGGACGGAGTAATATTTATGGTAAAAGTGACATTTCAAAACGATTTAAGCATGTATCTTTTGTATTACTGTTTGCCTTGCATGACTAACTTGAAGTTTGCTTATGTAGGGTCTCCTTCAGATCCTGGTACTTCTCGTCGCACCGTTGTTGCAGCTGCTGTCAGTGTAGGATCTTTTCTACTTCTTCTCATAATGATCACTGTTTCCTGTTTCGTCAGAAAGAAGAAGCTGACAGGTTATTGTTCCATTAGGGTATTATGGTATGGTAGCCAAAAGGATACATGTTTTTAATAAGCTAGCACTTTCTGCCAAAGCTTCGACATGTTCAAGACTAGGTTGCGCAAAGTCCAATTTTGCATGGTTTAAAGTTTGTATTGACGGGCTTGTCTAAATCATTCAACGGCTTTTTATACGTATCAAACATTAAAACTTTGACCACTGTGTTACTAAATCCTGGCGAGCCCTTCAATATTGTGGTTAAACCGACTTAAGCTGAGCAGTGGTTGTGAAATACTGCATAGCCACCTGATAATGATCAATAGACTAATAATTAGGTTCTTTCATATTATATTCTCTACGAATTCGTGCCACCGATAAATGACGTCACGCGATTTTGCGATTTTGGCCGATTTAAACCCCAACCCCTCGTCACACTTCGTCACAAAAAGCAACACCCTTCAAAAATGACGTCACAAAGCTCTGCCTCCAAAAACAAATTTCCATTTTAATCTATGCTATAAGGCTCAAAATTTATCCTTCCGTTTGTTTGCATCCTTGATCCTAATGGGTTTTCTCCGTACTTACTAACTCAATAAAAAATTATCACCGAGCAGTGAGCAAAACTATTAAAAAATTTAATTCGACGTCACTTCATTTAATTCGACGTCACTGAATGGGAAATCTGGTTGAGGCGCTATAACAAGTGTTCAAATACAATACAATACAATACAATACAATACATACTTCATGTGTCTCAGAGAGGATTTGAGCCATTGTTCTATTTCTATTGGAAAAATTAGTTTTTGTAGGTAAAAAGTAATTTTTTCACTGTTTTGACGAACCTCACAGTTTGGATATTTGTGTTAAGGGAGTAATTTTGTATTGTATTGTATTGTATTGTATCTATCAATTTTATATAGCGCCTCTCGCAGTGCACACCGATCAGAGGCGCTATATTTTTGCTGATATCGCTATGAACATATTTTGATTCATTGTAGTACAAACAACTTTGCATGGTTCTAGGTGATGTCTAGAAAAATTTATTATGCATATTGTAAAATAGTAGGGTGTTGCATTGTTGCCCCCTTGATCCCTATGTTTATATGCACCCTTGATCCTATAAATTAACTATAAATTTATGACATGCACCCTTGATCCTATGGGACAAGGGTGCATATGATAAATTTATAGTTAATTTCTATTAATTGTTAAAAAGTTAAGTTATAGTTAAAAACTTTGGTTAAAAAAAAAAACAAAATGTGAAGTTTTGAGCATACTTGTGCTTAGCTTTGAAATTGGAAAAACACTGATTATGACGATCATGCAGATCTCGGTGTTCATAATCTCGAGTAGGTCTATAAGTCATCTGAACGTACAGATGTTGTGTTTCAGGCAGTATAAGATCTAATATAGTTATTTTCTTTTTTGTTTTCTTTTTGTAATCAACATTAAAATATTACTGTTAATAACAAAACATCTTTTTGTTGGATAAACCAGCACTAGTATCAAATGAGCAAACATAGGATCAAGGGTGCATATAAGTGGGATCAAGGGTGCATACATACATGCACCCTTGATCCCATCTGAGTCACCTTTGTTTTTGGCACATAAAATATTAAAAATGATGGAATGATAGAACATTGAATAAAAAAGTTACAGTAATTTGAAAAATAAAATTGTCTATTAGACACATTTGAACATCAAATTCAAAAATATTAACAAATTTTCGTTAAAGGAGAAAAGTTACAAAATAGGATCAAGGGTGCAGACTCTCCCCTATGTTTGTTTGTTTATCCGTCCCCACTAAAGGCTCCGAAGGGAACGCTTTAGCGATTTGCAAATTTTTACAAAACATTCTTACGGGGATTTGTAGGTAAACGCGACTATATTCAGCTCACAATTTACTTTAAATGCCGATATATGGACATTTAAAATTTCTAAGTGGTGGCTACCGTTGCAAATTACGCTGCCATTTATGATTTTGCATGACGTCATACGGCACACGGCATCCTAAATAGAGCATTCGCAAAGCATTTCGGGATTTCTCCGACAAGCCAATGACATCATCTGGCTACATTGATAAGCGCTGCGTATTATGTTGCCTCTCATGCGCCTCTGTGCTATTATAGAGAGCGTGCGGATCGCGGTTCGCTTCCCGATGCTGGAATATTTCAGGAATGTATATCTTGGGGTACCACGGTCCTTGTACGGGTATACTAAATGGGGATATACTAAATGGCGTGGCGTCCATTGAAACGGTCGAGCGGTGATGAAGGGTTGGGACTCATCCGATCAATTAACCCTAGGGCTACCAAGCTCTTTTTGTGTTATGTACATGTACCAAGGGGGGGTGGTTACCACCCACCCCCTGGATTTCGGGTTTGGTTTCTCTTATCATATCTTGTA
>JACEVL010000648.1:5000-70000 GCA_020284085.1 Aporrectodea caliginosa
GGTAGGCCTATCTAGTATCTAAGTACAACCCTTCTGATTTGACGCAGCGTTCGCGGATATTTTCGCGTCCTGCAATTAGCTTTAAAGTATCATTTTAATCATTTTCTTCAAGTTTAGGCGTAGGCTACATACGGTAAGAAAAGATGGTCGACATCTCTCTTCTCTTCTATAGCACACCAACTGAGTTTTCACAACGGCGAGAATCTTCTTCCAGGATCTTAGTGGCGAGCTATAGATAGTATAGACCCTAATAACGTTTAGCGGTTGGATCTTCGTGGGACTTCGAGGCATTCTCTCTATCACCGTATCACGTGGGTTTAGTTGATATCGTGCCAAGAGACGAAGACGGGCTTTTGATATTTCTTATATTGATGTACTCTATTCATCGTATAATTTACATCTGCCACAACTTAACGTAACTTAAGCAGATTCTCTGATTCGCTTCGGCCAAAGACAGTCCGTGATCAACCCGTCTATGAGGTGCACTTCTTGGTCTTCGGCTTCCTGATGTTGCCCGGTTGACTGACCGTAATTTAGCGAATGCCTCTCTCCAACTTCCTACCATTTTAACCTCCTTCATTGCCTCTCTGACCTTTCACCTCCACCTGTCAATCATCCATCTCTGCCCCTCCCACTCTCCGTCGATCAGCCGACCTATTTGTCCGTCCTTCATGTCTCCGTCTCTCATCCCCATTTTATAATCGGTTGCTCAATTATTACTTACAGTCCACTAACATATGTTATTCATACCTGGTTATAAAGTAGAGCTGTACCGAATAGCATTTTTTACTATTCGGCCGAATACGAATAATTGGCCACACTATTCGGCCGAATACGAGTACGAATACGAATAGTTAGGTGACGACAGGGCGGAGCATAAGCAAAAACTAGACACAAGTAGAATCTACATGTATTTAAAAATTGTTTAGCGTAACTCGCTTTTCGTACAGTAAACTTCATATTGCCTTCAATTCTAAATTTCTGTATATGACATTAAATAAGAAAGTAACTCTCCTTCTAACTGAAAGTCACGCAATTTTCCTTGCAAAATGACTAAACATTAAAACAAATTTCAGTTGGACTTTCCACTTGAGATGCATCGCGTTTTGAGTGCATGAAATTTTATTCTTCAGTATCTGTGTATTTTAAATGATTGCTTAATGCAACATTGTGAAACTTTTCGAATGGCCTCCCACGTGAAGTCTGCAAAGTGCAAACGGCCTTCCTCGGATCATTGTCCTTTCTTGTAAAATATTTCAACACTGGTCCGACTTCGCTGAATGTACATTTTTTCAGAACACTTAGGCCTAATACAGTGCAAATGTTTAATTTAACGAAAATCAAACAAGTTTAAAATTTATTTCTTTCATGAACAAGAAACCGGAAACAAAACGAGATTAGATCACAAAGGAAACCACACATTGAAGCGCTAATCTTTTATAGCGCATTTACAATTATATACGCAAAAATTTATGTAGCGCTTTCACTATTCGTATTCGGTTTTGAAAAACTATTCGGCCGAATACGAATAGACTATTTGGAGCACTATTCGGTCCGAAGCGAATCGAATACGAATATTCGGTACAGCTCTATTATAAAGCTATTACTAAATCTAGAACTGGACAGCCTGGGGGTGGAGTTGCCCTCCTTGTAAAAGAGGATATTACTTTCCAAGCCTTGGAAATTGGCACCTCATCTTCCAATGCATCCTATGAAGGTTTATTTTTAACTGTGATTCAACCAAAGGGACCGGATCTTGTTATAGGAGTAATCTACCGTCCACCTGGGCAGCCTCTCAATAAATTTAATGATGATTTGAACCTGCTACTCCCTGAACTAACAAAAGGTTGCAGAAAAGTGATTCTACTTGGAGATTTTAATGCAGATTTGTTAAAACTCAATGATCATGCATCAACTCAAGACTTTTTGAACATCATGACTGCATCACATTTTCTGCCTTCTATTGACTGTCCTACGAGAATTACAAATCACTCATCTACGCTCATAGACAATATTTATACGAACTTTTGGCAGGAAATTGTTGACCCTCTGATCTTAATCAATGATATATCTGATCACTTGCCAATTATGCTATGGTTTGGAAAAAGGATATCCCCCAAATTTGGGAAAACAACTACCTCCTATCGAGTCATAAATGACCATCTGTTGGGTCAATTTGCTAAACTTCTGGATGAAACTGACTGGGACCCAGTTAAAAATGCTATTAATGAGAACAATTCTGTCCTTGCATATGACATGTTTATTTCAATATATAGAAAGCATTATGATAAAGTTTTCTTTGTAGCATGCAGCCAGCCCCATAAAGACACTCCCAGAAAGCCCTGGATGACTAGAGGGCTCCTTAAATCGTGCAAAAAAGGATAAATTATATTTAAAATATATCAAGTCACCTACAATTAGCAATAAGGTCAAATATAAAATGTATCGTAATAAGTTTAAACAGATTAGGATAAATGCAGAAAGGATATACTATGAAGAGGAATTTCTTAAATACTCTCAGAATCTAAAAAGAACCTGGGGTGTCATAAAATCATTAATTAGTGGCCAACCTAAGCGCACTACTATTGACACATTAAAAATCAATGGAGTAGAAACTGATGAACCAACAAGAATTGCACATGCATTTAATGGTTTCTTTGCTGGAATTGGGCAAACCCTTGCAGATAAAATACCCTTAGGCACTAAAACTGTTGAAGAATTCATGAACCCCCACTTCCTGGATCTTTTGCAATAGTTCCAACTACCTCTCATGAAATTGTTAGCATAGCTGGATCTATGAAATATACTCGCAGTATGGGTCCCGACGAAATAGACCCGTTAGTGGCTAAGAGTACTATTGGCTGTGTTGCAAATATTCTTTCAGATATCATCAACTGCTCCTTCAATACAGGTGTTGTTCCTCCCAATCTAAAAATTGCAAAAATAACACCAATTTTTAAACAAGGTGACAGACAGGAAATGTCTAATTATCGGCCAATATCTATATTGCCATACTTTGGTAAAGTCTTAGAAAAGGCAATGTGTGAGAGATTAAATCATTACATAAACAAGATGCATGTATTATATCCCCTTCAGCATGGTTTCCGTCCAGGTCATTCCACTAATATGTCTCTAATTAACATGCAAGACCTTATTTCTCAAGCAATAGACACTAATAAATATTCAATTGGTATATTCCTTGATCTAGCAAAGGCATTCGACACGGTGGACCATAAAATTCTACTAGATAAACTTGAAAATTACGGGATTAGGGGCATACCTCATTTATGGTTTAAAAGCTATTTGGAGCATAGGTATCAACAGGTGCTATGTAATGGGACCCTATCTTCTAGAAAACCGATAAAAATTGGTGTCCCGCAAGGTTCAAACCTCGGTCCGCTACTGTTTTTATTGTATATTAATGATCTTCCCAATGCTTCTGCTGTGCTTAAACTTATTTTGTTTGCTGATGATACAAATGCTTTCTGTTCACATGATTCTTTACCCAGACTCGTTGAAATAATTAATACTGAATTAAACATTCTAGCTGAGTGGTTTAGGACCAATCGCCTGTCACTCAATATAAAAAATCCTGCTTTATACTATTCCATTCTACGAAGAAACGAATCCCGGATCTCCAGACAAAGTTGTCAATTGATGGAATTTCCCTGTCCCAAACCCGATCCACTAAATTTCTCGGTGTATGTATTGACGAATGTCTGACTTGGACTGAACATATCAATATTATTGCTGGCAAAATATCCAGAAACCTTGGTATACTAGCGAGAATATCTTACCTTATCCCAATTCATATTCGTAGGAATTTATATTATACACTAATCAATCCCTATTTTGATTATGGTAATATTGTCTGGGCCTCAAACTATTCTACTAGGTTGAAATGTCTTCTGGTTCTGCAGAAAAAAGCTATTAGAATTATTGCAAGAGATCCTTTTAACGCCCACACGGCATACAGATACAGAGAATATAATATTATGAACTTTGAAAATATAAATCGCTATCAACTGGGTAATTTCATGTATAAATTTGTCAATAACTTGCTGCCTGATTCATTTTCAAACTATTTTACGAAGGTAGTAGAGATGCATGGTCATTGTACAAGATCTTCTTCTGGTGGTTTATATGTCATTATATGCACGCACTAATTATCGTAGATTTTCAATTTGTTGTAGTGGTCCAAAAATTTGGAATGCAGTACCGATGAGTATTCGGAATGCACCCACATACACCCAATTTAAGAAGCTGTGGAATAGTTACTTGAAGGATTAACCATACTTCATTTAACACTGTTTCATCGAATTGTTTAGATATTGATCTTATTTGTAAATTGCAATGTTATTATTTAGTTAAGAACATTATTGAGTTGAACCTTTCTTTCTTACATATTTTACATATTGATCTTCTTAGTAAATTGTAATGTTATTATTTAGTTAAGAACATTATTGAGTTGAACCTTTCTTTCTTTCAACTGACTAACCAGCCATAAATGATTATTGTTAAAAAGGGTGACCCTAATTAAGCGGGGCTTGTGCCCCTTTTGGGTCTTCCCTGTTCCCTAGCCAATGCACTGATATGTAATAGTCAAGTTATAATTGTTGTTAATTGTTATATGCATTGTGCTTCTGGAAATAAAAGTTGTCAGTTGTCAGTTGTCAGTTGAGTCCATCCTTGCATATTAATAGTAAATTATGCGGCTACAAGATAAAGCAAATGTTCAAACAAGATATTAAAACTACACTAAACCAATATCACTGTCGTTTGGTCCATTTCTCACTACAGCTGAAGAAGTTGAGAAGTTGAAGAAGTTGAAGCAGTTGAAGAAGTTGAAGAAGTTGAAGAAGTTGAAGAAGTTGAAGAAGTTGAAGCAGTTGAAGAAGTTGAAGAAGTTGAAGAAGTTGAAGCAGTTGAAGAAGTTGAAGAAGTTGAAGAAGTTGAAGAAGTTGAAGCAGTTGAAGTGTCATCGGCAGAGATGACGTTCTGCTGAGCTGCTGAACTCCGACCCAGTTCAATTCTGCTCACCTGCTAAGAGGTTCTGGATATGGATGAAGAACTGCGATTCTCTCTCAGAGAATCTCAAAGAAGAGGTTCTGGATATGGATGAAGAACTGCGATTCTCTCTCAGAGAATCTCAAAGAAGAGGTTCTGGATATGGATGAAGAACTGCGATTCTCTCTCAGAGAATCTCAAAGAAGAGGTTCTGGATATGGATGAAGAACTGCGATTCTCTCTCAGAGAATCTCAAAGAAGAGGTTCTGGATATGGATGAAGAACTGCGATTCTCTCTCAGAGAATCTCAAAGAAGAGGTTCTGGATATGGATGAAGAACTGCGATTCTCTCTCAGAGAATCTCAAAGAAGAGGTTCTGGATATGGATGAAGAACTGCGATTCTCTCTCAGAGAATCTCAAAGAAGAGGTTCTGGATATGGATGAAGAACTGCGATTCTCTCTCAGAGAATCTCAAAGAAGAGGTTCTGGATATGGATGAAGAACTGCGATTCTCTCTCAGAGAATCTCAAAGAAGAGGTTCTGGATATGGATGAAGAACTGCGATTCTCTCTCAGAGAATCTCAAAGAAGAGGTTCTGGATATGGATGAAGAACTGCGATTCTCTCTCAGAGAATCTCAAAGAAGAGGTTCTGGATATGGATGAAGAACTGCGATTCTCTCTCAGAGAATCTCAAAGAAGAGGTTCTGGATATGGATGAAGAACTGCGATTCTCTCTCAGAGAATCTCAAAGAAGAGGTTCTGGATATGGATGAAGAACTGCGATTCTCTCTCAGAGAATCTCAAAGAAGAGGTTCTGGATATGGATGAAGAACTGCGATTCTCTCTCAGAGAATCTCAAAGAAGAGGTTCTGGATATGGATGAAGAACTGCGATTCTCTCTCAGAGAATCTCAAAGAAGAGGTTCTGGATATGGATGAAGAACTGCGATTCTCTCTCAGAGAATCTCAAAGAAGAGGTTCTGGATATGGATGAAGAACTGCGATTCTCTCTCAGAGAATCTCAAAGAAGAGGTTCTGGATATGGATGAAGAACTGCGATTCTCTCTCAGAGAATCTCAAAGAAGAGGTTCTGGATATGGATGAAGAACTGCGATTCTCTCTCAGAGAATCTCAAAGAAGAGGTTCTGGATATGGATGAAGAACTGCGATTCTCTCTCAGAGAATCTCAAAGAAGAGGTTCTGGATATGGATGAAGAACTGCGATTCTCTCTCAGAGAATCTCAAAGAAGAGGTTCTGGATATGGATGAAGAACTGCGATTCTCTCTCAGAGAATCTCAAAGAAGAGGTTCTGGATATGGATGAAGAACTGCGATTCTCTCTCAGAGAATCTCAAAGAAGAGGTTCTGGATATGGATGAAGAACTGCGATTCTCTCTCAGAGAATCTCAAAGAAGAGGTTCTGGATATGGATGAAGAACTGCGATTCTCTCTCAGAGAATCTCAAAGAAGAGGTTCTGGATATGGATGAAGAACTGCGATTCTCTCTCAGAGAATCTCAAAGAAGAGGTTCTGGATATGGATGAAGAACTGCGATTCTCTCTCAGAGAATCTCAAAGAAGAGGTTCTGGATATGGATGAAGAACTGCGATTCTCTCTCAGAGAATCTCAAAGAAGAGGTTCTGGATATGGATGAAGAACTGCGATTCTCTCTCAGAGAATCTCAAAGAAGAGGTTCTGGATATGGATGAAGAACTGCGATTCTCTCTCAGAGAATCTCAAAGAAGAGGTTCTGCGGAAGGGTAAGTCACTTCCTTTTTATAAAAAGTAATTATTCCTCATATTTTAGGAGTTATTTTTATTTAAACATTCAGATAAAAACGATCAACTTTGCGACCGTCTGTGCTGACGTTGCAGTGTTCTTGCTAGAGGCAAACAATCGAAGAAACTGTTAGAGATGATTGATGTGTTTAGTGGCACAATCTACTGCGATCCACTCCCACCACAACAGAAGAATCTCTTCAAGGGTTCCTGTGGCGTTGAGATGATCGAGATATTGGAAGCTGCAGCGTCTGATCGGAGTCTCTTCTGAACGGCAGACTGTGTGGCCAGTGTGTTGGCGATTTCCCGGAACAGTCCTTCAATGCTGTCGGAAGTTTTGGCCGAAGTCTCAAGAAACTTCAGCGATCGACTGCGGAGAGCAAATTCTTCTCCAGACGAAGGCGACACCTCTCGCTCTGTCAGTTTGTCCGACTTATTACCTGAAACCGACGCATATATATATATATATATATATATATGTATATATATAATGTAATGTAATGTCATTAGTAATTTATATAGCGCCGCTCACAGCCGAGGCCATTCAGTAGCGCTCCCAGTGCGAGAACCCCGAGAGAAGAAATATGTTTTAAGGAGAGAGAGAGATAAATGATTACTTGGCACAACTAAGATATACTTGTACATCTATTTATTCATCCCACGCCTCGCATCTTACTTTTCCTCCCATTTACTCCACCTCTTCCCTCTTCATCTTCTTCCTACTCTTCCTCATACCTATTCCACCTCTTCCGTCTTCATCATTTACTCCACCTCTTCTCTCTTCTTCTTCTTCCTACTCTTCCTCATACCTATTCCACCTCTTCCGTCTTCATCATTTACTCCACCTCTTCTCTCTTCTTCTTCTTCTTCTTCTTCCTACTCTTCCTCCCACCTACTCCACCTCTTCCCTCTTCTCCCTCTTCTTCCTCTTCATCCTCTTCTTCACAGGGGTGAGCTCCTAGTTCCACGGGCACGCTTGGCTATTAAGCAGCGCCGTGCTTTTTCGGTTGTGGGACCTTCCACCTGGAATGACCTCCCGCTTAAGCTCCGCTCTTTACTTGTGAGCCAACCAGCAGGGTTCTACAAGTCCCTCAAGTCTTTTTCTTTAGTCGTGGCTGGGCCGGGAGCGCTTCTGAGTAGCTCCTTGAAGAGGCGCTATATAAATGCTCTGAATGAATTAATCCCACCTACTCCACCTCTTCCCTCTTCTCCCTCTTTCTATTCTTCCTTACATCTACTCCACCTCTTCCTCTTCTTCTTCCTCTTCCTCCCACCTACTCCACCTCTTCCTCTTCTTCTTCCTCTTCCTCCCACCTACTCCACCTCTTCCATCTTCTTCCTCCTCTTCCTCCTCCGCTACTTCTTCCCTGTCGTCGTAGTCCTCTTCCTCCTCTTCTACCATTGGCTGCTTACCGACAACATAGACGACTGATGAGGAGCGAGAGTACTTGTCGATCTCCTCGATCCACGAAGGCAGGCTGTCGAACGATTCACAGGAGCTGACATCATAGACCAAGAGAATGGCATCCGCCGAACGATAGTAGCTCTGTGTGATTGCTCGGAACCTCTCCTGGCCAGCCGTGTCCCAGATCTGCAGCTATTCATTAGGAGCATACAACCATGGCAGAGATTATGCATTCATCCATTCGGTCATTCATTCATTCATTCATTCATTCATTCATTCATTCATTCATTCATTCATTCATTGATTGATTGATTCATTCATTCATTCATTCATTCATTCATTCATTCATTCATTCATTCATTCAGGTATTGTAGTGGTTTCAGGGTGAGAACCTTTCATAATAGACGATAAAAGTCACAATACAAGAAAGAAGGATGCGAAGAAGAAAGAAGAATGCGAAGAAGAAAGAAGAATGCGAAGAAGAAAGTGAAGAAGAAGAAAGAAGAATGCGAAGAAGAAAGAAGAATGGAAGAAGAAGAAAGAAGAATGCTGAAGAAGAATGCTGAAGAAGAATGCGAGAGAAGAAAAGAAGGATCTTGAAGAAGAAAGAAGGATGCGAAGAAGAAAGAAGAATGCTGAAGAAGAAAGAAGGATGCGAAGAAGAAAGAAGGATGCGAAGAAGAAAGAAGAATGCGAAGAAGAAAGAAGAATGCGAAGAAGAAAGAAGGATGCGAAGAAGAAAGAAGGATGCGAAGAAGAAAGAAGAATGCGAAGAAGAAAGAAGAATGCTGAAGAAGAAAGAAGGATGCGAAGAAGAAAGAAGAATGCGAAGAAAAAGAAGAATGCGAACAAGAAAGAAGGATGCGAAGAAGAAAGAAGGATGCGAAGAAGAAAGAAGAATCTGAAGAAGAAGAAAGAAGAATGCGAAGAAGAAAGAAGAATGCGAAGAAGAAAGAAGGATGCGAAGAAGAAAGAAGGATGCGAAGAAGAAAGAAGAATGCGAAGAAGAAAGAAGGATGCGAAGAAGAAAGAAGAATGCGAAGAAAAAAGAAGGATGCGAAGAAGAAAGAAGAATGCGAAGAAGAATGCGAAGAAAAAGAAGAATGCGAACAAGAAAGAAGAATGCGAAGAAGAATGCGAAGAAGAATGCGAAGAAGAAAGAAGGATGCGAAGAAGAAAGAAGAATGCGAAGAAGAAAGAAGGATGCGAAGAAGAAAGAAGAATGCGAAGAAGAAAGAAGAATGCTGAAAGAAGAATCACGAAGAAGAAAGAAGAATGCGAAGAAAAAAGAAGGATGCGAAGAAGAAAGAAGAATGCGAAGAAGAAAGAAGAATGCGAAGAAGAAAGAAGAATGCGAAGAAGAAAGAAGGATGCTGAAGAAGAAAGAAGAATGCGAATAAGAAAGAAGGATGCGAAGAAGAAAGAAGGATGCGAAGAAGAAAGAAGGATGCGAAGAAGAAAGAAGGATGCGAAGAAGAAAGAAGAATGCGAAGAAGAAAAGAAGAATGCGAAGAAGAAAGAAGAATGCGAAGAAGAAAGAAGAAGTGCGAAGAAGAAAGAAGAATGCGTGGTGATGGTGGTGATGATGCTGAAAAGGAAGAGCAGTCCTCCCTTAAGCTAGCCCCCGAAAGGCTGCCATCGGTATGAAGTGTTGGCAACTTTATTTTTCTTAGTATCGACATATATAGACCGAGGGGGTGGTACCTATTCTTCTTCCTTACTGACTGATTTTGCCACCGATGTTGTACAGTCAGTGTAGGCACAGAATAGATAAAGCGTAGCCAGAAGTCTAACTGAATCTAATTGCTGTAATACGGAAACTTATTCTATAATTGTAGTCTATGGACCGTCCGCCATGATTCCGTGTGGACCGTGTTGGTTTGGAAATTAATACTAATACAAGTATAATATCAAACTTAGACATTTTCACTGCTACTTTTTTTATTATAATCGGTGAAACTGCAGTAAAATAATGAGAACGTCTGGCGGCGAGCATTGTGCAGCGATAGGATGTACGAATAATCGATATAAAAAGAAATGTTTGTCGTTTTTCCGCTTCCCGAAAGATGAAACAAGGTATGTAATCGCAAACAGATGAAAGTGTAGCGCTTTATGTATTCTGTGATGTAATCTACAATTAATGTTATTTTGTTAAGCTAAGTAAAGATATGGACACTCTTGATACAAATTACGTGTAAAAGTGAAATAAGGATATTTAGGCCTACTGCAGTCCTCATTAAATTGAGTAGTTGAATCCGATGAGGTCAGGATTATGGGTAAACACATTACGGTACTGCTTTGGAAGGAAAATCTGATTATACTCATGCATGAGTGGAATACTGGTTTCAATTTGTCAACATAGAGTAAGTGTAAAATGCGGAATTACTTGCATGTTATGTTTGGACCTAAGTAATGTGCCACACAATATTAATAACAAATATACTTGCCTACTAGACCACACTGTCATGCCGCAGAATAAATAAAGTGTAGCTTTATCTGACCTGTGGGCATGCCAAAGACGTATAACTAACATAAATGATCCCTTTGGAGTCTTCAACTCATTACATTTAAGCCACTGCAGATTCCACTGAAAGAAACAATAGCCTACGTCGGTGTTATTTTGTTAAGTTAAGTAACGTAAAGATATGCACAATAACTAAGACTATTACTTATCCATTGCATTTGTAAGTAAATAATTGCTAATCAATTCTTCCTAAGTAACTTATCCACTGTTGTTGACAGGTCGAAGAAATGGGTTCAGAATACGAGGCGACAAGATCTTTTGAATGTGTCCTGTGATCATCTGAGTAAATGTTACGTCCTTTGTGCGGATCATTTTGAGGACAGTCAGTTCAACAACCGAGAGTCCAAGAATCGGCTGACGTGGAATGCTGAACCAACATTATTCGCCGTTCCGAATCGACCACCGCTGCGAACGATTAAGAGAAAGCCACCAACATCACGAACCTACCAGCCAGCCTCAAAAAGAAGACGGACGAACACTGACAGGGCGGTCACTGATGAACACCTTGAACAAGCTGTCATTGTAAACGTTCCGTGTTATGCAAATATTCTTCCTTCTGCAACTCCTGTAACTCTTAACAAGGTGACTCGTGGTAGCGATAATAGCAGTTCTGCTTCATCTGTTCATCCAGTGCCATGCGGTAGCCATCAAGGATCGGGGTTATGTGTTACATCGTCACCACGGAAACAAGAGCTGAGAAGATCACTCAACAGATATCGTGTCAGGCTTCATAGAACTAATGTGAAGCTATCAGCTGCTTCAATTGCAAAGCCAGCACTATCCAAGGACGAGTTACTGACAGAAATAGGGAAGTATGTTAATGGTCCATCGTTCAGTTTCATTGCAGCTCAACTGAAGCTCAGTGGTGTTTCTGCTCGTGGTAGGAGGTGGGATGACGAAACTAAGCTGTTAGCATTGTCTTTGTATTATAAGAGTCCGCAGGCATACCGGTTGTTGGCAAAGTTGTTTGTTTTGCCATGTAAGGCAAGTCTGTGTAACTGGGTTAGGGATTTCAGTGTTGGTGTTGGTTTTTCTGATGCGATTATGACTGTGATGCAGGAAAAGGTGGCTGCACTGTCCCCAGATAATCGCTGTTGTATTCTGTTACTAGACGAGATGATGCTACGTCGTGGTCTTACATATGATAGACGCTTTGATCGTATCATCGGCTACGAAGACTTGGGTGCTAACTGCCAAAGTAATGCTCTTGCCTCTAGTTGTCTTTGTTTCATGGTGCGTGGTCTGCGTGACAACTGGAAACAGCCTTTTGCATTCATGTTTTCATCATCTGCTGTTAAGGCTGATAAAGTGCAAAGCTTACTACTAGATTGTTTATCACAACTGCATGCAATTGGCCTTAATGTGAAAGCTGTGATTAGTGATCAAGGCTCAAACTTTGTTGCAGCCTATAAGAACATGGGTGTTACTGTTACTGAACCATTTATCAAGGTAAATGATAAAACTGTTTTTGTGTTTTATGATCCTTGTCATCTACTAAAAAGTGCCAGAAATGTTTTGGAAAGAAATACTGTGCACAGTGGCAAAAATGTTGCAACATGGGAACATATTACAAGTTTATATAGTCTTGATGCCAGGCGAAACTACCGCTTAGCACCGCGTCTTAGCAGCCAACATGTTCATTTGACATCGTTTTCTAAGATGCGAGTGAAACTTGCTGCACAAACACTAAGTCATTCTGTAGCTGCCGCAATCGAAACAAATTGTTCTTTTGATTCATTGACACCTCTTGCTATGGGTACGGCTGAATATGCTAAGAAATTTGAC
Organism: Aporrectodea caliginosa; assembly: GCA_020284085.1. Lineage (NCBI taxonomy): Eukaryota > Metazoa > Annelida > Clitellata > Crassiclitellata > Lumbricidae > Aporrectodea > Aporrectodea caliginosa. Next base: position 17,502 of record JACEVL010000648.1, read on the forward strand.
ACCCTTTTTGATTGTTTCAATAGTTCTGAAGTGTATTGTACAAAAGTGTACAGAGGCAGCTTATCAGCAAGATCAAAACATCGTAACATGTTGCTGGATATACAGTCCTGGTTGGCCACACTGCGTGTGATAACTGTATCTACAGGACGTGATATTACCACACAAGTTAAATGTTTTGAAGGTTGGCGAAGTAATATTAATGCATTGTTGTTACTGTGGAATGACTTGTCGTCAAATCATGGCTTTCGATTTTTATTGACACGGCGTCTTAATCAGGATCCTCTGGAGAACTTCTTTGGTGTTATTCGCCAGGCTGGTGGATTTAATGCTAATCCAACCCCATACCAGTTTCAGAATGCGTACCGCAAATCCTGTTTCAACAGTCTCCTCCAACCGAGTCATAGTGGCAATTGTTTTCGTGATGGTGATAAGCTATTGGCAACATTATCCAAATTGAGGACCATTTCATCTCGTACATTGGCATTGAAATCTGTCAGTTGCACTACTGATTTTTCATACTCTGACCAACCAGAACCTAGTGACTTATGTGAACAGAATGCACTTATGTATGTTTGTGGATATTTGTTAAGAAAATTGTTTACCTGGCACAATTGTGATGCATGCAAAGCTGCATTTTGTGATACAAGCAATGAGTGCAATGATGACAGAAAAGTTTTCTTGTCATTCAAAGCATATAAATGTAATGATGCACGAGTCTTTCATTCGTTGTATGTGCCTTCGGTGCTATTCTATTCGTTCATTTGTAATTGCAACTGTGTGTTTTTGAAGCTGTTCGACTTGAAGAAAGCGTGCAACTTGTCAGATATTCGGTGCAATGTGGTTGATACTGTAACGAAAACAGTTCCATTGCCTAGCAAATGCATGGAGCTTGATATTTCTAAGCTTGTGACAAGTTTTGTCAATGTGATGATATTTTACAAAGTTAGGTTCTTCAACAGAGATGTGAAAAAGGTTAAAGTAAGTGGGAAGAAGAATAAAAAGTGTGCTATTTTGTGCCATAACTAACAGCAGCTGATCATTTGATGAAATCGTCATCTTAGTGAATGTCATTATCATATTTCATTGTAGTTCAAGTTTTAAAGTGAAACACCTCTCAGTTACTTACAAGGTTATGTCAATGTTATGTACTTTCATGTGTATTTGTACATACACACTTCTCTAGTCTGTACATTATCCCAATCTTAGCTACAGCTGGAGTGTGTCTTGTGTGCAATAATGTATTCGTGCAGTAGTTGTCACTTCATGTGATGAGTTTATTTTGAAACTGGTTGTTGTTTTGCATTTTACCTTTCACTGCATGTTTCATGATTGCACGAGTTCTGTTATAAATAACAAGTATTCTTCAAGTACACGTCATTGTGTTTAATAGGGACACCTATAGATGAGAATTCAAATTTATCAGTAGCTTCTTATTCACAGAAAGTAAATGTTAGGCAGACACCCACATTCAATTTATTCTTGGAACAACAAACTGCATAAGTCATGTGGTCCTAGAAAGAATCAACTCCACAAGTGATAAAAATGACTAGCGGCTAAAAACTCACTATATAATTTCTCATTGGCTTTCAAGCACTTGGATATCTAAGTGCATCTTCTCTTGGCAGCTAACTTTCCACGCCTCAGATTCACATTTTGATGTGACAGTGTGTGCGTTACAAATTTAATTATAAATAAATAAATAGAAACAAACTCCACCACCACCAGTCATTTGGTCCTACGAAGAATGAACTCCACAAGTCATGTAATTGTTGTTGAGGGCCAAAAATTAAGGGCAAAGTGTTATAAACAGTTTTAATGAAGTCCTTTGCCCAGGAAACAGGTTTGAGAGACAAAAATTCTGTGCTATCATCAGAAATGCCAGAGTTAGCCACTGTTCAGTATTTCAGGAGTGGCCCCAATTGTTGTCAAGGGCCAACAATTAAGGGTACAATATTATAAACAGTTTTGATGAAGTCCTTGGCCCAGGAAACATAGGTTTGAGAGAAAAAATTTCTCTGCTATCATCAGAAATGCCAGAGTTAGCCACTGTTCAGTATTTCAGGAGTGGCCCCAATTGTTGTCAAGGGCCAACAATTAAGGGTACAATATTATAAACAGTTTTGATGAAGTCCTTGGCCCAGGAAACATAGGTTTGAGAGAAAAAATTTCTCTGCTATCATCAGAAATGCCAGAGTTAGCCACTGTTCAGTATTTCAGGAGTGGCCCCAATTGTTGTCAAGGGCCAACAATTAAGGGTACAATATTATAAACAGTTTTGATGAAGTCCTTGGCCCAGGAAACATAGGTTTGAGAGAAAAAATTTCTCTGCTATCATCAGAAATGCCAGAGTTAGCCACTGTTCAGTATTTCAGGAGTGGCCCCAATTGTTGTCAAGGGCCAACAATTAAGGGTACAATATTATAAACAGTTTTGATGAAGTCCTTGGCCCAGGAAACATAGGTTTGAGAGAGAAAATTTCTCTGCTATCATCAGAAATGCCAGAGTTAGCCACTGTTCAGTATTTCAGGAGTGGCCCCAATTGTTGTCAAGGGCCAACAATTAAGGGTACAATATTATAAACAGTTTTGATGAAGTCCTTGGCCCAGGAAACATAGGTTTGAGAGAAAAAATTTCTCTGCTATCATCAGAAATGCCAGAGTTAGCCACTGTTCAGTATTTCAGGAGTGGCCCCAATTGTTGTCAAGGGCCAACAATTAAGGGTACAATATTATAAACAGTTTTGATGAAGTCCTTGGCCCAGGAAACATAGGTTTGAGAGAAAAAATTTCTCTGCTATCATCAGAAATGCCAGAGTTAGCCACTGTTCAGTATTTCAGGAGTGGCCCCAATTGTTGTCAAGGGCCAACAATTAAGGGTACAATATTATAAACAGTTTTGATGAAGTCCTTGGCCCAGGAAACATAGGTTTGAGAGAAAAAATTTCTCTGCTATCATCAGAAATGCCAGAGTTAGCCACTGTTCAGTATTTCAGGAGTGGCCCCAATTGTTGTCAAGGGCCAACAATTAAGGGTACAATATTATAAACAGTTTTGATGAAGTCCTTGGCCCAGGAAACATAGGTTTGAGAGAAAAAATTTCTCTGCTATCATCAGAAATGCCAGAGTTAGCCACTGTTCAGTATTTCAGGAGTGGCCCCAATTGTTGTCAAGGGCCAACAATTAAGGGTACAATATTATAAACAGTTTTGATGAAGTCCTTGGCCCAGGAAACATAGGTTTGAGAGAAAAAATTTCTCTGCTATCATCAGAAATGCCAGAGTTAGCCACTGTTCAGTATTTCAGGAGTGGCCCCAATTGTTGTCAAGGGCCAACAATTAAGGGTACAATATTATAAACAGTTTTGATGAAGTCCTTGGCCCAGGAAACATAGGTTTGAGAGAGAAAATTTCTCTGCTATCATCAGAAATGCCAGAGTTAGCCACTGTTCAGTATTTCAGGAGTGGCCCCAATTGTTGTCAAGGGCCAACAATTAAGGGTACAATATTATAAACAGTTTTGATGAAGTCCTTGGCCCAGGAAACATAGGTTTGAGAGAAAAAATTTCTCTGCTATCATCAGAAATGCCAGAGTTAGCCACTGTTCAGTGTTTCAGGAGTGGCCCTCCTATTTGGCCCTATTACTCTTTCTACGTGGGCGACATTACTGTATCCTTCACATAGTCGTCTTCGGCACAGTCTTCCGGTTCCAACGATGTATAATTTTTGCTTGTCATAATTTTTCTAAGGTTCTCGATATTAATTTCTAGCTGACTACACCGGCTGACCGTGCATTAGCATTGAGCGAATATCACGTGTGCCGCTAGGAGCGCTGCGGTCGCCATAGACTACAACGGCATTACAGCGCATACCATTGAAATACGGCCGAGTTAGACTTCTGGCTACGCTTTATCTATTCTGTGGTGTAGGCTACTCACTGTCGCCGAATTACGAGTATATTTCTGCCCCAGCGGGGATTTGAACCCCTTACATCTCGATTGATAGTCCAGACTCCAGAACGACATCAACTGGACTATGGTAATTAGGCCACGCTGGCTATATATATATATATATAAAGCCGCCTCAGAATCTGTCGCATAATGCACATTGCTTGTTTAAGTTGTGTCAACTTGATTTTTTATTCTAATAAACGAATATGTGATGATGATGATATGGCGCAGTGACAATACGAAGGTATCAAATAATAAGCATAATCCGTAACCCGTTACATAAGGTTACATAAACTTCGAGTTTATGTTACTTCGGATGATATTCTCGGCAGACGAAAAGACTGCATCCCTACTCGCCAACAGCTTCGGTTAATGTTAAGACAAAAGAGCTGGTTCCCTACAGGACGACTGCAGCTGCTGCAGGTCTCGATCATTGTAATACTATGAAGTGTTTTTACAAACACAAACTGATCGTGTATGCAATTAGGAAATGCAGCTGCATGTATGTTTGGGTACATGTAGGACTTTGCCTGTGAATGATGTACTCTTACCTTAACAATGTTGTCTTGATCGACCTCGACCGTTTTAATCATCAGATCAACTCCAATCGTTGAGTTTTGACACAGCGGAAAGAAATTCTAATAGAAGCACAAGAAGAATACACGTAGATATTGAACTACGAAGTCGTCTTTGGCAAGAAACTGTTAACTACAACTCTCTCTCTCTCTCTCTCTCTCTCTCTCTCTCTCTCTCTCTCTCTCTCTCTCTCTCTCTCTCTCTCTCTCTCTCTCTCTCTCTCTCTCCTCTCTCTCTCTGTCTGTCTGTCTGTCTCTGTCTGTCTCTCGGTTGTTTAGAATTAGGACTTCTCTTAATCACAAGTGTGAACTGACTGACCTCATTGAACTGACTGACCTCATTGAACTGACTGACCTCATTGAACTGACTGACCTCATTGAACTGACTGACCTCATTGAACTGACTGACCTCATTGAACTGACTGACCTCATTGAACTGACTGACCTCATTGAACTGACTGACCTCATTGAACTGACTGACCTCATTGAACTGACTGACCTCATTGAACTGACTGACCTCATTGAACTGACTGACCTCATTGAACTGACTGACCTCATTGAACTGACTGACCTGTGTGAACTGACTGACCATGGACGTTTTCCGACTCCTGAATTTCCGATTAGTACGACTTTAAACAGTAAATTGTATTCATCCATTTCCAGTTAAGCTTCGACTGAATGAAATCAAAAGCAACAGATAGCCTGAGAAGATAGGTCGTCTAAGGTGTGAACAGTCTAACTTTAATCTTCAAATCTCGATTCGGTTGATGTTCGTTAGCATATTTTAAGGCTAAATTATTGAAATAGATCTTGATCCGTAGAAGCCTAGTAAGCAATAATATTAGAGCGACTATTGTTCATTGCTTAATATTACAAGTGACTAAGATGCAACTAATTCAACGCATGACCCTTAATCAATTGCAACAGACTAGAATTCATCTTCAGAAGCTTCTTTTTCTTCTTATGAACAGTTTTACCCGTAGACGACAGAGATGAACACAGTTTTATAACAACAACTCAACTCTTGCCTTACAACAACTGTACTACACTGTATAGTTCAAATTCACTGTCATCAGCAGTTTCTAAGTTTGGCGCGCTAACTGCACGTGTAAAACAATCTACCGTCAGCCAATGTTTAGGCTACTTTAGGCCAAGCGCCCACGAGCCGACAGCGCAACTAAGGCCTAAGACTAAAACGCTTAACAATCGATACACATTATATATATATATCAACCTAAAGAACACCTGTGCTCATTATATATGCAAAACATTTGTTCACATTACCTCCTTCCCTTTCTTTGGATTGAGCAAATTAAACTTAAAAATTTGCAAAATCATCATGTACTAAATTATGCAATAAACTTAATACTATATAATACAGTAAAATAAACAATCTTATAATCTAGATAAACAATCTGCTACAACATTTAATCGTCCTTTCTTATAATTAACTTCTACATCAAAAGTTTGCAGTGCCAAAGCCCAACGCACCAATTTAGCAGACTTAGACATAGATTCAGTCAGATAAGTTAAAGGATTGTGATCGGTAAAGATGTGAACTTTAGATCCAATGATTATCTCTTTTAACTTATTTAGAGCCCAAACAATAGCATAGGCTTCTTTCTCCACAGTTGCCCATCTCTTCTGGGTGTCAGTCAACTTCTGACTTATAAATGACACAGGGCGTTCTATTCCCTTATCATCCATCTGCGTTAAAACAGCTCCTACTGCAAAATCACTACTATCGCAGTACAAATTAAAAGGTTTTCCAACATCAAAAACATATAAAACAACTTTAGAGCGTACAGCATCTTTAAGTAAATTAAATGCCTGTTGATGTCTATCAGTCCAATCAATCTTATCTGGAACATGTTTGCTTGTCAAATCAGATAGAGGCTTCGCAATCTGTGCAAAATCTTTGATAAACTGTCTATAGTAACCAAAAAATCCCAGCAATTGCTTAACTTGTTTCTTCGTTTCTGGGGTTTTCAAATTAATTAAACTTTCAATTCTATCTGGATTCATTTGAATCGTTCCAGAACCAACCACATGACCGATGAACTTTACCTCACTCTTACCAAAGATACATTTCTTTAAGTTCAGAGTAATGTTATGCAGTCTCATTTGCATTAAATATGCATCTAAATGCTGTAAATGAATCTTCCAATCATCTGAATGCACAGCAATGTCATCTACATAGGGCTCAGCAAATTCATTTATAGGCTGTAAAACCATGTTAATTGCTTTAACAAATGTTCTTCCTGAGTTGATCATTCCGAAAGGAACACGAGTAAACTCGTACAGTCCATTGTGAGTAACAAAAGCAGTTTTCCATTGATCAGTTTGCTTAACAGGACAAGTCCAGTAAGCACTTCGACAATCAAAAATTGAGATCACATTTGATTTTCCAACTTTGTGCAAAACATCTTTCACAATCGGCATCGGATATTTACAATCCACAGTGAACGAGTTAATGTATCTGTAGTCGCAGGCAAGTCTCAGAGAACCGTCTTTCTTTTTAACAATTACCAACGGACTTGCCATTCTGCTCGAAGATGGTTTTATAATGTTGGCTTGAAGCATTTCTTTAATTTGTCGTTCAACTTCTGCTCGATAGATGAGTGGAATACGGTAAGCCATAAATTCTTTTTCACGAAATTCCGGTTTCAGTTCAATTTCATGTTCAACCAATGTACATAATCCAGGCTTTTCAGAAAATCGATCAGAATATTTGTTCAGTACTTCCAGCAATTGTTTTTGTTGAGTCAATGTTAAATGACTAATCTGATCAGGATCAAGATTCAGTGAATTCTTTTCATCTTGCAAGTCATTCTTCGTCAGCAGTTCAACCACTGAACCAAAGTCTTCATCTTCTTCAACGATTAGTCCACAACTCATTGCTCTTGTAATGTACTTTCTGATTTTATTTGCGTGAATTATCTTTCGACAATCGTCACCCATATCAATCAAATAAGAGTACTTTGATCTTCGTTGTATGACAGTACATGGACCATGCCATCGTGAAATCAGTTTATTTGTTGACGTCGGATACAACACAATAACTTTTTCACCCGGTTCAAATTCTTTATGTTTCGCTCTTTTGTTGTATTGATTCGTATACTGTAATTGCTTCTCTCGTGAATATGATTCTGCAAACAGTAATGCTTTTTCCATATTTGCTTTCATGTCTTTCAAGTACTTTTCTGGTTGGATTCCAATATGAGGTGGTAAATTAATTTCTCTTGTCCAACTTTCTTTTAAAATTGCCAATGGTCCACGCGGAATCTTTCCATACACCAACATATAAGGAGCAATTCCAGTAGTTGCATTCGGTACTTCTCGTAATGCCCACACTGTAAACGGAATTACTTTGTGCCATTGCCTTGGATTGTCAACAATTACATGATGGATCATTTTCTTGAATGTTTGGTTCCATCTTTCTACTAATCCAGCTGCCTCTGGATGACCTGGCGTGTCAAATCTTGGACTACAACCCATTAAATTCAGAAATTCTCTTGTCAGACTCGCAGTAAAATTTGTTCCTTGGTCACTTGTGATCACTGAAGGTACACCAACGTTCATGAACAACTCCATCAAAGCATCACATACAGCTTTTGCAGTTAATGATTTCAACAGAAACACTGTAGGCCATCTGGTGCAAGAATCGACAATACATAAACAGTACTTGTGACCTGCAGCAGATGCTGGCTCGATTGGTCCTACACAATCCACCGTAATTCTTCTAAACGCCACATCTTCTCTTGGAATTGGAGTGATAGGAACCCTGTCCATCACCAAACTTCTTGCCTTTAATTGACATTTCTCACATGATTTGCAAAATTTCACTATATCTCTTCTCATCTTTGGCCACGTAAAAGACAACTTTATTCGTTCTCTAGTTTTCTCTTCTCCAAGATGTCCTCCAAATACTGATTCGTGAGCCAACTCCATCACTTTCATTCGTCGCTCTTTTGGTAACACCAATTGATATATCGTTTGCTCTAATATTCGATATCTCTTGTACAGTAAGCCATTTACCACGCAGAATTCAGATTCTTTATCTGGCGCTAACGTCCACCATGCTTTCAATGATTCATCTTGTCTCTGCTGTTCTTCGAATTTCTTTGCGTCTGCAATCTGCATCTGTTGTTCTTCATCTTTCTCATCTTCTTGAAACAAATCTGCTATCTCCACATCACATTCATTATCCTCTTTCGTTTCATTTAGATTACCATTCTTGCATGCAGCCATCTCTTGTTCACTCATCTCTGCTGTTATACCGTCTTGCATTAAACTTTGTTGATCATCGCTTTCGTTTTCCTCTTCACTTGAACTTTCAGTTTCACTTTCCTCTTCGACATCTACCACTTTCTTTCGCTGACTCTGCAATCTCGTCGTTACATTCGCTTGCACATCTCCTTGTATCATTTTCACTTGTGGCACGGCTTTAAGTTCTGCAATGATTTCTGGATGCAACAAGAATCTTTCTGTGCTTCCCATTTTTGCAATACTAGCACACATCAATGTCACATAAGGTGTAAGTGAACATTTGACTTTATGCGGAATTACCTCTTCTTCCACATCGTTACAACACAGCCTTACATCAACTTTCACTAACTTTGCAGGAATGGCATCTCCTGCCACGCATTGTAAGTTCACTTTTCCAATCTGCTCCACCTTCATGCCTTCCAGTAATTCTTCACTGATCACCGGAACCTCTGCTCCAGAATCAATCAGTGCTTTTACTTTTATTGGTTCTTTTCCTGCTGTTCCACGAATTTCTACCTCGACGTACTGCAATAACACTTTCTTTAATGTTGTACTTTCATCTTTTCCAGCCATTTCTTTCTGCATTCCATTGTGCAATAGAATTTCTTTCTGAATATCAGGTGAAAGGTGACATTTCATCACTGACTTTACTTCAGTTTCATTGTTCTGATGTTCTGTGGCTTGACTTTCAGAATTATCAACCACTTGAATTCGATTCACCCTCGAATTTTCTTGTTTTCCATAATTTGAGGCTGTAACAGGAACTGGACAGAATTTCATCAAATGCCTGTCTGATCCGCAGTTGTGACAACGTTTCACCACTGCACCTCGTTGTTCGATGCTTTCTTTTCTCTTATATGGAGTAAACGATGCATTGCCTTCTCTCGCGACAAACCTTGGTGGTGACTTGTTATATACCGGACGTTGTCTGGCCATCATCGATTCTCTATTCTCGTGAACAACCGGAGAATTTGGTTTCACTTCTGCACCTCTGAACTGATTTCCTGTTTCTTGATTGCTCTTCCAATGAAAACCAAAATTTGGAGTGAACTGTTGATTTCTTTTTACATTGGGTACAAAACCAAAACTTGTCTTATTCGGAATTGCCAAACCAATTCTATTATTCACATGAATGTCCGCTAGGTCTGCCACAACACTAGCTTCGTAACAATCAGTTCCTTCCTTCGACAATACAAACTGTAGTGGACCTGGTGGTAGTGATTCTTTCAACTTATCCGCCACTAACAAATCAAACAACTTCTCAAAATTCTTATCCACTTTGCGACTTTTCACATAATAGTTCAACAAGTTCTTCAGCCTTGCTGTAAACATTGTATACGTTTCTTCAGTTGTCTTCTTCGCATCAATAAACTTCGATCTATACTCTCTCGGTGTCAACTTGAATTCTTTTAACAAGTGCTGTTTCACGACTTGATAATCGTCTAAATCATCGAATGACAATCTGTTTAGAACAGTTCTAGCTTTCGGAGTCATCAATGGCAATAGTAACTTCACCCAGAATTGTTCTTGCACGTTGAAACTACGAAACGCATTCTCAACCGTTTCGAAATATAATGGCACCTCCATCATATCGTTTGGCATTTTAGGTAACACGTGTTTCATGGCATCACCAATTTTCTTTATTTTCGAAACCATCGTTTCACTTTCTTCCTGTTTCCTTTTCTGTTCTTCTCGTTCTTCTTGCCTTCTTTGTTCTTGTGCTTCTCTATTTTGTTTCTCCTCTTTGAGTTGTGCTTCTTTTAATGCTATTTTTTGTTGTTCCAACTTTAAACGTTCTTGTCTTTCCGCTTCCGCCTTCTCCATGCTTTCTTTCTGTAATTTCAGTTCTTCTTGTCTAACCTCTTCTGCTCGCTCCAACTCTGAAATTCGCACTTTTTCCTTTTCTTCTTCACGTAGTCTCTTCTCTTCAATCTGTTGCTGACGTATCTCTTCGTCACTTTTCCGCGCCCTTTCAAATTCAATCATCTGCTCTAATCTTCTCCTTTCAGCATCTTCTCGATCTCTTCTCAATTGCTCTAATTGAATCTCAAATTGCTGCTTTTGCAACTCAAGTTCTGCCACACGAACTTGCTCTGCTTTCTCTTCTTTCTCTCTCTGAAGACGTTCTGCCTTCTCTTCTTTCTCTCTCTGAAGACGTAATTCTTCTTGTCGTACATTTTCTGCTTTCTCTTCTTTCTCTCTCTGAAGACGTAATTCTTCTGTCGTACATTTTCTCTTTCTCTTCTTTCTCTCTCTTGAAGACGTAATTCTTCCTGTCGTACATTTTCTGCTTTCTCTTCTTTCTCTCTTTGAAGACGTTCTGCCTTCTCTTTCTTTTCTCTTTGTCTTCGTAATTCTTCCTGTCGCATTTCTTTCTCTTCTTGTCTTCGTTTCTCCTCTCTTTCTTTCTCTTCTTGTCTTGTCATCATCATCCATTGCATCATCGTCTCCATAGACATAGGCCCAGGCGGTTTCTCAGTAACCTTTTCCACAGCACCACCGACAGCACCTTCTTCTTCTTCTGCTTCTTCTTTAAGCCAGACTTCAGCTAGCGCTTCTAGCATGTCTTCACGTGACATATCTTTCAGTTTTTTCTTCTTCAAAACCAGCCTTTAACAAGCGCTGCTTTAATCTTTCAGAAGACATCTTCTTCAGTTCTGCTTGTTTCTTGACACTTAATTTCTCCATCTTACTTCTTTACTTCAGTGCTGTCCTTTCTGGAAAACACGAATTTTCTTTTGTGTTTGAAGTATTGGGGATTGTTCTTTGTTTGATAACAACAAACTTTTATACCTTTGTCGTTGAGGCTTTCGTTGTCGTAGATTTACCAATGATTTGAATGCGTATTCACCAGTCCAGACGTTGTTTCGAATCCCAGATCTCCGACGTTGTTTCGAATCCCAGACGTTGTTTCGAGACGTTGTTTCCCAGACGTTGTTTCGAATCCCAGACGTTGTTTCGAATCCCACCGCTGCCACCAAATATGTCACCAACTCTTTTCTTTCTTAGTTGTGACCTACCTCAAGAACTTTCCTTATCTCTACATATAAATTGCTCAACGTCTTCTAACTGTTTAAGAATTAAATTGACACAGTTCTTTGAATGTTTCTTTCTTTCTTCAAACACAGTTTAATAACAACAACTCAACTCTTGCCTTACAACAACTGTACTACAAACAATCGATACACATTATATATATATATCAACCTAAAGAACACCTGTGCTCATTATATATGCAAAACATTTGTTCACAGCCTGTTTTAACGCCACGTCAAGGAATCTATATTTAGAGGAATGGTAACTCGTGAAAACAATAATTGTATAATTTATCACTTAAAACTAGCCAAATGACGTTCTATAAATAGTTTCTTCCAGTCTTGTGTATTAAAATAGGTCCTTGACTACACGTGAAGATCTCGTCAACATCACTGTAGGCGTTCTAAGCAACATCGACCAGAAAATACCGAAGCCATTCTCTTGATTGGACGACGTAGCATTTGCTTATAACATTAGCATCAGTTTCACTTTCGATTTCTTGTCAACGTGACGACAACAGGAACAGCTCAATCGAGAGAACCGAGAGAGAGAGAGAGAGAGAGAGAGAGAGAGAGAGAGAGAGAGAGAGAGAGAGAGAGAGAGAGAGAGAGAGAGAGAGAGAGAGAGAGAGAGAGAGAGAGAGAGAGAGAGAGAACTTGATAGAGCCATCTCATAACGGAACGCTGCGAAAAGTCTAGATAAGAAACCCGGCATTTAGCATGAGTTACTCTCTACTCCAGACCATACTTCTCACCTCCCTGCCAATCTACAGCAACATCAAAGTCGTCAGCTCTGTGATTAAAACCGATCAGAAAGCCATCATAGCCTCCACATCATCTAACATCATAAACCCGAACAAGTAAAAAATCAAGAAAACTTTCAGAAAAGAACTCCTGATCAAAATGCCAATCTGCTAATCAACCTTCAAGACTACGACCCCCAGCACTATAGGCCTACTCCGCCTTAACAACCCAAAAGAAGGCTAGGAACAATTCTACTATGACGTTGTCTGGACAAATTCTATCCGGAAAGAACAGTCATTATTAGTTCCAGTGACCCACCGTACACAACGCCAGAGATAAAACAGATGTTACGTCAAAAAACCATTTAATGCGACTAAACAAACTTGGAAAGCCTCCCTCTGTCCCTCAAAATTAACCATGATATTTCAAAAGAAATCTGGGACTGCAAAAACATTGACCTTCGTAAAGGTCTTAAACCTCTCAGGGATAAAGTAAAATCCCTTACGAATAAAGACCCTGAAAGCAACTACTCTACATGCATCACTGCCGTAGACCTTAACCTCCATTTCTCCTCTATCTCCACGGACCAAAATTACTCCCCTCCCAATTTCCGACTCACTGCCCCTCCCAACCACCCCTTCATTGAAGAACACCAACTCTTCTATCTCCTCGACCATTTGCATCCTATTGCCAATGGACATGACAACCTACCTGCTTGGTTTCTTAGACTCATCGCCCCATTCTTTTCATTACCTCTCTCTCACCTTATCAATCTCTCATTCCTATTCCATTTTATCCTTCCCCAATGGAAAATAGCCATCATCCGGCCAAAAGCTAAAACCAACTCCCCCCTCAAAATGCTGACTTCCGTCCAATTTCCATCCTCCCTGTTCTCTCCAGAATAGTCGAAAAGCAAATAGTTCAGAGATTTATATACCCTACCCTTACTCAAGCCCCCCTTGAATCCCTGGTTTCAGATCAATTTGCTTTCAGACCCACTGGTTCCACCTCTGCAGCCATAATATCTATCATACATCATACACAACTCCTCCTAAAAACCAACGAATATGTCTCAATAATCTCCCTTGACTTCTCCAAAGCATTTGACTCTGTTAAGCACTCTGCCCTATTTGACAAAATCTCCACTCTTGATATCCCAGACCAAATCTATAACTGGCTAGTTGAATATCATCTTGAACGCTCACACCTCACTATATTCAAAGGTCACTCTTCATCTCTCCTCCCAATCAATGCTAGTATAGTTCAAGGCTCTGTCTTAGGACCTACCAACTTCTCCATTACTGGTTCAGACCTGCACCCTGCTCAGCCCCTTAATCTTATGTTCAAATTTGCAGATGACACTTACCTCATTACTGGATCCTCTCAAGCTCATACTATTCCATCTCTGCATTTAATCTCTACATGGGCTTCTACCAATAACCTTACCTTAAATTTCTTTTGTCTGCATATTGTGACGGCGCGCGCGCAAATGACGGCGCGCAAACGTCCAACGCGCAAATGACGGTGCGCGCAAATGACTGCGCGCAAACGACGGCGCGCAAACGTCTTGCGCGCAAATGGCTGGACACCACCTTACCTTAAATAGCTCTAAATCTAAAGAAATGATCATTTTCCGCCCTCGACACCAATTTGACCCTCCTCCTCCATTACCTAATATTACCCGAGTTAAAACTTTGAAAATACTGGGTGTCATCCTTCAAGATAATCTCAAACTCACAGCCCATATAGACCACCTCACAGCAACTTGCTCCTCCTCTTTTTATGCTATCAGAAAACTCAAAACCCATGGCTTTTCTTCCTCATCCATCGGATCCATCCATGATGTAACCAAAGCCACTACTACCATTGCTAAACTTCTATATGCCTCCCCATCCTGGTGGGGTCTTACCCTGGCTTCCGATAAAGAACGCCTGGAAAAACTCCTAAAAGATCCAAACGCCTAGGTTACCTAGAAAATTCCTTCCCAACAGTCTCACTGTCTCTGAACTTGCCAATATAGCCGATGCGAAACTTCTTTTCTCCATATTACACAACCCCAAGCATGTACTTCACCAACTCCTACCTCCACTCCGACCCCTCTCCTTTCACCAATTAAGACCTAGAGCACACAACCATACTCTCCCACCCAAAGACAACTCTCAGTTTATTCCCAGATCATTAAATAAAAATATTTCCTAGTTTATTTTAAAATTTTCTAATTAATTTTTATTATCCATTATCACTCATGTGAGCATTTCTGCGCGTTTTGTCAGTGATGTGGTCTCGAGACCGCGGTCTTGGTCTCGAGACCGAAAATGCGGTTTTGGTCTTGGTCTCGGTCTTGACAGGTGGCGTCTTGGTCTTGGTCTTAAAGGTGTGGTCTTGGTCTTGGTCGTCTGGTCTCGGTCATTCGCCTTTGGACTTGGTCTTGCGCCTTTGGTTTGGCCTTTGGTGGGAACTAGAGTGGAGTATTTGTTAAATGTTGTCAAGATTTCTGAGATAGCTTCGAATTCATGCGACGATCCGCCAAGGACAAAGGGAGAGAGGACCTCGTTGTTCGCTTCTTATGAGAAGCGACAATAAAACGTTGAAACACAGTTATCCCTGACTTCTGGTGCTTAATTAGTGACTATAGATTGTTTTAGGCTTACACTGATGCAGTTTCTCAAGGAAAAATCAGTAGGCCTATAGTCGGGCAAGCTTTGGAAATCAGGTAGCCTATTAGGTGGGCAATTTTTCTCTACTGGCAAAATTCTTTGTATTCCGCAACAGCTGCGCCTGTTGAAAGTGTGTTTAGAGGTAGCCTAGTGTACTCTTCATGAGACCTCGCAGACTTGGGGACAAAAACTATAACTATAAATATTATAAGCATCTGATTAGAATTATGGGGATATGTAACACTACAATTATTGAGAATTGCGTTTATGGTCTTGTGGTTTTGGTCTTGGTCTCGGTCTTTGTCTTAGACCACGCGGTCTTGGTCTCGGTCTTGGACCACACAGTTTTGGTCTCGGTCTTGGTCTTGAACCACGCGGTCTTGGTCTTGGAATTTTGGTCTCCTGCACAACACTGGTTTTTGTCAGACTGTTTTTCTCAATAAAACGAATATACGGAGGTAGGCCTATATACATTATACAATACAATACACATAATATAGATGAAAGTCATAGGCCTATATCTGTCTAGGTCTATACTTCAGAGTCCAGAGACTCCAGACCATAGACACAGCTCTATATCTGACAACATCATAGGCATCAGACTCTTTCATCACCGATGAGTCAGATCGTAATTAAAACCATTCAATCTGCAAACGTCTGACTTGCCAGCGGATTAGACATGGTGCAGAACCAGACATTAGCGCTGACTATCAGCAGCAGCAATTCTTCTTGAAAAGTAGTATTTAATTGATTTTCCAGTTGTAATATTATGATAAAATAATCGTTGTCATTTAGCGTAAAATCATTTAAATTAGGCAAACTGGCAGTAGAGTTTCTGAGTTGATAACATTGACAGTAGGCCTATACTTACTATATAGTGGCCACTCGTAGGAGTAGGCCCAGAATAATGCTAAGCACAGAGAACCAGCCTATTCACGCGGGCTGCGTCAAGTCAGAGGGGTTGTACCGGTAGCGCCTACTACGAAGTGAATAGCAAAATCCGGTTGCTAGAACACCAGAGAGAGAAGATGGAATAATTTCCATAGGCCCTAGGCCTATAGGCCCTATAGGCTATATAGAACCTGAAAATAAACTCTTCCAAAACCCGTGAAATGGCAGTCATCAGACATAGCCAATCTTTTTCTCTAACAAACCACCAATCACCGGTATTTCTCGCTCTACCCCAAAAAAGCTCCAGGCGTCACCATTGATGAAAAACTATTATAGTCACAGAACAGATCAACCAAGTCGTCAAAAGTGGTTCTGCTTCAACCTTCGCCCTTAAACACCCCAAAACCATTGTGCATCTGCAGATTCTCTACAACTGATCACTCGCGCAACCATCATAGCAAGAACAATTAATATAGGCCTATGCTTCCCACGCCAGGTGGGAAAATAATGGCGAGCGAAAAGTGCAAATCCTGTCTAGAACGCCTTATGAACAGATTAAAACGCTCTGGATTGATTCACACAGATTCCCCTTCTACGAATGTTCTTGCTAATAAAGCAGACACTTCACTCTTCAAAGCCATTCTATTTAAATGAGAATCATTCACTCAGATGCCTTTCCCCCGACCAACATTTTACGCCCTATTTTCTTAGGGTCAGACCACATAACTTTAACCTTCCTGACAAAGACTCACGAAATATATCTCGTATGTTATTTCTGAACTCTTACTAAGCTATTACTTCATACTAATAATATCTATTTTTTTCTATGTAAGCTATACACGTACAGGCTATAATTATTATTAATAATAATAATAATAATAATAATAATAATAATAATAATAATAATAATAATAATAATAATAATAATAATAATAATAGATCTAATAATGATAATAATAATAATAATAATAGGCCTAATAATCTTTTCTTTATTAAGCGCCTGACAAACGCACTGTGCTGTAAACTTAAGTTACATGTTATGCAATTGAAACAATCTTAACTACTAATTAGTTAACAGAACAGACAGCCTGCAATACAACGGCGCTAATAGCAGCTTACAAAGCATATCCGCCCTACGGGGCTCGAACTCGGTACCTCTCGCTGAGACTCGCTCTCTACGCCAGACGTTATCCAATGCGCTATCGGGCATAATAAAGGTGTTCATTGTTTTCCGGGGCCCCAGCAGCGTCATACCTGTTGCTAAACACAATAAACGAATATAATTATATAATTATATAGGCCTATGGGGCCGTCCATAAATGACGTCACGCTATTTTGGCCGATTTTTAACCCCCTCCCCCCTCGTCACACTTCGTCACAAAAAGTAAGACCCCCCTCTGAAAATGACGTCACAAAGCTCTGACCCCCTAAAACCAATTTCCATGGCGAAGCAAAATGCTCCTTCATGGAACAAATAGCGAAAGCATGAATATTTTAAAATCTAATGGTGATCAAATATTGAAATAATTAGAAAATTATTAATAATGGTACCCGTATACATTAAAATAATTTTAAAAATAATGAAAATTTAATCCTCAAAATTAGTGCTGTTATTATTAAAGTTAAATTGTAGTTAATTGTTAAATTTAATAACATAGACCTGGTGTGACGTCATACTACTCAGACCCCTTCCCACCCCCATGTCACACATCGTCACAAATTTCCGACCCTCCCCCTAGGTGCGTGACGTCATTTATGGACGGCCCCTATGAGGTCTAACAATATAGTAGTCTATTTACGAAGATGTGCGAGATTTTGCTTCATTTGATTTTAACCAGCACAGAAGTTACAATATACAATTCAATAACTTAGTGTTTTTTCTTTCTCAAAGCAAAAGTTAAAAGGTTTATCCGGAGGCTGTTCTCATTTCGAAGCACTTTGCAGGCGCTTTAGAAATTCGGAGATTACGATTACGAATCTACGATAGCGGTTGTAGCACAAGATCCGGAAAACAATGAACACCTTTATTACGCCAAAGAAGCAGAACGACAACCAGATGATTACAAAAAGTGAGAAAATGAAAAAAAACCCGTACAATATTAATGACAGAAGATGAGCTGAATGTAGGATGGACTCATCCGATCGGTTGCAATGGGCTTTCGGATGAGACTAGTTCCGCCATCTTGAAACGAATAGAACGGTTGAAGATGGCGAACGTCGTCGTTGATGGAAAGAAAGACTTAAAGAATGTAAGATTGTTGGCGATATAGATATTCATTGTGAAGTTTTAAACTGACTTAGTTTTTTAGCGAAATTATAATCTGGCCTGTTGCCCTATTTTCGTAAGTTTTCCTAAGCGTACGTTGGACGCCCTATGCCTCGCCCGCCGCATCATCCAGAGCCCCATGTTATGACGAGTCAGTGGTCTTACTGGTCTAATCGTAGGATTTCTAGAGATTTCTACAGCTCCCAAAAGCGAAGTCGCGCTCTAGGGTTGCCAGACGTACGGCAAAATGAGGACATGTCCTCCTTTTGTCCTCTGTTCGGCAGGCAAAGCTAAAAACCTGGACAATGTCGGTCTTTTTGTGTTTGTTGCATTGGACTATTTGCTACTATTTTAAGGCAATTTAAACGACCTTGCACGCGCATGTGCTTAAGTTCCCCTTGGGCCCTACCAGACTAACAGTCCAATCTACTTAGTTATTTATTTTATATTGCAGCTGTATCTCTTCCAGACGTTTCTATTCCATGATCTGAGTAATGTTATAAACAATGTATCTATGGACTGTCAATGAAGCTCTGTGGTCAAAGTGATAATTTTATTTCATAGGCCTACAGCTTTCCAATGTGACTTCGTTTCTTGGTTACTTAGGAGACTGACTCTTTGACTGCAGAGTCTGGAGTGAAGTATTCAATGCGTCCTCCTTTATGCGCCCTGTCCAGCTTTCTGTGTCCTCCTTAGGCTATCTCGGTATCTGGCAACCCTACGCTAACCAGCATATTCACAGGCGCTCAGTCAATATAGAATCGATAGACAGGTAAAGTCAGAATCGGTTCAAGGTCAAGATCCAATGGTCAGATGGGTCATGGTGTTTAGAAATTGGAGTGACAAGAGAGGTAATAGGAAGGAGTAAACGGATTGGGTTGTTTACAAAATATCACCACACTGTCCACACACGCTTTTCACTCCAAATATCACCCCAGTCTTTCCATTCCAAATATCACCCCATATACTTTCCACTCCAAATATCATCCCACAAGCTTTCCACTCCGAATATCGCTTCACTTGCTCTCCACTCCAAATATCATCCCACAGGTTCCAAACTGAAGTCTTGCCTCTTCCAGAATTCCTACCCTAATCCATCCGATCCTCCTCCGTAGAAGCTTTCTCGTCCTCAACAAAACTCGCCTCAATATCTGCCCTGCCTCCTCTCGCCAGTGTTTCCGTTAGAGTCCAAAAAGAGGACGTATTTAAGCATTGACTTGGAATTTTTTTGGACGTAGCTCATTGCTTTTTGCTATCACACCGACAAATTTGGACGTTTTTTCCGTATGTAAAAATGGCCATTTGGGCGTTAACGGAAACATGCCTCTCGCTGATCTCTTTGGCAACCGGACGTCCACTGGACATTGATATCTGGACAACCCCTCTGGTGTGATGCAGCACTTATGAATAAGCTGGTGCTCTGCTCTTAGCTTTAGAGTAGCACTTTAGAAATTTAGATTTTGCAGTTATGGAGTAAGAGAGATTCGGATGAGTGCGGAACACATAGATGCCAGAGATGAGATCTGACTACGGTTAACAGAGAAGAATTGTCAGTGGGAGATGTCTTGTTGTTTAATGTCATTAGGAATTACTCGTTTGTATCATGATGACACCATTGTTTTCAGAAGGTAAAGAGACATTTTAAGACTGCATTGGGTTTGAGCTGATTTCTTTTTCTCATTTTTTAAGCAAGCCAACATTCGAAATGCCAACCTGGCCGGCCATGTTGGCTTTGACAGTCTGCCCGATCAGCTCGTCAACAAGTCGGTTTCCGATGGGTTCTGTTTCAACATTCTCTGCATAGGTATGTCTCTCTGCATAGGTATGTCTCTCTGCATAGGTGTGTCTCACTGACTACATGCCAAGAAAGATCAACTGTCAGCTGAATTTGTTATTGAGCTTATTATTGCTCTTAATCTATTTCTTTGTTTCATGTAGCTCTGAGAAACCAAACACAATGAAAATACTCTTGAAGATACGTCATGATACGTCGTCATCAGCTTGTAGACAAATACTTTGCTTACATCGATATTAGCATTTGTACCCTACAATGATAAAACAGGCTACTGAAAATATGCCAAATAGCGAACTTTCTACTACTTAATAATACTAATTATCCTGCTGATTAGTATTATTATTAACTTGTAAAGTGTCTGTGTAAGGCACAACGTATCAACCGATGGCACATCAAACTCAAACCATAAGGAGGCCAACATACAGAAGATTCTTACCCACTCTAGCCTCGCTTAGTCTCGTCTCTCTGAATCAGTTTTACCTGCATTTTCCACTGGATTTGGATTCCTTTTTGTGATTGTCTTAGGGTGAAAGTTGCTTGATTCTGATGAGCCTGATCAATGCAGCTCTAATGGTCCTAAAAAGAGATTGTTGTTAGGTTGGACTTGGATTAGGTTAGATCAGCGGTTCTCAACCTTTTTAGCGCTGCGACCCCTTGATAATATTTCCAAAGTTGCGGCGACCCCAAAAAATAAAATTGATCGCGTTTTCCTTTTACCGCATTTTCCCTACCAGTATGATGCATTTTACTTCTCACCATTAATCAATACGTATCATGCGCAATCAAACAATAATTAGCAAAACAATTTGTAATTTTTGTAACTAATCATTTTGAAAATTTTAAAAGTAAGTAAAATTAAGTAAGTGAAATATTTACTTGAAGTCTCATATTTATTGTGTATTTTAACTATGTACTATGTAGCCTATGTTTGCAACATCTGTGGATTCGTCGAGCTGTAGACCTATGCTGAGTAATTCAAGTGGACCAGATTTTTTCCCCTGATAAAACAAAAATTAACGGGCAAATTTGTAATTTTTTATTGCTACTAATAGCAGCAGACATGGCATCTATTTTTTAACATAGGCCTATTCAGCTCCAAGCATAGCTCGAAAAATGTCTTTGGTTGCTGGCAACAGCACGTCCTCGGTAATTGTGTGAGGTTTCTTGGCTTTTGAGATTCTGAGAGCAACCGAATAGGCTTTGAAGCTTCAACAGCTGCCACGTTTTGCTGTTTGTAGCCTACTTGTCCCCGATATCAAGTCTGCCTTCTCGACATCATTAGTTTTGTTCTTAAATTACTGGGCATCCTCAAAATGGCGTTTCAGTTTGTTGGGCTTTGATTCGACCGACAGAATGCCATTACAAATAACACATTGTGGTTTCACAATTTCTTCTGCAATAAACCATACTTTAAACTATATTTAGGCCTACTATATTTTCTTTTCCTAACACTCGTCTCACCGTGATTCATTTTAGGCGGCCTCCAATTTCATAGGCCTAAACTTTTCTAGCATTCTTTATTAATTTTAACCGCTGACAGCTCAGTTTCGCAGCAAACCGGCTATTGTTTTATTTTAAGAAGTACAGGTTAACTTAGAATGTACATATCAAAACTAATATGGCAAAATTAAAGTAAATTAGCTGCTAAGTAAACATTAATTTTAAGTCGCTGTAGTGTAGGCCTAGTAGTTAGTAGAGTAATCATATTTACACGATATTAAATATTAAGAGACTACGTTGACAACTTTTTACAAATTTCTGAAGGTCCCAGGCGACCCCTGGGAAATCGTAAGGCGACCCCCGTGGGGGTCGCGACCCACAGGTTGAAAACCGCTGGGTTAGATCATTCTGTTGAGATGACAACAGAGACGATGGTCGTCCGGTGTCGATATTATGCAATTGGAAATAAGTTTTAAGCTGAGGACAATGAAATGTCAAAAGCGAATAAGCAGATACAGGGAGACAAAGAACAAGAGATTTATATTTTTAATTGATTAATTAACTTGTATACATATATTGTACTTTCTCTGCTTGTAAAGTTAGTAGCTCTGAATTTGAGGCACATACGACTCAGTGTCCAGAGTTGTAAAATAGTCTCCGCATCAGCAGGAGCATTGAACTGATCCTGCTGCGGAGACTATTCAGACGTTGGATTAGAGACCAAGTCCTCCACCAAAACAGACCACAAAGCCATTCAAATGATTGGCGCTCTGGACAGCTTTTGAACTGTGTGAGCTTTGTTTTGATGTGTTTTATTTAGGGCTGGTACTGATTAAAATAATTTTAATCGATTAATCTCCTAAATTTAATTGAGATTAATCGATTAATTTGGTCCATGTTACAAAAACTGTTTAGACTGTATACACTGCAAAATCCTTCAATCATTCGACATGCGAATGTTCAAATTGTCAAACTGAGTAATATACCTTCTATCTACAAAAATCTTCAATAATTTCGCCATCTTCGACTTTTCCATCAGCATTTAGCTTAAATTCAAAATGATCGCTTAATTTTCCACTCAAATGTTTCACATTACTGTTTGCCTTATTGTTTATTCTGGAAATAGGTCGATTGACGTCATAAAATTTGTTAAAAAATTAATCGAACAACCCGAAATTAATCGATTAAAATTTTTAACGATTAATCGATTAATTAATCGTTAAAATCCGCAGCCGTAGTTTTATTATAAGATGAAGTATTATTAAACACTGCAGTCTTGTTTATGTTTACGTCCCACGTTTAATGGAGCTTTTAGAGATGACCTTATGATTACCTGCTCTTGTCATGAGGTGCTACTTGACGTGACTGCAAATTGCATAATATTATATGGCAGTTTAATATTATAGCTTAAATATCCGGTACAGAACAGAATGAATTCCAACGTAAAGAGAATAGTCTTTAGAGAGATCTCAGTTAGTCGTTATTTCATGGTCTGCATTAAGAACAATAAAATCTAGAGACGTTTAGTTTGTGTGCATTTTGATCAGATCCACGGTCTTGAGTAGGTTTTGTGCACTGCGCTCTTTAATTAGTCAGATTGTAATGGGAGTTGCTGGTCATCTTCCAGTCTGTCCACTTTTCTGAATGTTTCCTGTTGCACGGCTTCAGTGTGCACTTTGAACTTTGCAAGGAGGCTTTATCACATATCAGTTGCATTCAGTGATATTTCAGTTAACTGAAATGAAAATTATGAATTTCCGTTTAATGAAAACTGAAACTAAAACGGAAATTATTTGCAAAATGGATATGAAATAGAAACGGAAATTAGAATGTGAAACAAAATTGAAATTGAAATGATAATTAATATACTAAATGAATTTATTGAAAATACGTCAAAACATTTCTGCATTCCTGTTTTATTCGATGTCCGGTGACATCCGGTCGTCTGAATTTAGGTTGCTAAATTTTTCTATTAAGAATGATCTCATCGCCACTATTAGTTGAACGTAATCGCGATAGCAAAGTGTGGCTGTATTTTGTATACGGTGACAAAACAAATAAGTGTTTGAGTTTGGTGAAAGTTTGATCAGACGTTGACAATAAACCATGTGGACTGCAGCTTGTGGGCAAAAATTCGACTGATCTGATGGTAAATATATTAAATAATATTAATCTCAGTGTTATTCACAGGACTGCCATGCTGGAAGTGTGCTGAAGTTCCTAACTTCCTACCTATTTATCTTGGCAAGGGCCATGTATTTTGCAGACTTATATGGCGATATGTTATCGTGAAACATATGAAATTATGTGAAAAAGGCTGTCAAGAGTGACAACACTATTTTAAATCATAGAATGATGCATTCAGCCAGGCCTACACCACAGTCAAACAAGACTATGAGAACTCAGAGCATTTCTGAATGTTTGACGAGACCGTACCAGGATGCACGGGCAGTTTGGGCCAACAGGCGATCATCATTAAGGTGCCCTCTGGCGGAAGATTAATTGCTGCACTGTCATCACAGGCCTATGTCTCAGAGACCCTGTGTAGCCTCTTGACTGCGGGACAAAGCCATCGAATGAATCAGAACCTGGAGATGACGGTTTTTGTGAAACTGAATTTGTGAATTAATTCATGGGTTACTGTGTATTGTAGTAGCTGCAACGTTTCTCATCGATTTGTAACACATTAAAGTTCTTCTACTAGTTAACATCTGATACCATGTGATCGGTTGTATGCCCATGTTGTTGTCTATCAATGCAAATTTGCAAATATATCTATGTAGAAACTGAAACTGAAATTTTCAGTAGCTGAAATGAAAAAAACATTATTTCAAAACTGAAACTTGAACTGTATTAGAAATTACAAACCCAAAACCGAACAAAAACTAAAAATGTGATTATTTTAAAAACTGAAATATCGCTGTTTGCATTGTATTGTATTTCACAGAGATGGGAAAAATAGAGGTAACTTGTGACAGAAAGAAGCAATGTGTTTTTTGAGAAAATAATTGAGCACAAAAGCCATCTGAATGAGCGTGAACGAAACTGAAGTTTGAGGAAAGTGAAATGCAGTCATACTGCATTTCATGTGGAAGTGTTTGTCAAATTATGCATTTTAGAAATTTCTCAGATGCATTTGCAGTTGAGAAACCGCTGCAGTCTTCTTGCTTTTCCTCTGCTAATCTAACAATGGCTTAGGCAAAGTGAAACTGACTGTTCTTGATGAACCCTTTCGGCTGCAAACGGAGCGGGAAATGAAAACCTCACAGTTAAACGTCTCCTCAAAGTGAAATGAAAACTAGACAATCCGTCTGTCAAGCAATGAGCAGATTATGAATAATGATTGATTGGAGTTGATTGGGTCGATTGGTCGTCATCGGAGGAAATGTTTTCATTGAATTTAAGAGATAAGGAGAATGACAGTGGTGAACGTAAAAAAACTAACTTTCGTTCCCTGCTTCACCTGGAGCTTGTTCACAGGCATGATATTTCACAACGCCGCCCATTACAATCTGACTAATTAAAGAGCGTAGCACAAAACCTACTCAAGACCGTGGATCAGATCAAAATGCACACAAACTAAACGTCTCTAGATTTCATTGTTCTTAATGCAGACCATGAAATAACGACTAACTGAGATCTCTCTAAAGACTATTCTCTTTACGTTGAAATTCATTCTGTTCTGTACCGGATATTTAACCCCTTTAGCGTGGAATTAAATTTTTCTTAACTCTCAGCCAGCGTGTGGAAGTATTTTAAAAAAATTTTTTCCCTGATATTGTTGTATTAAGCATTATCTACGGTCAAAGAATCGATTTGCTTATCGTAGTGGCGATTAGTATTTGGAATGTTACTATCCAAGATGGCAATTTTGGCTCAACTTTTGGCGCCAACACAGATAACAGTGTATATCAGGTCATAGGTAAGCTTCACAACCAACAAATTGAAGTATTAGAATTTTAACACTATCAAGGTCAAGGGAATCGATTTATCGTAATTGGCATCGATAGTGTCAGAATGTTGTACCTATCAAGATAGCGGCCAATATATGGTCGCCAAAACTAAAAATGTATATATTTCAGGTCAGAGGTAAGCTACAATTACAGTTGCAGTGTTGAATATAATATTTTCAGGTCAAGGAATCGATTTATCGTAGTGGCAATAGTGTAGGAATGTTACTATCCAAGATGGCTGCCAATATGGCCGCCAAAACACAAAAATATGTATATTTCAGGTCAGAGGTAATCTACAATTACAGTTGCAGTGTTGATTATAATATTATCAAGGTCAAGGAATCGATTTATCGTAGTGGCGATAGTGTTGGAATGCTACTATCCAAGATGGCGGCCAATATGGCCGCCAAAACACAAAAATATGTATATTTCAGGTCAGAGGTAATCTACAATTACAGTTGCAGTGTCGATTATAATATTATCAAGGTCAAGGAATCGATTTATCGTAGTGGCGATAGTGTTGGAATGTTACTATCCAAGATGGCGGCCAATTTTGGCGCCAACACAGAAAACAGTATATATCAGGTCATAGGTAAGCTACAATAACAAATTAAGTATTAAATTTAACACTATCAAGGTCAAGGAATCGATTTATCGTAGTGTCGATAGTGTCAGAATGTTACTATCCAAGATGGCGGCCAATGGTGGTCGCCAAAACCAAAAATATGTATATTTCAGGTCAGAGGTAAGCTACAATTACAGTTGCAGTGTCGAATATAATATTTTCAAGGTCAAGGAATCGATTTATCGTAGTGGCAATAGTGTAGGAATGTTACTATCCAAGATGGCTGCCAATATGGCCGCCAAAACACAAAAATATGTATATTTCAGGTCAGAGGTAATCTACAATTACAGTTGCAGTGTTGATTATAATATTATCAAGGTCAAGGAATCGATTTATCGTAGTGGCGATAGTGTTGGAATGCTACTATCCAAGATGGCGGCCAATATGGCCGCCAAAACACAAAAATATGTATATTTCAGGTCAGAGGTAATCTACAATTACAGTTGCAGTGTCGATTATAATATTATCAAGGTCAAGGAATCGATTTATCGTAGTGGCGATAGTGTCGGAATGTTACTATCCAAGATGGCGCCCAATTTTGGCGCCAATACAGAAAACAGTATCTATCAGGTCATAGGTAAGCTACAATAACAAATTAAGTATTAAATTTAACATTATCAAGGTCAAGGAATCGATTTATCGTAGTGGCAATAAGCTAGTTCAGCATTATATTTCCCGCAAGGCATGACGGGAAAGGTGATAGTTTGTGAACTATCACCTTTCCCGTCATGCCTTGCGGGTTCATAAACAAAGTCAAAACATGGCGGATAGGTTAGAAGAATCGTTCAGGATGGATTTACTTGAATCGATGAAAGGTAGATGATTTGAAGAAATTTATAACAGAACGAGGCTACACGACAACTTCAACGAGTTAAACATGAACTCGTGGCTGTTGCATTTGCGATATATCAACAATAATTGTCGGTTGTTGCAACATCGCTACCGGCACCATTCGATTTGTTTATGAACGGTGACCTATGACCCGGAAGTAAAAGTAAGCTGGCTGCGCATGCGCATTGATAATGTGAACTAGCTTATAGTGTCGGGATGTTACTATCCAAGATGTCAGCCAATATGGCCGCCCAAACCAAAAAATATATATATTTCAGGTCAGAGGTAAGCTAAAATTACCGTTGCAGTGTCGAGTATAATATTTTCAAGGTCAGGAAATCGATTTATCGTCCGCAGACATAGAATAGAAAGTAAACAACTGTCATGCACCACGACACATCAAAGTTTATGTCTAACAAACAACATGGCCTTATTGTATAAAAGTGATATTCACAACATAATTTTCACCAAGGGGTGCTCGATGGTGTAGTGGTTAGCGCGCTGGACTGTCAATCGAGAGGTCCGGAGTGCAATTCACCGCCAGGGCAGAAAATTTGGTTTGAGATTTCTGTCCCACCAGCACCCCTAGCCGACTCAGCTATAAACTTGAAGGAAAACAACTGTCATGCACCAAGAGGTCCAAGACACATCAAAATATATGTCTAGCACAACAAACAACATGGACTTATTGTATTTTCAAGGTCAAGGAATCGATTTATCGTATTGGCCGCCATCTTGGATAGTAACATTCCGACACTATCGCCACTACGAAAAATAAATCGATTTCTTGATCTTGAAAATATTTTATTCGACACTGCAACTGTAATTGTAGCTTTCCCCTGACCTGAAATATACATATTATTGTGTTTTGGCGGCCATATTGGCCGCCATCTTGGATAGTAACATTCCGAAACTATCGCCACTACGATAAATCGATTTTCTGACCTTGAAAATATCACATTCAACACTGCAACTGTAATTTTAGCTTACCTCTGACCTGAAATATACATATTTTTGTGTATTGGCGGCCATATTGGCCGCCATCTTGGATAATAACTTTCCGACACTATTGCCACTACGATAAATCGATTTCTTGACCTTGAAAATATTATATTCGACACTGCAACTGTAATTCCAGCTTACCTCTGACCTGAAATATACATATTGTTGTGTTTTGGCGGCCATATTGGCCGCCATCTTGAATAGTAACATTCCGACACTATTGCCACTACGATAAATCGATTTCTTGACCTTGAAAATATTATATTCGACACTGCAACTGTAATTGTAGCTTACCTCTGACCTGAAATATACATATTTTTATGATTTAGCGGCCATATTGGCCGCCATCTTGGATAGTAACATTCTGACGCTATCGCCACTACGATAAATCGATTCCTTGACCTTGATAATGGTAAATTTAATACTTAATTTGCTATTGTAGCTTACCTATGACCTGATATATACTGTTTTCTGTGTTGGCGCCAAAATTGGCCGCCATCTTGGATAGTAACATTCCAACACTATCGCCACTACGATAAATCGATTCCTTGACCTTGATAATGTTAAATTTAATACTTCATTTTTTTATTGTAGCTTACCTATGACCTGATATATATACTGTTTTCTGTGTTGGCGCCAATATTGGCCGCCATCTTGGTTTAAAATGCATTTTTTGGGAGATCCCGTGGTCAGATTTTGTCGCATTTTGGATAGGTCATTCGGCAATGGAAACTGAGCAAGAAACCGTGTAAAAGCTTCTGAAGCAATTTTGCCCCAGGTCTTACTGTAAATTGTCCGGACTAACTATTGGAGCCCGAGTTAACTCGGGCTCCACGCTTTTGGAACGGATTACGCAGTCCGAGTTAACTTGGGCTCCACGCTAAAGGAGTTAAGCTATAATATTAAACTGCCATATTATGCAATTTGCAGTCACGTCAAGTAGCACCTAATGACAAGAGCAGGTAATCATAAGGTCATCTCTAAAAGCTCCATTAAACGTGGGACGTAAACATAAACAAGACTGCAGTGTTTAATAATACTTCATCTTATAATAAAACTACGGCTGCGGATTTTAACGATTAATTAATCGATTAATCGTTAAAAATTTTAATCGATTAATTTCGGGTTGTTCGATTAATTTTCGAATAATTTTTTAACAAATTTTATGACGTCAATCGACCTATTTCCAGAATAAACAATAAGGCAAACTGTAATGTGAAACATTTGAGTGGAAAATTAAGCGATCATTTTGAATTTAAGCTAAATGCCGATGGAAAAGTCGAAGATGGCGAAATTATTGAAGATTTTTGTAGATAGAAGGTATTTACTACTGACTATATTACTCAGTTTGACAATTTGAACATTCTCATGTCGAATGATTGAAGGATTTTGCAGTGTATACAGTCTAAACAGTTTTTGTAACATGGACCAAGTTAATCGATTAATCTCGATTAAATTTAGGAGATTAATCGATTAAAATTATTTTAATCAGTACCAGCCCTAAATAAAACACATCAAAACAAAGCTCACACAGTTCAAAAGCTGTCCAGAGCGCCAATCATTTGAATGGCTTTTTGGTCTGTTTTGGTGGAGGACTTGGTCTCTAATCCAACGTCTGAATAGTCTCCGCAGCAGGATCAGTTCAATGCTCCTGCTGCTGTGGAGACTATTTTACAACTCTGGACACTGAGTCGTATGTGCCTCAAATTCAGAGCTACTAACTTTACAAGCAGAGAAAGTACAATATATGTATACAAGTTAATTAATCAATTAAAAATACAAATCTCTTGTTCTTTGTCTCCCTGTACCTGCTTAATATTCGCTTGTGACATTTCATTGTCCTCAGCTTAAAACTTATTTCCGATTGCATAATATCGACGACAGACGACCATCGTCTCTGTTGTCATCTCAACAGAATGATCATCTATTCTAACCTAATCCAAGTCTAATCTAACGACAATCTCTTTTTAGGACCATTAGCTGCATCAGGCTCATCAGAATCAAGCAACTTTCACCCTAAGACAATCACAAAAAGGAATCCAAATCCAGTGGAAAATGCAGGTAAAACTGATTCAGAGAGACGAGACTAAGCGAGGCTAGAGTGGGTAAGAATCTTCTGTATGTTGGCCTCCTTATGGTTTGGGTTTGATGTGCCATCGGTTGATACGTTGTGCCTTACACAGACACTTTACAAGTTAATAATAATACTAATCAGCAGGATAATTAGTATTATTAAGTAGTAGAAAGTTCACTATTTGGCATATTTTCAGTAGCCTGTTTTATCATTGTAGGGTACAACTGCTAATATTGATGTAAGCAAAGTATTTGTCTACAAGCAGATGACGTTGTATCTTCAAGAATATTTTCGACGTTTCATTGTGTTTGGTTTCTCAGAGCTACATGAAACAAAGAAATAGATTACGAGCAATAATAAGCTCAATAACAAATTCAGCCGACAGTTGATCTTTCTTGGCATGTAGTCACTGAGACACACCTATGCAGAGAGACATACCTATGCAGAGAGACATACCTATGCAGAGAGACATACCTATGCAGAGAGACATACCTATGCAGAGAGACATACCTATGCAGAGAGACATACCTATGCAGAGAGACATACCTATGCAGAGAGACATACCTATGCAGAGAGACATACCTATGCAGAGAGACATACCTATGCAGAGAGACATACCTATGCAGAGAGACATACCTATGCAGAGAGACATACCTATGTAGAGAGACATACCTATGCAGAGAGACATACCTATGCAGAGAATGTTGAAACAGAACCCATCGGAAACCGACTTGTTGACGAGCTGATCGGGCAGACTGTCAAAGCCAACATGGCCGGCCAGGTTGGCATTTCGAATGTTGGCTTGCTTAAGAAATGAGAAAAAGAAATCAGCTCAAACCCAATGCAGTCTTAAAATGTCTCTTTACCTTCTGAAAACAATGGTGTCATCATGATACAAACGAGTAATTCCTAATGACATTAAATAACAAGACAACTCCAACTGACAATTCTTCTCTGTTAACCGGTCAGATCTCGTCTCTGGCATCACTGTGTTCCGCACTCATCCGAATCTTTCTTACTCCATAACTGCAAAATCTAAATTTCTAAAGTGCTACTTTAAAGCTAAGACCAGAGCACCAGCTTGTTCATAAGTGCTGCATCACACCAGAGAGGTTGTCCAGATATCAATGTCCAGTGGACGTACAAGTCCGGTTGCCAAAGAGATCAGCAAGAGGCATGTTTCCGTTA
Source organism: Aporrectodea caliginosa (assembly GCA_020284085.1). NCBI lineage: Eukaryota > Metazoa > Annelida > Clitellata > Crassiclitellata > Lumbricidae > Aporrectodea > Aporrectodea caliginosa. The sequence goes on from JACEVL010000648.1 coordinate 48,792, forward strand.
ACACCCAAATGGCCGTTTTTACATACGTAAAAAACGTCCAAATTTTTCGGTGTTATAGCAAAAAGCAATGAGCTACGTCCAAAAAAATTCCAGGTCGAGGCTTAAATACGTCCTCTTTTTGGACTCTAACGGAAACACTGGCAAGAGCAGGCACGGCAGTTGTTAAGGCGAGTTTCGTTGAGGAACAAGAAAGCTTTGACAGAGGAGGATCGGATGGATAGGGTAGGAATTCTGGAAGAGGCAAGACTTCAGTTTGGAGCCTGTGGAATGATATATGGAGTGGAAAGACTGCGGGATGATATATGGAGTGGAGAGCAAGTGAAGCGATATTTGGAGTGGAAAGCATATGGGGTGATATTTTGTAAACAACCCAATCCGCTTACTCCTTCCTATTACCTCTCTTGTCACTCCAATTTCTAAACACCATGACCCATCTGACCATTGGATCTTGACCTCAAACCGATTCTGACCTTACCTGTCTATCGATTCTGTATTGACTGAGCGCCTGTGAATATGCTGGTTAGCGTAGGGTTGCCAGATACCGAGATAGCCTAAGGAGGACACAGAAAGCTGGACAGGGCGCATAAAGGAGGACGCATTGAATACTTCACTCCGGACTCTGCAGTCACAGAGTCAGTCTCCTAAGTAACCAAGAAACGAAGTCACATTGGAAAGCTGTAGGCCTATGAAATAAAATTAGCACTTGGACCACAGAGCTTCATAGACAGTCCATAGTTTATAACATTACTCAGATCATGGAATAGAATCGTCTGGAAGAGATAGAGCTGCAATATAAAATAAATAAGTAGGTAATCTATCATTTTAGCGGGTTTAATTATTTCTGAAATTCTCATATCGGAATAGCGGGTTTTATTATGTTGTTGCTAAATTATATTGTCACTTTAAAATGGAAGCTGGATTGATGAAAAAAACTGTTTCCCTAAATGGAAGTGGGATTGATGAAAACATTCCTGTGTTCAAAATTGAAGTTGGATTGATCGAAAAAATAAATAGAAGCGGGATCGATGAGAATATATATCTTTCCTTAAACAAAAGTTCCATTGATGAAAAATATTTATCTCGTCAAATAGAAGTTGGATTGATAAAAGTAATCTTTTGCAACTAAATGGAAGTTGGATTGATGAAAAAATGTCGTCATGAAATGGAAGCTGGATTAAAAACGTTTATTGCTTAGTTTCACATAATTAAACCCGCTAAAACGATACTGAATACTAATGCAATAATTAAACCCGCTAAAACGATAGATTACCCAAAAGTAAGTTGATTGGACTGTTGGCGTGGTAGGGGCCCAAGGGGAACTTAAGCACATGCGCGTGCAAGGTTGTTTTAAACTGGAGCCCTTAAAATAGTAGCAAATAGTCCAATGCAACAAACACAAAAAGCCCGACATTGTCCAGGTTTTTAGCTTTGCCTGCTGAACAGAGGACAAAAAGGAGGACATGTCCTCATTTTGCCGTACGTCTGGCAACCATAGAGCGCGACTTCGCTTTTGGGAGCTGTAGAAATCTCTAGAAATCTTACGATTAGACCAGTAAGACCACTGACTCGTCATAACATGGGGCTCTGGATGATGCGGCGGGCGAGGCATAGGGCGTCCAACGGACGCTTAGGAAAACTTACGAAAATAGGGCAACAGGCCAGATTATAATTTCGCTCAAAAAAACTAAGTCAGTTTAAAACTTCACAATGAATATCTATATCGCCAACAATCTTACATTCTTTAAGTCTTTCTTTCCATCAACGACGACGTTCGCCATCTTCAACCGTTCAATTCGTTTCAAGATGGCGGAACTAGTCTCATCCGAAAGCCCATTGCAACCGATCGGATGAGTCCATCGTACATTCAGCTCATCTTCTGTCATTAATATTGTACGGGTTTTTTTTCATTTTCTCACTTTTTGTAATCATCTGGTTGTCGTTCTGCTTCTTTGGCGTAATAAAGGTGTTCATTGTTTTCCGGATCTTGTGCTACAACCGCTATCGTAGATTCGTAATCGTAATCTCCGAACTTCTAAAGCGCCTGCAAAGTGCTTCGAAATGAGAGCAGCCTCCGGATAGACCTTTTAACTTTTGCTTTGAGAAAGAAAAAACACTAAGTTATTGAATTGTATATTGTAACTTCTGTGCTGGTTAAAATCAAATGAAGCAAAATCTCGCACATCTTCGTAAATAGACTACTATATTGTTAGACCTCATATATAATTATATAATTACTAGTTGTTTGCCCGTCCTAAGACGGTGAAGTTTAGGGAGCTTGCACGCTCCACTTAAAATCGCATTATCGGCGGCCCGCGCGGGCCCATACAGGGCAATAGACTATGATGCAGCGCAAATTTTATCACACGGCAATTTGAACCTACACAACGGTTTTAAAGTTGATAGCAGCGCCGCCTACAGACTTTAATTACACGCAAATTTGAATCTATGCGGTGGTTAAAATTTCAATCTCCAGCTCCCCTCCTCTACTCCTGCCTATCTTCTTCTTACTGTGCTCTCTTTGAAACGGAGCGCCCCCTGGCGACGGACTGAGGAACAAAAGAAATCTAGCGACCTCTAACGGTGACTACTCGCTGGCTGCGCCAGTCTCTAGCGACCCCACGCGGTATTCGCCTCGTCTCACCCTCCTCTCGCCTCCCCATCGCCTCCTCTCCTCTTGTAAGGTTTTTGGGAAGGACCTTATATTTTAACTACATAGAGTTATGGCAAGCCTAAGTACTGTGCATGGAAAGCAGGGGATCAGTATACGCGAAGCATGGAACCAGATTAAAAGAAGGAACCAGTCGAACAGCCACGAGGCTTCTGTGGAGGATCCACCAATGGGAGCACAGGATTTGACCAATCGGAGCGCTGGATCTCAACCGAAGAAGAAAGGAACTTTGGACCGAGGAGCGCGTCAGGCCAACGCCTAAACCGTGGTTGATATAATCGTTGGACGGACCGCAAACCAGGGCCAGTTCTGAGATTATTTGTAACGCGAAAGACACGTCGAGTCTGAAACGCAGACGGACCGCGCAAACGGCGCTGAGACAAAGGAAACAGTGGTGAAATGCAAGTATGAGGAGTCAAATTCGACGTAAAACACAGGAAGACGAGCTGAGCCAAATGAAGCGTTACACAAATAGCGAATGAGGAAGTCAGAGGAGAGAAAGACAGAATAAAGAGATGCACGACAGTCTGGAAAAGAGAGATAGCGGTCACGATGACACAGAGTTTAGTTGTTTATTGTTGAACGAGGAAAGACGAGGCTTAGTCGACGATAAGAGCTCGTATCGGTCGTGGAACTCGTCGAACTAAACGCTCGGAAACAAGGTACGTTGATAGGCATAAAATTGGGGGTAGCATAAGGCCCACCTTAATAAGAGAATTAATGTTAAAAATAGGGTTGTCAGATAAGGATGAATTCTGATGTTCAGTAGGAAGTAAAACACCGATTCTAGAGTAATTGCTCCCGGGAGGAGGATTGGTCTAACTCTTGAATGTGTGAATGCTGATGGAATTGCGAATACTTGATTGCATATTAATTAGATATTGACTTGTTAGTTGTTAGCGTGTGAACAGTGTAATCTGCTTGGTAGAAATAGACTATTAAAGAACGATGTCGTTGAAATCCTTCGATATTAGATCCCGACATGAAGAGGAGGATGAAGGAGGAGAGGAGGAATTACTTTCGCCTAGAGGGGACCCTAGGGCCGAGATACCCTTGCCCGTAATTGATCGCCTTTGGGATAGGTTAGAGGTGTTGACTTCTACGTTGGCGGAAAGAGATCAAAGGCAGGAAGAAGAAAGACGGAGACAGATCGAAAGAGATCAAAGGCAGGAAGAAGAAAGACGGAGACAGATCGAAAGAGATCAGAGACAGGAAGAAAGGGACAAGTGGTACGAGGAAGAAAGAAGGAGACAGACAGAATTATTAATTAATTTGACTGAACGGTTGAACCATATGGAAGATTCGGGTTTGAACCCAAAGGCAGTAACCGCGCCACCGGACCCTGACCATACCCAACCCATGGTTAGTTCCAGATCGGAACTCGCGCCTTACTCCGGCACCACCTCGTCTAATGTAGAGCCTGATGGGGGTAGAGTAGGGTTAGCCTCAGGGATCCAGGGGTCCAAATTCCCACTTAGGCGGAGCGAGAGGATTCGGGGAAGACAACCACCATTGGCCCGATACTTGGATTCGGCTGAACCCTCCCTACCCGGGTTGACATCAGAAGGGAATAGGAACACTGTCTGCCCAATGTCATCTGTTGAACTAAGCCGCGGTTTACTGGAGGGGACCCGGGAGCGGGACCCGGGCCCGGTCGGAATAGCCACCCGGCCTAATGATGATCAGGGGTTTTACCCTGACAATAGCGCGAAAGTAAGTAAGGGCGCTAACCCGCTCCGAAACCCGTTCAATGGCGACGAGGATGGGATGGGTCCAAATTACCAGTGAGTACCGCCTATTAATCCTTTTGTAGCGCATTAGCTATGAATTAGTCGGGAGCGCTATAGGATTATAGTTACGTTTACGCTAGATAAGAAATACGGGAATTGACGTAATATTGTACTAAGTCATGTGAATGTTGTTTGTGCGCGTGTTTAAGTGAACAGTGTGTTAATTCTTGAATGTGTTAAGAAATAGGCCCACTGTTGTATCTGCGAATTTAACGTGTCTCTGATCTCTTTCGATCTGTCTCCGTCTTTCTTCTTCCTGCCTTTGATCTCTTTCGATCTGTCTCCGTCTTTCTTCTTCCTTCTTTGATCTCTTTCCGCCAACGTAGAAGTCAACACCTCTAACCTATCCCAAAGGCGATCAATTACGGGCAAGGGTATCTCGGCCCTAGGGTCCCCTCTAGGCGAAAGTAATTCCTCCTCTCCTCCTTCATCCTCCTCTTCATGTCGGGATCTAATATCGAAGGATTTCAACGACATCGTTCTTTAATAGTCTATTTCTACCAAGCAGATTACACTGTTCACACGCTAACAACTAACAAGTCAATATCTATTAATATGCAATCAAGTAGCTGCAATTTCAGCATTCACACATTCAAGAGTTAGACCAATCCTCCTCCCGGGAGCAATTACTCTAGAATCGGTGTTTTACTTCCTTACTGAACATCAGAATTGATCCTTTGCCCTGACAACCCTATTTTAACATTAATTCTCTTATTAAGGTGGGCCTTATGCTACCCCCAATTTTATGCCTATCAACGTACCTTGTTTCCAGCGTTTAGTTCGACGAGTTCCACGATCGATCGAGCTCTTATCGTCGACTGCCTCGTCTTTCCTCGTTCAATAAACAACTAAACTCTGTGTCATCGTGACGTTATCTCTCTTTTCCAGACAGTCGTGCATCTCTTTATTCTGTCTTTCTCTTCCTCTTGCCTTCCTCATTCGCTATTTTGTGCAACGCCGATTTTACCAGCTCGTCATTCCTGTGTTTGCAGCGAATTTGACTCCTCACTTGCGTTTCACCACGTTTCTTTGTCTCAGCCAGAACATGTCCGTCTGCGTTTCAGACTCGACGTGTCTTTCGCGCTCCGTCTCAGAACTGGCCCTGGTTTGCGGTCCGTCCAACGATTATATCAACCACGGTTTAGGCGTTGGCCTGACGCGCTCCTCGGTCCAAAGTTCCTTTCTTCTGGTTGATCCAGCGCTCCGATTGGTCCAGAGCCTGTGCTCCCATTGGTGGATCCTCCACAGAAGCCTCGTGGCTCGACTGGTTCCTTCTTTTGCTGGTTCCATGCTTGTATACTGATCCCCTGCTTTCCATGCACAGTACTTAGGCTTGCCATAACTCTATGTAGTTAGCCAGCTATGTTCCTTCCCAAATCCTTCAATTTCGCAATCTTACGATAATTCTCCTCGAAATTCAGGGAACCCTCTATCAATGCATCACAGCGTACATCATTAACACCAAGCTTACGTGAACGAATCCTTCTACACATCAACTACTTGTAATCAACCATTTCGTCTCTCCTAGCAAGGGTCACACCATGGTTCCTTCACCATGGGAAATTGCTAATAACAGACTCAGGTAATCTTCACTTAACAACACAGTAGCTGCCTGTCATCAGCTGCTTTCCATACAAAGCTATTAACACATTCCTGGTTCATGCAACAATCCAGTCCGAACTTCAATCGCACTTCGACGTACCCCTTAAACCGCAGTTTCATTTGCTTGTAAACAGCCAATTCATCTACAGCATCTGTCTTAGCATACTCATTCAGTGCTTAATCAAATTCACACGCTTACTTTTAACTCAATACAAATTTCAGATGGCGGTGAATTGTATTGAGTTAAAGTAGAAGCGTGTGGAGTTTTGATTAAGCGAAGTAATGCGAATTGATTAAGAGACGGATGCCTACTGCTGTTGAAGATGTAGTAGATGATGTTGTGTTTTAAGTAGAGATGAAACTGCGGTTTAGAAACCGGGGCAGTTGAAGTGCGATTGAAGAGTTCATTGAGATTATGGTTTAGTTGAGAAATGGCAGTGTTTATCGTAAGGCCAGGAATGTGTTAATAGGTTTATTATGGAAAGCAGAGATATGGAAGCTTGGAAGTTATTGCAGCTACTGTGACTTGTTAAGTGAAGATTACCTGAGTCTGTGTATTATTGCTAATTGAATTTTAAATGATTACATTGTATGTAAGGAATTATGAGGAACTGAATGACCCTTGCTAGGAGAGATTGAAATGGTTAATTGGTTGCTTGTATGCAAGTGAGTTGATACTGTGTAGAAGGATTGTTTGCATAAACTTGGATTGTTAATGATGTACGCTTACCTATTGATGCATTGATTAGAGGGTTCCCTGTTCAATTTCGGGGACGAAATTAGTCGTAAGAGGTGGAAATTGTAAGGTTTTTGGGAAGGACCTTATATTTTAACTACATAGAGTTATGGCAAGCCTAAGTACTGTGCATGGAAAGCAGGGGATCAGTATACGCGAAGCATGGAACCAGATTAAAAGAAGGAACCAGTCGAACAGCCACGAGGCTTCTGTGGAGGATCCACCAATGGGAGCACAGGATTTGACCAATCGGAGCGCTGGATCTCAACCGAAGAAGAAAGGAACTTTGGACCGAGGAGCGCGTCAGGCCAACGCCTAAACCGTGGTTGATATAATCGTTGGACGGACCGCAAACCAGGGCCAGTTCTGAGATATTTGCAACGCGAAAGACACGTCGAGTCTGAAACGCAGACGGACCGCGCAAACGGCGCTGAGACAAAGGAAACAGTGGTGAAATGCAAGTATGAGGAGTCAAATTCGACGTAAAACACAGGAAGACGAGCTGAGCCAAATGAAGCGTTACACAAATAGCGAATGAGGAAGTCAGAGGAGAGAAAGACAGAATAAAGAGATGCACGACAGTCTGGAAAAGAGAGATAGCGGTCACGATGACACAGAGTTTAGTTGTTTATTGTTGAACGAGGAAAGACGAGGCTTAGTCGACGATAAGAGCTCGTATCGGTCGTGGAACTCGTCGAACTAAACGCTCTGAAACAAGGTACGTTGATAGGCATAAAATTGGGGGTAGCATAAGGCCCACCTTAATAAGAGAATTAATGTTAAAAATAGGGTTGTCAGATAAGGATGAATTCTGATGTTCAGTAGGAAGTAAAACACCGATTCTAGAGTAATTGCTCCCGGAAGGAGGATTGGTCTAACTCTTGAATGTGTGAATGCTGATGGAATTGCGAATACTTGATTGCATATTAATTAGATATTGACTTGTTAGTTGTTAGCGTGTGAACAGTGTAATCTGCTTGGTAGAAATAGACTATTAAAGAACGATGTCGTTGAAATCCTTCGATATTAGATCCAGACATGAAGAGGAGGATGAAGGAGGAGAGGAGGAATTACTTTCGCCTAGAGGGGACCCTAGGGCCGAGATACCCTTGCCCGTAATTGATCGCCTTTGGGATAGGTTAGAGGTGTTGACTTCTACGTTGGCGGAAAGAGATCAAAGGCAGGAAGAAGAAAGACGGAGACAGATCGAAAGAGATCAAAGGCAGGAAGAAGAAAGACGGAGACAGATCGAAAGAGATCAGAGACAGGAAGAAAGGGACAAGTGGTACGAGGAAGAAAGAAGGAGACAGACAGAATTATTAATTAATTTGACTGAACGGTTGAACCATATGGAAGATTCGGGTTTGAACCCAAAGGCAGTAACCGCGCCACCGGACCCTGACCATACCCAACCCATGGTTAGTTCCAGATCGGAACTCGCGCCTTACTCCGGCACCACCTCGTCTAATGTAGAGCCTGATGGGGGTAGAGTAGGGTTAGCCTCAGGGATCCAGGGGTCCAAATTCCCACTTAGGCGGAGCGAGAGGATTCGGGGAAGACAACCACCATTGGCCCGATACTTGGATTCGGCTGAACCCTCCCTACCCGGGTTGACATCAGAAGGGAATAGGAACACTGTCTGCCCAATGTCATCTGTTGAACTAAGCCGCGGTTTACTGGAGGGGACCCGGGAGCGGGACCCGGGCCCGGTCGGAATAGCCACCCGGCCTAATGATGATCAGGGGTTTTACCCTGACAATAGCGCGAAAGTAAGTAAGGGCGCTAACCCGCTCCGAAACCCGTTCACTAGTTCCCTTCCATTCCCTCCCTCCCTCCTCCCCTCCCTCCCTCCCTCCTCTCCAGAACTCCCTTCCCTTACCCTCCCTATCCCTCTGTTTCTCCCAAAAATCTCCCCTCCTTCCCTTTACCCTCCCCTGCCCTCTGTCCCTCCCTTGCCTTACCCTCCCTCCCTCCCTCTCCCTGCCCTCCCCTCTCCAAAATTCCCTTCCCCTTACCCTCCCCATCCCTCTGTTCCCTCCCAAAACTCCCCTGCTTCCCTTACCCTCCCTTCCCTCTGTCCACTCCATCCTTCCCCTCCTCTCCATCCCTCCCTCCCTCCCCTCCCTCCCTCCCTAACTCCCTCCCTAACTCCCTCTCCTCCCTCCCCTCTCTTCTTATCCCTCCTCCTCCCCTCCTCTCCCCTCCCTCAGCGACCCTACCGACGTGTCTGGTTGTCGCGGTTGCTTGTCCGCTCCGTGTGGCAATATTTGAAAGCGAAGTTCTTTGTGTGACGTCACAATTATTGTGACGTCGCACAAGGATTATCACTTGCGAAACAGCGTTACACGACAGATGGACGCACGCAGGGAGATTTCTGTGCGTTTATATTATTAATATTCGTTTAGGCCCTATTGCAGTGCTGTCCAACCTTTTTGACACCGCGGGCCACCGAAGAAGTAATTTTGAAGCCGAGGGCCGCACCAGTCAACTCAAAAGCAGCGACTAAAATTTATTGAAAATTATTAACTGTATTATAATTAATTATGGAGTTATCATAATGAATGCGTCTTGGGAACTGGATTTTGTGTACACATTGTCAAATGATAAGCCAAGTTACAAACGAATAGCTATGCAAGTATGCCAGTGACTGTCTTTACTTCATTTAACAGAAATTGCAAATATTTAGCGAGCTGTGGCGGGCCACTTAGAATCTGCCGGCGGGCCGCATGCGGCCCGCGAGCCGCGGGTTGGACAGCACTGCCCTATTGTGTTAACAACAGACATGACGCTGCTGGGGCCCCGGAAAACAATGAACACTTTTATTATGCCCGATAGCGCATTGGATAACATCTGGAGTAGAGAGCGAGAGGTACCGAGTTCGAGCCCCGTAAGGCGGATATGCTTTGTAAGCTGTTATTAGCGCCGTTGTATTGCAGGCTGTCTGTTCTGTTAACTAATTAGTAGTTAACTTGTTAAGATTGTTTCAATTGCATAACATGTAAGTTTACAGCGCAGTGCGTTTGTCAGGCGCTTAATAAAGAAAAGATTATTAGGCCTATTATTATTATTATTATTATTATTATTATTATTATTATTATTATTATTATTATTATTATTATTATTATTATTATTATTATTATTATTATTATTATTATTATTAATAGCCTGTACGTGTATAGCTTACATAGAAAAAAAATAGATATTATTAGTATGAAGTAATAGCTTAGTAAGAGTTCAGGAATAACATACGAGATATAAAATTTCGTGAGTCTTTGTCAGGAAGGTTAAAGTTGAGTGGTCTGACCCTAAGAAAATAGGGCGTAAAATGTTGGTTGGGGAAAAGACATCTGAGTGAATGATTCTCATTTAAGAGAATGGCTTCAAAGAGTGAAGTGTCTGCTTTATTAGCAAGAACATTCGTAGAAGGGGAATCTGTGTGAATCAATCCAGAGCGTTTTAGTCTGTTCATAAGGCGTTCTAGACAGGATTTGCACTTTTCGCTCGCCATTATTTTCCCACCAGGCGGGGGAAGCATAAGCCTAATACATTAATTGTTCTTGCTATGATGGTTGCGCGAGTGATCAGTTGTAGAGAATCTGCAGATGCACCATGGTTTTGGGATGTTTTAAGGGCGAAGGTTGAAGCGCATAACCACTTTTGACGACTTGGTTGATCTGTTCTGTGACTAATAGTTTTTCATCAATGGTGACGCCTGGAGCTTTTTTGAGGTAGAGCGAGGAATACCGGTGATTGGTGGTTTGTTAGAGAAAAAGATTGGCTATGTCTGATGACTGCCATTTCACGGGTTTTGGAAGAGTTTATTTTCAGGTTCTATATAGGGCCTATAGACCTAGTAGGGCCTATGGAAATTATTCCATCTTCTCTCTCTGGTGTTCTAGCAACCGGATTTTGCTATTCACTTCGTAGTACAACCAGTGGCGGCGTCAGACATTTTTTCTAGCCAGGGCATAACCATGCAGGGCCATCATACAAGTAACCAGTGCAGGGGCGGCTTATGCCCCAAATAAATTCTCGGCAGGGCAAAAATTCTGGCAGGGCAACGACCAGGGCAAAGGCTTTCTTACCAGGGCATTTGCCTGGCTTGCCCTGGTGTAGTGCCGCCACTGAGTACAACCCAACGACCCTCTGACTTGACGCAGCCCGCGTGAATAGGCTGGTTCTCTGTGCTTAGCATCTTAATTCTGGGCCTACTCCTATAGGCCTAGTAGGCCTAGGCCTACTGCCATCAACTTAGAAACTCTCTGCCAGTTTGCCTAATTTAAATGATTTTACGCTAAATGACAAAGATTATTTTATCATAATATTACAACTGGAAAATCAATTAAATACTACTTTTCAAGAAGAATTGCTGCTGCTGATAGTCAGCGCTAATGTCTGGTTCTGCACCATGTCTAAGCCGCTGGCAAATCAGACGTTTGCAGATTGAATGGTTTTAATTACGATCTGACTCATCGGTGATGAAAGAGTCTGATGCCTATGATGTTGTCAGATATAGAGCTGCAGTGTGTCTATGGTCTGGACTCTGAAGTAGGCCTAGACAGATATAGGCCTATGACTTTCATCTATATTATGTGTATTGTATTGTATATACCTCCGTATATTCGTTTTATTGAGAAAAACAGTCTGACAAAAACCAGTGTTGTGCAGGAGACCAAAATTCCAAGACCAAGACCGCGTGGTTCAAGACCAAGACCGAGACCAAAACTGTGTGGTCCAAAACCCGAGACCGAGACCTAAGACCAAGACGGAGACCAAGACCTAAACCGCAAGACCATAAACGCAATTCTCAACTGTAGTGTTACATATCCCCATAAATCCCATAATTCAAATCAGACGCTTATAATATTTATAGTTATAGTTTTTGTCCCCAAGTCTGCGAGGTCTCTTGAAGAGCACACTAGGCTACTTCTAAACACACTTTCAGCAGGCGCAGCTGTTGCGGAATACAAAGAATTTTGCCAGTAGAGAAAAATTGCCCACCTAATAGGCAACCTGATTTCCAAAGCTTGCCCGATTACTGATTTTTCCTTGAGAAACTGCATCAGTGTAAGCCTAAGACAATCTATAGTCACTAAAGCACCAGAAGTCAGGGATAACTGTGTTTCAACGTTTTCTTGTCGCTTCTCATAAGAAGCGAACAACGAGGTCCTCTCTCCCTTTGTCCTTGGCGGATAGTCGCATGAATTCGAAGCTATCTCAGAAATCTTGACAACATTTAACAAATACTCCACTCTAGTTCCCACCAAAGGCCAAACCAAAGGCGCAAGACCAAGTCCAAAGGCGAATGACCGAGACCAGACGACCAAGACCAAGACCACACCTTTAAGACCAAGACCAAGACGCCACCTGTCAAGACCGAGACCAAGACCAAAACCGCATTTTCGGTCTCGAGACCAAGACCGCGGTCTCGAGACCACATCACTGACAAAAACGCGCAGAAATGCTCACATGAGTGATAATGGATAATAAAAATTAATTAGAAAATTTTAAAATAAACTAGGAAATATTTTTATTTAATGATCTGGGAATAAACTGAGAGTTGTCCTTGGGTGGGAGAGTATGGTTGTGTGCTCTAGGTCTTAACTGATGAAAGGAGAGGGGTCGGAGTGGAGGTAGGAGTTGGTGAAGTACATGCTTGGGGTTGTGTAATATGGAGAAAAGAAGTTTCGCATCGGCTATATTGGCAAGTTCAGAGACAGTGAGACTGTTGGAAAGGAATTTTCTAGGTAACCTAGGCGTTTGGCTCTTTTAGGAGTTTTTCCAGGCGTTCTTTATCGGAAGCCAAGGTAAAACCCCACCAGGATGTGGAGGCATATAGAAGTTTAGCAATGGTAGTAGCGGCTTTGGTTACATCATGGATGGATCCGATGGATGAGGAAGAAAAGCCATGGGCTTTGAGTTTTTTAATAGCATAAAAAGAGGAGGAGCAAGTTGCTGTGAGATGGTCTATATGGGCTGTGAGTTTGAGATTATCTTGAAGGATGACACCCATGGCAGTATTTTCAAAGTTTTAACTCGGGTAATATTAGGTAATGGAGGACGATGATCGAATTGGTGTCGAGGGCGGAAAATTATCATTTCTTTAGATTTTGAGCTAATTAAGGTAAGGTTATTGGTAGAAGCCCATGTAGAGATTAAATGCAATTCAGATGGAATAGCATGAGCTTGAGAGGATCCAGTAATGAGGTAAGTGTCATATGCAAATTAATTTGAACATAAGATTAAGGGGCTGATCAGGGTGCAGGTCTGAACCAGTAATGGAGAAGTTGGTATGTCCTAAGACAGAGCCTTGAACTATACTAGTATTGATTGGGAGGAGAGATGAAGAGTGGCCTTTGAATATAGTGAGGTGTGAGCGTTCAAGATGATATTCAACTAGCCATGCAGTTATAGATTTGGTCTGGGATATCAAGAGTGGAGATTTTTCAAATAGGGCAGAGTGCTTAACAGAGTCAAATGCTTTGGAGAAGTCAAGGAAGATTATTGAGACATATTCGTTGGTTTTTAGGAGGAGTTGTGTATAAACAGTATGATAGATAATATGGCTGCAGTGGTTGAAGCAGTGAGTCTGAAGGCAAATTGATCTGAGATCAGGGAATTCAAAGGGGGTTGAGTAAGGGTAGGATATATATAAATCTCTGAACTATTTGCTTTTCGACTATTCTGGAGAGAACAGGGAGGATGGAAATTGGGCGGAAGTCAGCATTTTGAGGGGGAGTTGGTTTTAGCTTTTGGCCGGATGATGGCTATTTTCCATTGGGGAGGGATAAAATGGAATAGGAATGAGAGATTGATAAGGTGAGAGAGAGGTAATGAAAAGAATGGGGCGATGAGTCTAAGAAACCAAGCAGGTAGGTTGTCATGTCCATTGGCAATAGGATGCAAATGGTCGAGGAGATAGAAGAGTTGGTGTTCTTCAATGAAGGGGTGGTTGGGAGGGGCAGTGAGTCGGAAATTGGGAGGGGAGTAATTTTGGTCCGTGGAGATAGAGGAGAAATGGAGGTTAAGGTCTACGGCAGTGATGCATGTAGAGTAGTTGCTTTCAGGGTCTTTATTCGTAAGGGATTTTACTTTATCCCTGAGAGGTTTAAGACCTATACGAAGGTCAATGTTTATGAAGTCTCAGATTTCTTTTGAAATATCATGGTTAATTTTGAGGGACAGAGAGGAGGCTTTCCAAGTTTGTTTAGTCGCATTAAATGGTTTTTTGACGTAACATCTGTTTTATCTCTGGCGTTGTGTACGGTGGGTCACTGGAACTAATAATGACTGTTCTTTCCGGATAGAATTTGTCCAGACAACGTCATAGTAGAATTGTTCCTCGCCTTCTTTTGGGTTGTTAATGCGGAGTATGATGCTGAGGTCGTAGTCTTGAAGGTTGATTAGCAGATTGGCATTTTGATCAGGAGTTCTTTTCTGAAAGTTTTCTTGATTTTTTGACTTGTTCAGGTTTATGATGTTAGATGATGTGGAAGCTATGATGGCTTTGTGATCGGTTTTAATCACAGAGCTGACGACTTTGATGTTGCTGTAGATTGGCAGGGAGGTGAGAAGTATGGTCTGGAGTAGAGAGTAGGCCTAACTCATGCTAAATGCCGGGTTTCTTATCTAGACTTTTCGCAGCGTTCCCGTTATGAGATGGCTCCATCAAGTACTCCTCTCTCTCTCTCTCTCTCTCTCTCTCTCTCTCTCTCTCCCTCTCCCTCTCCCTCTCCCTCTCCCTCTCCCTCTCCCTCTCCCTCCCTCTCCCTCTCCCTCTCCTCTCCTCTCCTCTCCTCTCCCTCTCCTCTCCCTCTCTCCCTCTCCTCTCTCTCTCTCTCTCTCTCTCTCTCTCCTCTCTCTCTCTCTTTCTCTCTCTCTCTCTCTCTCTCTCTCTCTCTCTCTCTCTCTCTCTCTCGGTTGATTGAGCTGTTCCTGTTGTCGTCACGTTGACAAGAAATCGAAAGTGAAACTGATGCTAATGTTATAAGCAAATGCTACGTCGTCCAATCAAGAGAATGGCTTCGGTATTTTCTGGTCGATGTTGCTTAGAACGCCTACAGTGATGTTGACGAGATCTTCACGTGTAGTCAAGGACTTTCTATTTTAATACACAAGACTGGAAGGAACTATTTATAGAACGTCATTTGGCTAGGTTTAAGTGATAAATTATACAATTATTGTTTTCACGAGTTACCATTCCTCTAAATATAGATTCCTTGACGTGGCGTTGAGTAATTAAAAGTCTCCGAATAACAGGCTATATAGGCCTAGACCTACTACGGCAGATAGAGGAGCAATGAGTCAGCTGCATGAGTGGCACGGACGAAAGACAGCCACCTGGCGTTGGCTGTCGTCAAAGCTGTCGACGTGTTCACGGCCAACATGTCGCATAATACGGCGATGATTCCTTGACGACACCGTAACTCAGACGCACGCCTGTCAACAAGGGCTGGACAGGACCTAGCCAACCTGTAGGGCACTGTATATAAAAGAGAAAGACAAGAGAAGATGAATAACAAAGAGATCGACAGGAACCAAAGGCAGCTCATCATCATCATCATCATCATCTCTGTCGTCTACGGGTAAAACTGTTCATAAGAAGAAGAAGAAGCTTTCTGAAGATGAATTCTAGTCTGTTGCAATTGATTAAGGGTCGTGCGTTGAATTAGTTGCATCTTAGTCACTTGTAATATTAAGCAATGAACAATAGTCGCCCTAATATTATTGCTTACTAGGCTTCTACGGATGGATCAAGACCTATTTCAATAATTTAGCCTTAAAATATGCTAACGAACATCAACCGAATCGAGATTTGAAGATTAAAGTTAGACTGTTCACACCTTAGACGACCTATCTTCTCAGGCTATCTGTTGCTTTTGATTTCATTCAGTCGAAGCTTAACTGGAAATGGATGAATACAATCTACTGTTTAAAGTCGTACTAATCGGAAATTCAGGAGTCGGAAAAACGTCCATGGTCAGTCAGTTCACACAGGTCAGTCAGTTCAATGAGGTCAGTCAGTTCAATGAGGTCAGTCAGTTCAATGAGGTCAGTCAGTTCAATGAGGTCAGTCAGTTCACACAGGTCAGTCAGTTCATTGAGGTCAGTCAGTTCAATGAGGTCAGTCAGTTCAATGAGGTCGACAGTCGGTTCATTCAAGTCATTAGGTTTATTGAGGTCAATGAGTGTGGACGAATGCTTTCATTGAATTTGTAGAGCTGTTGTTAGGCTGATCTCTTTATTAACGGTATAAATGTGATTGAAATTGTGAGGAACTTCAACGTCTATATTCACTTGTGATTAAGAGAAGTCCTAATTCTAAACAACCGAGACACAGATAGACAGACAGACAGAGACAGACAGACAGAGACAGAGACACAGAGAGAGAGAGAGAGAGAGAGAGAGAGAGAGAGAGAGAGAGAGAGAGAGTTGTAGTTAACAGTTTCTTGCCAAAGACGACTTCGTAGTTCAATATCTACGTGTATTCTTCTTGTGCTTCTATTAGAATTTCTTTCCGCTGTGTCAAAACTCAACGATTGGAGTTGATCTGATGATTAAAACGGTCGAGGTCGATCAAGACAACATTGTTAAGGTAAGAGTACATCATTCACAGGCAAAGTCCTACATGTACCCAAATAGAAATGCAGCTGCATTTCCTAATTGCATACACGATCAGTTTGTGTTTGTAAAAACACTTCATAGTATTACAATGATCGAGACCTGCAGCAGCTGCAGTCGTCCTGTAGGGAACCAGTTCTTTTGTCTTAACATTAACCGAAGCTGTTGGCGACTGTAGGGACGCAGTCTTTTCGTCTGCCGAGAATATCATCCGAAGTAACATAAACTCGAAGTTTATGTAAGTAAGTAAGTAAGTAAGAATATTCTTTATTTGACTACCAGCAAAAGCACAGTAGCTTACAGAAAAATAAATTATACAAACATTTATGCAAAGTCATATAACATTCTCATAATAAAACTTCTTTTAGCAAAGGCATCAATTCTAGGTAGGGTGAGATCATGTGGTCTGGGTCGCGTATTGTATGGAGTGACCTTACGGGGAGGGAGGAGGTCGTGAATGACCTTATGTAACGGGTTACGGATTATGCTTATTATCTGAAACCTTCGTATTGCAACTGCGCCATTATCATCATCATCACATAGGGCCTACTCGTTTATTAGAAGAGAAATCAAGTTGACACAACTTAAACAAGCAATGATCATTATGCGGCAGATTCTGAGGCGGCTTATAGCCAGCGTGGCCTAATTGTCATAGTCCAGTTAATGTCGTTCTGGAGTCTGGATTATCAATCGAGATGTAAGGGGTTCAAATCCCCGCTGGGGCAGAAATGTACTCGTAATTCGGCGACAGTGAGTAGCCTACACTGACTACACCATCGGTGGCAAAATCAGTCAGTAAGGAAGAAGAATAGGTACCACCCCCTCGGTCTATATATGTCGATACTAAGAAAAATAAAAAGTTGCCAACACTTCATACCGATGGCAGCCTTTCGGGGCTAGCTTAAGGCAGGACTGCTCTTCCTTTTCAGCATCATCACCACCATCACCACGCATTCTTCTTTCTTCTTCGCATTCTTCTTTCTTCTTCGCATTCTTCTTTCTTCTTCGCATTCTTCTTTCTTCTTCGCATTCTTCTTCACATTCTTCTTTCTTCTTCGCATTCTTCTTTCTTCTTCGCATTCTTCTTTCTTCTTCGCATTCTTCTTCACATTCTTCTTTCTTCTTCGCATTCTTCTTTCTTCTTCGCATTCTTCTTCACATTCTTCTTTCTTCTTCGCATTCTTTCTTCTTCTTCAGATTCTTCTTTCTTCTTCGCATTCTTCTTCACATTCTTCTTTCTTCTTCGCATTCTTCTTTCTTCTTCGCATTCTTCTTTCTTCTTTCACAATCTTCTTTCTTCTTCACATTCTTCTTTCTTCTTCGCATTCTTCTTTCATTCTTCTTTCTTCTTCTTTCTTTCTTCTTCTTCACATTCTTCTTTCTTCTTCACATTCTTCTTTCTTCTTCACATTCTTCTTTCTTCTTCACATTCTTCTTTCTTCTTCGCATTCTTCTTTCTTCTTCGCATTCTTCTTTCTTCTTCACATTCTTCTTTCTTCTTCGCATTCTTCTTCACATTCTTCTTTCTTCTTCGCATTCTTCTTTCTTCTTCGCATTCTTCTTCTTCATTCTTCTTTCTTCTTCACATTCTTCTTCTTCTTCTTCATTCTTCTTTCTTCTTCTTCGCATTCTTCTTTCTTCTTCTACATTCTTCTTCTTTCTTCTTCGCATTCTTCTTCACATTCTTCTTCTTCTTCGCATTCTTCTTTTTCTTCTTCTTCATTCTTCTTCAAGATTCTTTCTTTCTTCTTCGCATTCTTCTTTCTTCTTCGCATTCTTCTTTCTTCTTCGCATTCTTCTTCGCATTCTTCTTCGCATTCTTCTTTCTTCTTCGCATTCTTCTTTCTTTCGTCTTCTTCTTCTTTCTTTTCGCATTCTTCTTCGCATTCTTTCTTCTTCGCATTCTTCTTTCTTCTTCGCATTCTTCTTTCTTCTTCGCATTCTTCTTCATTCTTCTTCGCATTCTTCTTCCTTCTTCGCATTCTTCTTTCTTCTTCGCATTCTTCTTCGCATTCTTCTTTCTTCTTCGCATCCTTCTTTCTTGTATTGTGACTTTTATCGTCTATTATGAAAGGTTCTCACCCTGAAAGCACTACAATACCTGAATGAATGAATGAATGAATACCTGAATGAATGAATGAATGAATGAATGAATGAATGAATGAATGAATGAATGGATGAATGAATGAATGAATGACCGAATGGATGAATGCATAATCTCTGCCATGGTTGTATGCTCCTAATGAATAGCTGCAGATCTGGGACACGGCTGGCCAGGAGAGGTTCCGAGCAATCACACAGAGCTACTATCGTTCGGCGGATGCCATTCTCTTGGTCTATGACGTCAGCTCCTGTGAATCGTTCGACAGCCTGCCTTCGTGGATCGAGGAGATCGACAAGTACTCTCGCTCCTCATCAGTCGTCTATGTTGTCGGTAAGCAGCCAATGGTAGAAGAGGAGGAAGAGGGCTACGACGACGGGGAAGAAGTAGCGGAGGAGGAAGAGGAGGAAGAAGATGGAAGAGGTGGAGTAGGTGGGAGGAAGAGGAGGAAGAAGAGGGAAGAGGTGGAGTAGGTGGGAGGAAGAGGAGGAAGAAGAGAGGAAGAGGTGGAGTAGGTGGGAGGAAGAGGAAGAGGAAGAAGAAGATGGAAGAGGTGGAGTAGGTGGGAGTAAGAGGAAGAAGAAGAGGGAAGAGGTGGAGTAGGTGGGAGGAAGAGGAAGAAGAAGATGGAAGAGGTGGAGTAGGTGGGAGTAAGAAGAAGAAGAAGAGGGAAGAGGTGGAGTAGGTGGGAGGAAGAGGAGGAAGAAGAGGAAGAGGGAGAGTAGGTGGGAGGAAGAGAAAGAAGAGGGAAGAGGTGGAGTAGGTGGGAGGAAGAGGAAGAAGAAAGAGGAAGAGGTGGAGTAGATGTAAGGAAGAATAGAAAGAGGGAGAAGAGGGAAGAGGTGGAGTAGGTGGGATTCATTCATTCAGAGCATTTATATAGCGCCTCTTCAAGGAGCTACTCAGAAGCGCTCCGGCCCAGCCACGACTAAAGAAAAAGACTTGAGCGACTTGTAGAACCCTGCTGGTTGGCTCACAAGTAAAGAGCGGAGCTTAAGCGGGAGGTCATTCAGGTGGAAGGTCCCTGACCGAAAAGCACGGCGCTGCTTAATAGCCAAGCGTGCCCGTGGAACTAGGAGCTCACCCCTGTGAAGAAGAGGATGAAGAGGAAGAAGAGGAGAAGAGGGAAGAGGTGGAGTAGGTGGGAGGAAGAGTAGGAAGAAGAAGGGAAGAGGTGGAGTAAAGGATGAAGAGGGAAGAGGTGGAATAGGTATGAGGAAGAGTAGGAAGAGGATGAAGAGGGAAGAGGTGGAGTAAATTGGAGGAAAAGTAAGATGTGAGGCGTGGGATGAATAAATAGATGTACAAGTATATCTTAGTTGTGCCAAGTAATCATTTATATATATATATATACATATATATATATATGCGTCGGTTTCAGGTAATAAGTCGGACAAACTGACAGAGCGAGAGGTGTCGCCTTCGTCTGGAGAAGAATTCGCTCGCAGTCGATCGCTGAAGTTTCTGGAGACTTCGGCCAAAACTTCCGACAACATTGAAGGACTGTTCCGGGAGATTGCGAACACACTGGCCACACAGTCTGCCGTTCAGAAGAGACTCCGATCAGACGCTGCAGCTTCCAATATCTCGATCATCTCAACGCCACAGGAACCCTTGAAGAGATTCTTCTGTTGTGGTGGGAGTGGATCGCAGTAGATTGTGCCACTAAACACATCAATCATCTCTAACAGTTTCTTCGATTGTTTGCCTCTAGCAAGAACACTGCAACGTCGGCACAGACGGTCGCAAAGTTGATCGTTTTTATCTGAATGTTTAAATAAAAATAACTCCTGAAATATGAGGAATAATTACTTTTTGTAAAAAGGAAGTGACTTACCCTTCCGCAGAACCTCTTCTTTGAGTTTTTCTGAGAGAGAATCGCAGTTCTTCATCCATATCCAGAACCTCTTCTTTGAGATTCTCTGAGAGAGAATCGCAGTTCTTCATCCATATCGAGAACCTCTTCTTTGAGATTCTCCGAGAGAGAATCGCAGTTCTTCATCCATATCCAGAACCTCTTCTTTGAGATTCTCTGAGAGAGAATCGCAGTTCTTCATCCATATCCAGAACCTCTTCTTTGAGATTCTCTGAGAGAGAATCGCAGTTCTTCATCCATATCCAGAACCTCTTCTTTGAGATTCTCTGAGAGAGAATCGCAGTTCTTCATCCATATCCAGAACCTCTTCTTTGAGATTCTCCGAGAGAGAATCGCAGTTCTTCATCCATATCCAGAACCTCTTCTTTGAGATTCTCTGAGAGAGAATCGCAGTTCTTCATCCATATCCAGAACCTCTTCTTTGAGATTCTCTGAGAGAGAATCGCAGTTCTTCATCCATATCCAGAACCTCTTCTTTGAGATTCTCTGAGAGAGAATCGCAGTTCTTCATCCATATCCAGAACCTCTTCTTTGAGATTCTCTGAGAGAGAATCGCAGTTCTTCATCCATATCCAGAACCTCTTCTTTGAGATTCTCTGAGAGAGAATCGCAGTTCTTCATCCATATCCAGAACCTCTTCTTTGAGATTCTCTGAGAGAGAATCGCAGTTCTTCATCCATATCCAGAACCTCTTCTTTGAGATTCTCTGAGAGAGAATCGTAGTTCTTCATCCATATCCAGAACCTCTTCTTTGAGATTCTCTGAGAGAGAATCGCAGTTCTTCATCCATATCCAGAACCTCTTCTTTGAGATTC